>JAODJW010000026.1:3367571-3381415 GCA_026777045.1 Hyperopisus bebe
AGAGACATTAATATCCTGTCTATTTCTCCCTATTTTACAAATGTCTCACTGTTGTAACCTTCGTAACTTTGGTACAAGTCGCCAGGCTCAGGACAATAATGCAGCGTGGCCAATATTTTGTACTTGTCTCTGCAGAACGCTACAGAAAATGTTAGGCCTATTAAAACTAACAATAAAAAAATATTTGAATGAATTTCTTTCCTTTACGTTAAACATTTAGAACACAATCATTCATAAATTTTCGGGAATTCGTTGATGGATGTTGCCTGATTGGCTGATCCGATGCTCGATGCCAATAGCGGCGCACCATGGTAAGTGTGACCTTAGTACGGAAGATGCCTCCGATAGTAATTACAATACATCAAGCGAATAGAGATAGCAATCACCGGCACTAGGACGGCACCTGGATAAATGTCCTGCAATGTGTCTCTTACATCGTGAAAATCAGGTGTATTCTGTAAAAACTCACTCATTTCTAATATTCCCAAGTGGAATACGATCGTAAGCATTTGAAATAATTTCAAGATTTAAATTTTAGATTTTAAACAACTGCTGTTTGACATTTGTGCGAATTTTTTATCACGTGACCTTCAGCGAAATGCGCACTCTCTCTCTCTCTGTATATATATCTGTGTGTGTGTCTCTGAGTAATTTCCAAAGTTTATGTGTGCGCACATTTCTTATTGTCTGTTGTTCATACTTAGATTTTCCTGTGGAAAATATTAAGCAATACCTGCATGAGATGCTCAGATTAGCTCAACTACTTCTGTGCAGTTTACTCTATGGTTAATATAAAGTACTTTACCTTTAACTGTTTACAGGCATCATATCCAAATTAAGTAGAGTGTTGGCAAAACAAACTAATAATGCATAAAATCATGTGCAGTTGTCTAATAAGTGTTGTGGAATGAGTACTGCTGAATGTATTGTAGGCTTTTGATATGTTGTTTGCATGAATTACAGCACCAGTGTGGTAGCCTGCAGTTACGACAGCACAGTGGTGACAGAAGCTTTCTGAGTAGGAAAATGATGGTGATTTCTCAATGGATGCAGTCAACTTATTTGGCTTTCCGGAATTATGGCTGTAATAAAAAGGCGATTTCTGATGCATCCCCTCATACCAGGAGATATTATGGTATTTGGCAAGATGTTGTCTGCCATCTTGATATTGTGTTTGATGTAAAATGGTTTTAATGTCAGCACGAGGTTCTGTATATTCATCCAGCATGTTGTCCATCTCAGGGTCATGCAGGGTTGGTAGACCCTATCCCAGGCTGCTTAGAGCACAAGGTAAGTGTGCACCCTGGATGGGATGCCAGCTCATTGTAGGGTACATCAGTGGCACAAAATGGATATTTCATAAATGCCAATCATGTCTGTAAAACATCTGCTTAAGACATTTTATTCAAAGAAGACTGATATGCACCGATATGCAGGTAGTGTTTTGATTACTGAGTTAGGTGGTATATTATACTAATTAGAGTATTAAAGTCTGTATCACACCTCTGGGATCTGGGTTTAACTGTCCACCCAGGCTCCATGTGTGTGGAGTTAGCATGTTCTCCCCGTGTCGTCACGGGATTTCATCTGGTTACTCCGGTTTCCCCCCACAGTCCAGGAAAATTCTGAGGCTAACTGGAGTTAAACTGTCCGTAAGTGTGAATGATGTGTCATTGAATGGTGAGTGAGTACATGGTGAGTGAGTGAATGGTGAGTGAGTGAATGGTGAGTGAGTGAATGGTGAGTGAGTGCGCTCTGTGAGGGGTGGGTGCCCCATCCTGGGTTGTTACCTGCCTTGCACCCTTAGCCTCTGGAACGGGCTATGGACCCCCTACGACCCTGAATAGGACAAGCGTTTCCAGAAAATGGATGGATGGGTGGATGGATGGATGGATGGAAATTCTGTATTCCTGTCTCTGATCAAGTGAGTATTGTTGGTCTGTAGGGATGGAATGGAGAGTAGTTGTTTCAGTAGGTATTGGACACAGTCTTGTACCTGGGATCCACCTACTTAACTCCAGGATGGACTTTTCTGTTGTACCACTGAGTGAAGTATTCAACCCAAACTGTTCATGCAAAATTAAGGATATCATAACCACATGAAAATGAACTACAGAACATCCTGGGTATAGCTATCCTTTAAGCATTGAAGTAATGATATTCTTATCAATATAAAGTGTGCACCTGAAGTTTCATTCATATTAATTTCTTATATGGTTTTCAAAGAGCTTTACTTGTAATATTCATTTATAAGCAGAAGTCCCTCGCATGGTCTAACACCTGGTCTAATTAACTTCACCGACAGTTTAATTGCTTAACTGCGAGTTTTATCAGGAGTAACATTCTGCTCCATCATTTTTTTCTTTCAATTGTCCCATTGACCTTTTTTAATATTTAATTTTATTTTCCCTTAAGTTTGATTATATTGCATCATGACATTCAACTCATAATTCACACTGTCTGTTACTTTATAGCTATCGTGTCGCTGGAAATTCATTAAAGAAGCAGGAGAAAAGTACTAGTCTGGGTCGTCTGCTTTCTGCAGTGGGCCGTCATTTCATGTTTTCACGCACAGCAGTAGCTTAAAGAGCCCTGCAGGCCTATATTTTGGGCTGCTTGGGCTAATCACTGGTATACTCAACATGGTCCAGTCGACCTGTGTGTAGAACACATCTCTGTTCGTGCTACAATGTTTTGACTGAGAAAAAAAATGTAGGCTAAATTTGATCATGATGTCTATCATATTTCATTACGGTGATGTCCTCTGCTTTCTAGCATTATCGCGTGATGCTCTAATCAAGTGTTCAACACAAACACATTTGAAAGGCGTACCCTTCCTCAAAGGTGCTATGATTGAGTCAGAAAGTCCCAGATTTAGACTGCTTACACATTTTTGCATTTTTATTTTTATTCTTTTTTTTGTGACAGGATCGTATAGAAAAATGTTGACTTACCAATAATGACGCACCTTTGCCTGCATTATCTTGACACATGAGACACTAAATGAAAATATCTGGGATTCATTTTCCCATTCATGAAGTAGTCAGGAATCTGTAAAATATGTATTCTGTTCTTCACATGCTACAGGGCATATTGGGTAATTACATTTCATTTGACATAGTTGATTGGAAACATTTGACTCTATGATATTAATGTTGAAGGCTGATTTGTAGCATTTGCCTGCGAAGAGCTGGATTAACGGGCCTGTTTTTTTTTAGTTCCAGATGACGTCATTCTGATTTGCGTTTCCTCATCATGTGATGTGGTGGGTAGCAAACAGATGAGGTTCTCTCTTTAATTCTTGTCTGATAATATCAAGTTTTTTAATCAAACCACCGTCTCTTTAATCATTCATCGTGAATCAATTACAGGACTTGTTCCTTTGAAGATTGCAACATGAAAGCATATAACATAGATATACATGATCACTTTAATTCTGATGGTAATAAAGCTTAACATTACACTTATATTTAATTTACTTTAATTCACAGGTGTTTCTAGTCAAGTTTGAGTTAGCCACAGCCAGTTTGACCAGGCTCCTCCTCCTACAGAATATTACCGCATTTGCAGCTAATCAACTTGTTTGCCTGGTTGGGTATATTAGGCCTCTGTTAATCTTCAAGTCATTCTCTGTGTTTTTTCTTCTCTGTTACCTTTGCCTACCCTGCAAAATGTGGCTCCTGTTTTAACTGCTGATTTTGGATTACAAATGATCACATTTTTAGTAAACGTTATACATTGAGGATTGTTATATGTGAAGCAGCTACATCTTTTACCTAAAGGAGCTGCAATGTACAGACTTTAAAAAAGCAAAGATGATTCTCAAAACTCATCCAATCCCCATTATCATCTCTGAGAGAAAAACCAAAACAATAGATCCTTTGCTATTTGTAATATTTTTAAATGAAAAAAAAATCTGTTGGCATTGTATCATGTAATGTTTAGAATTTGAAGCTCAGCATGGTTTTGTTCAGTTTTTGTGGTTTTATACTATATTTCTGTTCCCTGCTTGGCTGTGCTAATCGTACTTGTCAAGAAATTGACTTGTATTGTGTTGTGTACAATGAATAATCATTTAACAGTTAGTATTGGGCCGCTTCTCTGTGCAAATGGGTCTGTGTAGTCATTTTTTCTGTCATTGATCTTTTCTTATCTTAATATAAATACTGTATACCATCATGCTTGCAGACCTATAGGATCACAGTGGCATTATATGGTCTTAAGTCCAGTTGTAGCCAACAGAAATTTGTGGCTATATTGTAGTTTCTTTAAAGTGAGAAGATGATTTGTGGTATATTAAACAAGATTAAAAATTGCTAAAAATGATGTCAGTTTTTTTTCCAGTTGGCCTGTAGCTCTAAACCATTTCTGTAGCCAGTTCATTTTGAAATTCAGAATCGCAAGGCTCATTTATATTCTGGTCATATCTGTAAATCTTGCTTGCTCACTATATATAGCATGCATTCATTTGTGAGAAGTTCATTTTGACATAATAAATAACCATGAGAAGTCGTAATGATTAGACCTTTTTATCTTGCACATTAAACAGTGCATTATTATAGAATGAAATACCTTCTTTTGAACAGAAGCTGATAAATGTAAATCGCCAAATTGTGCTGCACACCCTGCATTTTGCTGTGGTTTGGATGGATCAAGATAGTGATTTTTTTTGTCGTAAAGGACATCTTTGACATTGCCCTGTACAGGAAATCATTTGTCTTCACCTGGAAAGTACTGATGTTGTCCCTGTAGTATTTTTCTTATGCAAGCACAATATCCGTGTCCAGCAGATCTATGTAATGGACAAAGATTCTACAGGTAAATTTCAAAAATAAGGTTTTCTGTTGTTCATTTTAAGATTAAAAAAATATTTATGGTTGTAGAGATCTCTCTAGGTCTGTAGCAGTATCTATGGGTTTAAAGGAATCTTTCTAGTTCTGCGAGGATATATCTAGATCTGTAAGGACATAGGAATATCTAGGTCTATAAGAATATCTGTAGGTATGTAGAAATTTTTCTAGGTCTAAAAGAATATTTCTAGGCATATATATCTATAAGCATCTGAAATCTCTCTAGGTCTGTAAGAATGTCTATAGGTCTATAGGGATCTCTGTAGTTCCCTGGATGGGTGAGTTTTGAAGCAGCTCTGTTGCATGAGATCAACCCTGTGTCTCAGAGTTTCTGAAGGATGGCCAGCAAATCCCACAGAGGGGTAAGTGAGGAGGCCTTTCCTTCCAGGCAGCCCCAAACATGGCAGTTGTAAATGGAAATAAATGACATGGACACAAAGGTGACATTTTTAACTAGGTTATTTTGTTTCTGTTAAATGGTTTGCTTTAAGTAGAAATATTTGCAAAACACATGTGTGTGATGGCATGCAGCACTGACAAAAACAAAACTGAAAATAGGCTATACGGACAAATTTTAAATTTTCAATAAACAGTACAGAAAATGAGCACAAAATTTATTTTTATTTTTACTGTAGTGAAGTATAGCTACAAGCTATGAATAGAATGTTTTATTAATACAATCAGGATGTTATATCAATTTAATTATGTATTTATGAGGAACTAACAGCGACATAATATATTTCTAGAAGCCCTACTAATTTTAGAATTTTTGCTTAAAGAGCCTTTATAATAATCTGAAATTTAATTCCTGTTCATTTTTTTCAGACCAGTGTTTCTTTTGCCTGAAACCATGCATGGGAACACAGTTTGTCTTGTATCTCTCCCTCTCTCTTGTTGCTCACTGAAATCTCTACAAAAAGTCATGGCAGTTCTCAAGGGTCTTTTTCATGGCTAGTTCAGACGTTCGACTTCTGAGCCATTCAAATTCATTCCGCCGGCGAAAACTGAAGTCTCCTTTGTTGGCGCTCAGCACCTCCTCCGTGGGCGGCCTCATCAATCCCCCTGCATGAAGACGCCTCGATCCCAACCAGCCACCACGAAGAAGTATATTAGAATTTGCCTCTCATCTCACACACCTGCCTCCCCTTTTCACAATCCACTTTGGAAGGAAGGGTTGGCACCCTTGGTTAAACCTGACTTCAGCATAGACAAAGAAATATATTCAGCCTCATTTTGGCACACGGATACATTTCCAGTCCTTTTCCTGTGACCGCTGTGGTAAGTTGTAAGTGCATAGTGCTGGATTACCCGCACACCCCCTCCGCATTCGACTTAGGTTGTCCCCTTCCATTAGCTATGGGCGGTGAAGGACGTCCATGACAGTGACTAAGAGCAGCTGATCTTCTCCCCTAGCTTCAGTTTTGCTTCCCGTGGGTTTTATGTAATGCACCAGATGATCGGCTTGGGACCCTCATAGTTGATGACATCTCCAGACACCTCATACCCCACATCCCTGTTTCAGGCGTAGGTGGACCACAGGAGTACATTATGTGGGACAAGGTACATATGCATTTTTGACTTCATTACATGGGATCAGGGGATTTATTCCCATGGCAGTGATGCTGGACAAGATGCACCGAGGTGAAAAGGCTTCTTAACCAGCAATGACACGCGCCCGACACGTATTACTCTTTTACCCGCATTGGCGTTAATTGTCGATTTATACCCACCTCAGCCGTCCGTGACCTTGGCTCACGGGGGTGCCGAGAGCGTGACGAGGCCCTTCAGAGAGACCGGCGCGGTGCGAGGGCTGTGGGTCTGCCAGCATTATCCCCACACCCTGGCCTTGGCTTGCGTGTCATCTGCAGCTTGCACAGCCTGCAAGGGGGCGTGCGCAAGTCCAGTGGTCAGGAAGGGGCTTGCGGGTTTGGGAGCTGAGCCCATGCTTCTGCGGCTAGGAAACAATGACATCAAGGCTGGCTGATTCCTTATTTTTGTCTTCTGCTGCTTCTTGCATGCACTATTTATTGATTACATGGAAGAATTGTTTTCTTGTAATTGTGAAGCCACGATTTTTCCAGAGCAGAAAGAAGCTCTTTGTGGAATTTGTTATGTTTAAGGGCAGCGTAAGAGTTCCGTGAGGCTAGTAATTTTCCAAAAATCTGGGTGACTTGCCGGAGGATTAGGCAGAGCTCTTCAGACGTGTTACATGGCGGATACCTTTTCGAAAGATGTTGCGGCCTCTTTCGATCCCCTGCAATCGATGTCCTGGTTGAGTCTCTCCAAAGCCCCAGTACGACACCTGTACCATAGCCACTCAACACCAGCAGGACCGAAGAGGCAGAAAACAAAAAAAAAAATACAGGAAGTGCCAAACCGTAGCCATTTTATTCCCAGAGCAACTTGCGACGGCTACTTATCTCTGTAGCAAGTAGTGTTTAAGTAGTGTTGACAAGCGGGAGCAGGACTGGGGTGCCGGCGTGACAGTGATGCCTTCAGAAGTGTCGAGGCTTAAAAGTCGAATGCTAAACAGCTCTCGCTGGGTCCCGCATGCACACCCGAACGCCAGCCGCGAGAGGCGGATTCTTCGCAGTTATTCAGTAGACCCAACGAGCGGATGGCTCAAGTTTGCCAGTAGGAGGAAAAATAATTAAAATCGGTGCCGTATTTACCTGTGAAAATACTGTGATGGGTGAGTATACAACGATGAAAAGCTAATTCACTCTTGAGCTATTTATCTTTATTTCAAATTCATTTACTGTCACAGCAGGAACTAAAAACCGTTTGCCAATTAGCGCTTTCCGTAAAAGCAGTGAGTCTTAAAAAACAGCCTGGCAAGTGATGCATTGCTAGAAGATAAATAAGAAATTTGTTATTTATTTATTTATTTATTTTTTTAATTTATCATCCTCACGAATGATGAGCATGGCATGATTGTCCTCAAGTCATTTGTGTTGCTATATTAAGTTTTGTACACTCAGGCATGGTGGCAGCAAGGCGGTGCTGATTAGCTTTTCACATTTAATGAACATATTCTTCCACTTGGACAAAATTTTGTCAGCAGCATTTCTTTCAGGAGGCATCAGTTCTAAATGGCATCTCCCTGTACAGCTTTCCTGCCTCCCTTTTATACTTGTATGTCTTTCTGCGTTTTCGCCCTTAATAAGTCATGCTTATTATGCCCGTGTTGTGGCTCAGACTCAGATTAAATGACTTTGACCTCAATAAGACACTTTCTCACCTGATACAAATGAGAAATTTCAGCAGATGTTTCTCTGGTCGCCCGGCCGGTTTTAGCTTCATAACGTAATCTCGGTTAGGCTAAATCTATTGTAGCTTCAGGTATTTGATTTACACATCATTTTTCCGAGTGTGATCCTTTTTGTACCTCACAGGAATGTCATGTACTCAGGTGGGACTTTTCAGATGGAATACATTTCCACACTTATTATACATCGATGAATATCCCCCAAGATTTACCTAAGGGCATCTTGTACCTTGACTGTATATAGACCGATAAGTTTCCATCAGACATATGTAGATTGCATTTGAAGTTAATATTTGCACAGTCTGAAATTATATTAGTCTGAGATCACACCTGGAGCAGACATGGAGAAGAGGATTGTGGGTATGCAAACAGTGTTTTTATTCCTTGCACAACTCAACTTAGATTAACTCCTTATGAATAATGTATCAGGATAGCACTATTGATCTGCTGATTGGTTGAAATCTCAATATGCCCCCTGCCTCAGACTTCCCTATGGTGTTGAGTTATATGACTAGCATCCTAGTGCACTTCTCCTCATCAGTTTTCCCAGGACAACAAGGATATCTGCTCAGCTCTCATTTTCCTGAACATGCAATCCACATCCAGTAATTGTGTTATAATTGCTTCCGCCATCTCGAAAATGGGGAGGAAAGATTTTAACAGCTCTGCACTTACATTGTAGGCTGAATTGGTCCTTGTAAAAACACTGATATGTTTTGTTCCTTGTACCAGGCCTGACAGAACCACCTGCCACAGCCTATTGTGCCTAGTTCCAACCAATTGTCAATTCTGAGGACGTTCACAACTTGAGCCAGCGAGGAGAGTCTTAGCAATTAACTAGGCCTGTTGAGAAGTGTGCCCCAAGAATGGACCTCTTCTGACAGGAAGTAGCTCCGAGAGGCTGGCGGTACAAAGGCCAGAGCCCAGATGGTGACTGCGGACGGCTGTACGCGACGGTACTCGACAGATGCACGAGACGTTCCTCTAGGCCTTTCTTGAGTCTGACTGCACCCCCACACACCTAAGCACCCCCCCCCCGAAAGCACAGAGCGCTTGTTTCTGCTGGGTCTGCATGCTGACTTTATTAAGGCTTATAGATGAGTCCAAGCCTCTGAAGGAGAAGGAGGAGGTGGCCGTAATGGAATTTTATTGCCTTTCTTGAAAGCTCGTCCCTGTGCAGCGGCCCGGCATTCCTTTGCTTACGGCGGGTTTACAAACCTCTGGCCGTGAGCCCGGCCTTCTGCCACTCCCTCTCCAAAATATCATTATCGGGTTTGGTGATTACTTTCATTATCCAGGATATCCTGCCTGCAGTAAAAAGAAAATTTAGAGACTGTCGGAAAAATAAGTAATAGGTGGCCGACAGGTAAAGCTGGAGTGAGTTAGCAGAGTTTTTTTTTTTCCGAGCTGTTAATCTCAAGCCTCAGCCTAAGAACAAGACTCACGTCGATGTTTTTCTGCTGTTCCTGATCAGGCATTTGGATGAATATCTAAGGGATTCATATCATGCAGCATTTCTTTCATAGGAGGAAAGAGCGTGACGAACGAGGTTTCATGGAGAACGGTGACCTTCTCATTTCCATTTGCCAAGGTGTTTCTTTAAAGGGACACAGCGGCGAACGGCTTTTCCCGTGTCATGTCCGCTTGACTTGGTGTGGAGCATCACGCTCCTCGTTGGAATTACAGTAGGCTGGGGGTCTCCAGAGAGCGTTGACGTGTTTAAAAATGAATTAGCTCTATAATAAATGAGATTATTTGGCATCTAATCTAGTAACAGTCTTGGCAGGAAGCACCACCGTCTCATGTTTGTTTGTATAATGTAATGCACCCTGAAATCCAGTAATGACATGAATTCTTTGAAGATGTAGTAGTGCTGTTAGTTGCTGTATTGCTTTGTGGTGTTCCTCTGAATACCTGAAGAGCGGCCTTGTTTAAATGTAAGGTAGTGCTCTTGTAAATCTACAAAAGAGAGTTTGTAGTCTACTAATAGTAATGAGGGTCTCTTACTGGTGAGAGACGCTATGCAGTATCCAAAGGCAGGATTGGATCACATGCAGAGCTGAGATCTTTCCAAGACACCCTTTCATCATTATCCAATCAATATTGCTTAATAAAGCCAAGTCAGTGACTTCCTTGCTCCCCTTAATGTTTAAAGAACTGGCTTTTTTTCTATCAGGTAGAAGTGTCTCTTTCAACTAGTCAGAAACCGTACCATTTTTGAAAGTGTTACGTCATTGGAGGTATACCTGTTCCTCTCTGTGTTCCTCTCAGAATGTCTCTCTGTATGTCTGTATACATTTGCTGTAGGTACTATGCTTATTTTAAGTAGCTGTTGGAGACTGCAGTATGAGACACGCTTTGATCTCAGACAGTCTTGACAGACATTTTGAGTTAACATGGTATTAGTATTCTGAGGTTCTAAAACCAAGAATTTCTAAATCGTCCAACTACAGCTGGTGCTACCAGAGTTAGAAGAGCTGCAAAAAAGTATAAAAGCGGCTGGTTTATAAGAAAAAGGATACATTTTCAAAAGTGTACCAATTTATAACATGAATTAATTAAGCACTTTACTGAGTTACATGTGTCGAAAAACTAAGGTCTTGTTATCAGCATGGCTGAGATACTTGATTTTGTTAAACTGGAAGCTAATTCTGCTCTTGTGTCAAAAATCTGAGAATTAGCATGGATTTGTAAGTTTACTTGAATATATCTTCACATTTTTTTTTGTCAGAACTCTTTTTTGGCAGTTGTTTGTATAGCAATTTATTCCAATAATACTATATGTGGAATATGCATTTGTAAAAAGAAAAGACTAAAGATGCACAGGGGTGCAAGATGTTGACCATCAACTCAGGGTTTCAGTCCATTAAGCATGATTGGAATGACCTGGAGCCTTGAACGCCAATGATTTCCTTTACAAAATTGATAGAAGTGAGACATTCATTGGCTAGCAGTGATCGACAGCAAGGACCAGCTATGTTTATAAGGAAACTGGTTCATTGGTTTTGTACGGATTGATTGCTTTCACATACTGAAGCGTATGAACGAGAGAAGACACAGTTTTAATGGTTTGGTTGTAGGTCCACATCCAAATTTGGGCTTCAGTGTTGTTTTTGCCTCGGGCCGTCTACATTAACTGTGGGCGTAACACTTCACACCCACTTCTTAAATCATTAAATAAAGATCCCCAAAAACATGACACAGTCATATATCAAATGTATAGCATGAGATTTGTGAGTAGTATTGTTCTAAAAATACCTAACTTTGAATGTGTATCTGGCTACATGACCAAATCATTCTAAAAATATTCTACTGCTTCTGGGACAAGCTAAACAACCTCAACTTCTAATAAAAATGGAAAATGTTAACCAGGTTGGCTGGTGGTCCTTCATTCTTGTGCCTTGTGTAAACTAACCTGTCAATTAGAAAATGCAAACTCACCCCTACCTTGATATTCAACTGTCTGCATTCCCAGACGGCACAGAACGCAGCTCTTCACGTTACTGAATGTACAACAGACATATGCTTACGGTCTCAGGAAGCTTTTCCTTCTGCTGTTACCATGGGTGAAAACATCAAGGTTTAATCAAAGAGGCTGCTGATTAACAATACTCTTTTATAGACAAAAGCACTAATAAATTCAATGATGATCTTTGCTATCCCATGCTTTGTAGACCACATGCTGGCTAACGTACTCAAAACAGTAGATTGAGCCTTCAAATTATTCCACATTCCATATTCCTGCCTAGGAAATGTAATGGGCACATTTTAGGAGGGGGGGGAAATAAAGGATTTCAGGTAGGCTGTGTTGAATACAAATAGGCAATGGAGTGGAGGAAGAATGAAAGAGAAGAATGGAGGGAAACATAAAAGAATAATGGCACTGGGTGCTGTCTGTTTATCAATTAACATGTGCAATGTTCTTACTTTTATTAGGCAATTAACTGCAGATCTGGTAGGAATGAGTGTTAATGAGAATGCCAGTGGTGGAGTCATTAGCCCCACCTTACTGAGAAGATGTTTGTGTTAGATCAGGGTAGCGATTCTTCTGCAGTTAATTACTCAATTTGAGTTTGTGGCTTCAAATATTTGGATTCTGAGGTCCCATCATTACCCCCAGCATGTTAGAAGTCCCTGATGTTGTGACCACTGGTGATGTGTCACACATTATCCATCAAAGGATTTATGGATTTCCCAGAACATGCATGGTGCATCCAGTCAGCCACATATTAGATAATTCCATGTTTTCGCTCAGATCTTTTTATTGATTAGCTTGTTGGATGAGTGGAGGGAACAAAGGTATAATGTACCCACAGTACCCACAACGCTTGCATTACTAATTCTCGCAATGCAAAAGCCTTCGGGTTTTCACTATAGTCTCTGGAGTGTGATTCATTTTGTCCATTTAATTATTCACAACCTGGCTGAGTCACCCTCACTCCCTCTGACTGTCTGTCACATAAAGAAAGACCATTGTTGCTTTGCCACCTTTGCAGTTTCTACTAGATTAGATCACAATCATCAATCATGTATCTGTGCAAAATGCCCCCGATGTTAATGTACATGAAATAAAATGTCGTTTTATGACCCTTCTGAAGCATAGAAGGTTGGTAATAGTACAGACATAGACTATAGAAAATATTTACTGTCAATTAAATATGGATAAGACAAAAACGAGGATCTTGCATGTTTCATTGGCTGACCACACAGAGCATATATCGGTGTGGGTTATTACAGTACTGATTGCATCTTCCCCCCAGAATCACATTATATTATTTCGGATCTGGTCCACCAAAGGGGAGACACTTTTATGGCCCCCGCTGCAGGATCCATGTATCTACCCAGTGCAATCAGGGTGACAGCACCCGTGCAAGGTCATTTTATGGGGTTTATTTATGGCCCGGCCTGGGATACAAAGAGATCCAAGCGGCACTATCGCATTAAAAGTGGGTAATATGTGGAAGGTATCGTTTGTTAAAGGGTCCTTTTTCAGTAGCATAGTTATAAAGACCTAGGGGGAAAGGACAGAGAGGTGTGTAAATACAATGGCATCAGCAACATGCCTGCAAAACCATTCATTATCAGTGACATGACTAGGTACATTTGTAGGGGTTTAGCTGTGACTTTAAAGGCAGTGAAACTACCAAAAACAATGAAGCGAAAATGATCTCTCTAATTTGCCATGTGCACAAATAAACATTGCTGAAGATATTACCCTGATCAAGATATATAATGGCAAATGTGATTGAAATGACTTTGAAATTATGTTTCACTGTCTAAAACAGATACTTGATTTTCTGTCCTGTGAATAGGTATACAGAACATAAGAATATAAGAAATTTACAAACGAGAGGAGGCCATTTGGCTCATCAAGCTCGTTTGGGGAGAACTTAACTGACAACTCAGAGTTGTTAAATCTTATCTAGCACTGATTTAAAGGAACCCAGGGTTTTAGCTTGCACTACACTAGCAGGAAGACTATTCTCTACAACTACATGCTGTGTAAAGAAGTGCTTCCTCAAACTCGTTTTAAAATGTTGTCCCGCTAATTTCCACTTATGGCCACGAATTCTAGTATTTAAACTAATATTGAAATAGCCATTTGGCCGAACAGCATCCAGACCTGTTAGAATCTTATATACCTGGATAATGTCCCCCCTTAGTCTCCTTTGCTTGAGGCTAAACAGATTCAGCTCAGCTAACCTCTCCTCATAAGACATTCCTCT
>JAODJW010000026.1:3389394-3406054 GCA_026777045.1 Hyperopisus bebe
CTACACCTCCCCCCCCCCCCCCCCCCCCGATTCTGACTGTGTGTCTCTGTGTCAGGGGTAGGCTACCCTGGTCCTGGAGTTCATCCTACATGATGAGTTACTGTGTGTCTGAGATCTGTCTGAGATCATGTGTGCTTCAGCAGAGACCAGGTAAGATGGAAAACCTGGTGGATACCAGCATTCCAGGATCAGGGTTGCTGCTCCATGGGCTCTGTTGCCTGGGATAGGTTCCATCCTCCACAATCCTGGGAGATGAATGAATGAATGGATGACAATAGCAGTTCACAATCCTCCCTGAAATACTAAAATTATCATGCAAATATAAGAACTCTGGAACCGAAACTCTTATCCAGTCAGTGGTGAATAGTTCAGGTCCAGAAAGGAAAAATCCAGACCAGGATTTTGTTTCAACTAACCAGTTGAATATTCATGTATTGTGACTCTTTATACTCAACTGGTTGATTGAAACAGAACCTTGGTCTGGATTTTTATTTTCTGGATCTGAACTATTCACCACTGACTGGATATGGTTCCAGAGTACTTATATTTACATGATCATTTTTAATATTTCAGGGACCTGAACTACGGACCTCTGTATTCAGTATTTGCTTCAAAGGTTTTAGTGAGTGTGATAGTAAACAGAATAAAAGTGCACAAAACCAGTCTACAGCTGCAAGTTATCTCCTAAGAGGAGGCTTTTTATATTTAGAGAGGAGTCAAGATGTTTCATAAAGGCAGCCACAGACAGATAAGTAAATTAAGATACTGCTGGTTTACAAATCCGGTTATGGACCAGCCCTTGTTCCAGACAAACAAGACTTACAGTAGGAGTTCCTAAATATTACTTTGAGGAATATTTTCAAGAATACTAATGGATTGGCAGTATGTTGCCTTATCACTTTTGGTTCTTGGCGTGGACTACCAGAGGACTCTTCTGAGTGCTGTGATTTCCTTCCATAAAGAAATTGTACTGCATCTAGGAATGTTGGCATCTGGGGATCATCAGTGTGTATATCCTAGGGCTGAGTGATATCTAAAAAACTAATATGCAATATGTTAATTTAAAAATATCGGGATCAATAATAATATCCATCCCCGTATCCCTCACACAACCTCAGAAGCATACACTGTCAGTAGTTGCAACTCTTCATTAATTTGGGCATTTCTATTTTGATGCAAAAAAAAAAATAATGGAAGAAAAAAATAATGAGTCCTTTTGCAAGAACTCGTGATACTTTTGCGTTAGTATTAATAACCACACTGTTTCTGTTCAAAGTATAAAGGGTAGAATTAATGGAATAATACCAGTGGACATAAATGACATGTCCAATAAAGTGGACTTTAAGC
The DNA here is from genome assembly GCA_026777045.1 of Hyperopisus bebe. Classification (NCBI taxonomy): domain Eukaryota; kingdom Metazoa; phylum Chordata; class Actinopteri; order Osteoglossiformes; family Mormyridae; genus Hyperopisus; species Hyperopisus bebe. Next base: position 3,390,742 of record JAODJW010000026.1, read on the forward strand.
ATTAGACTACAGGAAACTGCGAATTCACTGTGTCCATTCATCACCAGTGACTATAAGTGAACAACAGCTATTGACTATGAAGTGCATATGTGAACATACAAACATTAATAAAAATTCACCTGTAAAGAAATCTGGAAACTCAAGAGGAGTTGCTTACTATTGATGAAATATTATGGAATACATATGAATATTGGAGCTGGAAGACTGAATTTTGTACATAAATATAACTTTCCATGGTGTTGGAGTTTTGGTGGTTGCTGGGAGACCTTCCTGGTATTCATGCTTGAAGAAGTATATGGATTCGGGATGTGTAGATTGAATACTGAAATATTGGTTACTTTGATCCAAATGTTTTCATTTTGAAACTCGATTCTAATGTCAAAATATTGATTTCTTACCTGGTAATTTAAATGTTTATATTATAGGTAGCAGGACATAAACTACAACCAGGCAGGCCCATTTCTGGGGGGAGGAAGGGGAGGGGCCTGAACACTAGGGAAATGGAATGATCGATCCGCTGGCACACCACCCTCCTGGCTCAGCAGACATTTTTATAGTCAGCTAGGCCTGTACTATTATACCCTTTGTACTTTCATTGGACACAGTGCAATTATAATAAATATTAAATACACGTAAAAATAAAAAAAGTTTTGCAAGATACGGGACAAATCATGCTCTTGTATCGATTCAGTAAGGGACATAGCATTTCGTTTTACAATATGAGACGATCCTGTAAAATAATGAATGAGACGTTACTTAGAGGAGATCTCAGGGTCCCTGTAACAAGTTTATAATTTTCATTAAATCTAGCCAGCGGATCGATCTTTTCTTTAATACTAACTTGGCAAGTGGCTGAGAGGTTAGTCTGCTATTAGTGTCGACATCAATGATATTACACAAAAACATATTGTTTATCTGTATTAGTGAAAAGCTTATTGTGATTCTTTAGGATTAAATATTTAGTACAGGCAATACCCTATCCAGGGCAATTCCAGATGTGATGACCGCTCTTGGTCTTCGATTTGGGCTGCCCCAGTCTGTTATTGACCCTTTGTCTAACCCTGATGCTTCACTTGTATGGTGACTTGGACTTCACTTCAGTGTGTTCTCAGCCACTTACCTTATTCTTCGATTTATTAAGATTATGGTTTTGGTATTTTTGCCAATAAACAGTGATTGATCCTTCTGCGACTGGACCCTACTCTCCATCATTACAATATTATTTATGGCTGTCCGGATGTGGAAAAAACCAAGGCAGACTATTTACGCTATTGGAGGTGTAACTGAGGAACACCACAGTTTTATTAAGCACAAGAGCAAAGCTGGGGACAGGTATTGAGAGCATAGCATGAGACGGTAATAATGTTGGTCACGCATTGGTTCCCGATGCCTGTTATGGCTATTTTACCAACTATGCATAATATATATATATATATATATATATATATATATATATATATATACACACACATACACAGACACACACACACATAAAGAACAATATGAATCAGTCTGTCCCAATAGTTCTGAAATCTGCAGAGGGATTTGTCCCTATATCAAAGGTTTTTCCTCCAGCACCAAACAGGAAAAAAAATATGTATTACAGTTAATGGGAGAAAATTAAATTACTAGTCAACAAAATAAGCTTTACACTTCAAATCATAAAAAGGACAAGATTGTGTCTTCTTTTTCTGAAGGGGAAAAGAGGATTAAGAGGGGTAAGGGACGTACCTGCCAAAAAGGTCAGTAAGTACAGCGTCCAAAATGAAGTCATCAGTCTGGCCACACTGATCGATGTAAAGCTGCCTGTATCCAATGTCATCTGCCAATGATAATATTTAGAGACAATGAACTGAAGGTCTAAATGATTGAATGTAACATTTTTGGCTGTGTGTGCTGTAATAAAATTTGTTGATAAAGACATTAAAAGCCTTGGCTGCCATCTTCTATATTTTCTCAAAAAAAAATTCTTGATAAAAAAAAAAATATCAGGTCATTGACTAATCGTAGCTGGCACAATTTTGGAAACAGTGAACGTTTAAGCATGGAAAAATGGCTTTTGGGTTCAAGTTTTCAGTGCATTAAGTGATTATTCCAAACTTTTAGGCCTCGTTCACACGGATATCTGTACCAGGCGTTTTTCTGGCGATCGTGGCGCCAGGTGAGCGCCGACTGAACGCCGACCGTTTTCTTGCTCATTTAAGCAAATCAAAGCGTCCACACGGGCGTTCAGCACCGCCGTTCGGCCGGCTACGCATTCAGGTGGCGTCAAATAAACGCTGCATGCAACGTTTTCTTGGCAACAAAATCGCGATGCTATTGCTTTTACATGGCGTTCGGTTGGTGTTCTGGAGGACCGAATATGTCCCACGATTCTATACGGCAACTGCGAGAAACCACATTTTACGGAAAATGTGATACTCGTAATATTGGTATTGTACCAGCAGTGAGTTAATCAGCTGGTGGTACAATACCGATATTACGAGTACCCCAAACCAACGGATCAACTGGTGCTAATATTTTCGCTTAAAATCCCAATTTAAAAACCTCAGTAGGCAACTGGAAATCTGGACATCTATAAAGAAAAACTCATTTAACTGATGCGCCGTATCTGCTTTCTCTTTTCAACTGGCTTTACTCATAGGGCTCAACTGTAGTTAATACGAAATTACAAAAGTTGTAGAAATATTTTAGCATAAAATCATGCGATATAAATAATTATAGTGTTACAGCAATTATGCCCGTAATTATCATTAAGCCTTGCAATCCCGATCAGGATAAGCGGTGGGGAGATTGATGGATGTGTAGATGTAAATAAAATTTACATAAATGCATCTTGGACCTCTAACTTAAAAATTAGTTTACACACTGCAACTGATCCCCCCCAAATTTAAGCAATTAATATATAAACCCAGCTTCTCTCCAATGCCTCAACAATTACGGATAGATTCGAGAGTACAGCATAACTTTGGCTACTTATTACTCGTGCGACATACTCAGAAAACGGCGGCTGAAACAGACACACCGAACCTAAAAAAAATGACAAAAACACTGAGAATAAAAGACACAAATTATGCACATTTGAAAGTAATTTTTAAATGTACAACTATAACTTTACAATGTGATTTCGTCATCTTGTTTAAATCTAGAAATATACATTAAAAACCTTAAGAGTAATTACTGCCCCGACAGGTAAATACACGAAACTACAGATTGGGCGTCAGGTTGGTGTTATACAGCGTCAAGCGAACACCAGTGAAACGCCAATCGAACGCAGCTACAAAATGCAGGAAAAACACGTATGGCGTTCAGAGGGTGTTCATTTCGAACGTCCGTGTGGATGAGGTCTTAATTAGACTGTGACGTGTCATTGTCAGGCAGACAAGCTTAAACACCTGAAGAGATAAATAGTTCTCTGCTGTGTCGGCAGAGATATTTATGCATATTTATAAAGTAAAAAAAAAAAGACATTTTTAAATGGATGAATTCAGATGCCTGAGAAGGAAAAGCTAAACTAATTGTAGGTGTTTAACGAATCTGTCGTCACTGCTTTTTATGGAGGTCAACTCCTTGTTCAACTGATTCTTAAGGACAAAAAAAGCAGGAATCTGGATAGACACATAGCTAACACTAGCTCGATAATGTGACACGATAATGTGATGCTATATCACAATGGTGACGTACATAGGGCAGCTCCGTGACTAAGTGGGTAACTTTTGTCTTGTTGGGATGTGTGGAGTTTGCATGTTCTTCACATGCCAGTTGGGTTTCCTTCTACAATCCAAAGGCATGCAGTTAGGCGAACGACCATCTTGAGAGTGGAATCCCCCTCAGGGAGTCCCCTGCCTTGCTTCATATACTGCCTTATACAGGCGCTAGCTTCTCATGACCCTGCACTGGACAAGTGGTCGGATAAGCTGGATGCAATACAAATATAAAATAAATCTAATTCATATACTGCAGGGCTTCCAATCCAGTCCTCAGGGACCCACAGCTGGACCAAATTTTTGCTCCCACCGAGCTCCCTGCCACACATCCCACATTTTTGTTTTTTCTGCAAAAACATGGACTGTGTGGTTTCCTGAGGACAGGCTCACTGGGAAACACTGATATACAGGAGAGTTAAGCATTAGTGTGCTATGTATTTTACAGTTTCCATTCTATGTATGAGGTGCAGTAGCAAAAAGCCCTGAAAACCTACATCTGGTACTATTTAAGAAACCAACATGAAACTTGTGCATACTGAGAGTGATTATGGATGATTAGCATAAATGATGTTATGATGCTCCATAATATTTAGGGTACATGGCATTTCTGCTTAGGTCAAATGCCCACCATCAATGTTGTTTAGCCACATTTATTGGAATGAGCAGTTAGGAGGATTAAGTTTAGTATGGTTGAAACCCAAGAGTAATCGAGGTTGAAGCTAAACATGAATTATTCCTCTGTCTTCCACTGGACAGCAGAACTTCCAGCAATCCTCTGCAATTGGTTCATTTTCATGTCTGTTAGCCACTCTGGCTCTTAAATCAAACTGGTGACACGCCCAATTTACTTCCCGATCAACACACAACTTAATGGCCCCCAAGTTTTCATTTGGTTCATTTAATCCTCTCAATAACATCAGCAATGACAGATATGTTTGATAGGGCAATGATCTCTTCAGTAGTCTTGGCAGCATAAAGTCTTTTTTCAGGGGTTAAGATCTGGCAACATGCAGCATTTTAAGCACGCCCTCCTGGCCCACAAGGAAAGTACATTTTCATTGTTATCGGGAGTCCTGATGAAATGGGCAGTCTAGGCTAAGGCAAGTCCTTTGCTGTCTCAGTGGAAATATGTTCGACACCTCGACGATGCTGGAATACATCAGAGCCAGATTTAAATTGTCTGGGATTTGAGAGCTGTGAACCGTAGATGTTCTGGTTGAGTACAAAGTGGGCTACATGACTATTGAATGTCTGGTGGAGTCTGGCAGTAGCTCTAGCCCTGATGTCACCATCTTGGCATGAGGAAAGCCCTAGAGCCACAATCTGCCCCATAAATGATAAGCAAGATTAGTATGGATATAACTTTCATTATTTGAAGAATGCAGTCTTCGTTACTTGTGCCCGTAGCTTCCGGGATGGTCTTGTGACCCTGATGAGGACGAGTGGGTACAGAAAATGGATGGATAGATGGATGTCTTAGTTACAGTGTTCTGTGGGGATGTTGCAGACTGCTTGATATCACACCCTGATTTCCTATCCTCCGCACAGAACGAATTTTATAATAACAAAACCCAGCTCATGGCAGTCGATGGTCTTCAAAAGACCTTGCATGAAAACGTATTCACACGCGTGGTTCTAGCATAAAGCAGATGTGTATATCCCGACAACTAGAAAACTGGCATTATTTAATGTTTGGCTCGCTGTAATGCACAGCACTGTTTGGCTCTGCTAATGGATATATATGTACTGCATGATTCTTTTTGACTATATATAATAGAGGCACTAGCTTAAACAGATTGCTCAAATTTCCAAGTGAACCATAACCTTTCTTTAGAAGATCATTTGTCTTCTATGCCATACGCATCTGTTAATGTTTCTGTCTCACTTCTTGGGCCCAGCCTATTAATGTTATGATCTTATACACAAATCTCCCAACTGAGAGTTTCACATTATCTTTTTCTACCAGAGGCGTTGTGTTCTAAGTAAACAAACAATTAAATCGAAGGGATGCAATTATTCTTCATGCACAATGTCCTAAAGGGTACCATCATGTTGGATTCTTTCTTAATGCTTTGCATTTACTTAGAATAAATGTTGCACTTTAGGGAAGACTGTGTTCCTCAATGGCACTTTTTTGTTATTTATGCTTTTTCTGATTACATTTAATCTTCTCTGGTGCAGGAGATCTCATGAATTAATCACACATAGATAGATGAGCTAAATACCACCCTATTAGTTTAGTGGTGCTATGTTTGCACAAAGGTTCCATCTCCTGAAGATCATGCTAGAGCTCAGTTATTTGCCTGTGTTCATTGTTTTTGCAGTTACCCAATCATTCCAAGAGTTTCACAGCTTGTCACAGTTGCACTGTCCTTAGGGTTGATGCGAAATTAGTTTTCTCTATACTTTTATTGGTTTGACATTCGCAGACTAAGACCTGAGTTGGACTCAATTATAATGATATTGCTGACGGACCTCATCAGAGGAGAGAGTGAACACCTGCAGAGAGCAGGATGTGAACTCATTCGGAAGCAGCATGACTCCTGCACAGTTCTGGCTAAGTAATGGGTTGATGGATTAATTTGGTCAAAGCGCAACCTCAGGATGGACGTTCGCTACAGATGTGGTCAGTCTTTGGCTTGACACTTGGTCAAATTGTGGGCTGCCCCAATTAGAATAAAGGATAGCGTTATTAATGATCTAGGAACATCAGGCCAATGAGCCAAATGTTGGGCGTCGGCTTCCTCCATGCATAATTACACAGCTGAACAATAATGATGAGGCTGAAGTCTGAGTTAGCCACAAGCTTATTCCAAATCAGCAAAACCCTTAATGTAAAATCAACACGATGAGGCCTACTCTGGGCTCAGTTACTCTTAAGCCCGAGAAGTTCACATTCTTTGTCTTTTCTGTAGACAGGGTTGCCAACTTTAATCAGCTGGCTGGAGTTAGATTTTCAATTCAAGACAAGTCTGCACACTCATCTACATGTATGTGACAGTTTTATTACTTTGTAAATAGTCTGTAGGGTTTGCAAACTACCACAATGCTTTTGATGTTGCTAATTTTAGGTGTATAATGGAATAATATAGATTTGCCATAAGAGTCTGAAAGCACGAGTGTCACGCCAGATGCATGAGAGTTGGCAAGCCTGCAGTTTTTCTGCTCTGGGTGCCCTTACGCCTGGCTTCGCTACCCTGTACCAATGGCCATCCAACCATCTGTGCTAAAAGCGTGAACATCCAGCCATGTTGGTCTGCAACACAGATGTGGTTCTGGGTACCCAGGCAGTTACTGCCAAGGCCCAAGAGACGCTTCTGCCTAGGTTTGGGGGGCTGGGGGGGTGGGGGTTTGGTGTTTGGGAGCAAACTCGGAAGAGCTCTGGGACTTGGGCTTGATCGCAGCTGTGTTTGTAATTTGTGTCATTTTGATAGCCAATTACACTGTAATACTTAGTGCTTCACAGTGTGACAAGTGCAGTTTTAATATAAAAATGCTACATGAACAATTAAAGTTGACAGTAATAACTCAGCCTAATATACCACACTTTGTCATGCGTTAAGTAACTTTTTTTAAAGTAAAAAATCATAGTTAATAGAAAACAAAAAAAACAAGCTATATATAACCAGAGAACTGCAATTACTGGCCAACCATTCTATTTGATTTGCCTTTGAATAGGCCAGAGATGATGTAACGTCTCTTCTGCAAAATACCAGTGCGTATGCAGGTTTTTGTGATAACCTGTAGGTCAGCTGTTCAAACCCAGGTGTCTTCAGCCAATCAGACCTCTAATTAGTAAACTAATTAGGGAGTTGCAGCAAAAATCTACACACATAACAGCCCTTTCTGAATAAGATTGCACACCCCTGCTGCAGGCCCAGAGACAAGGCATTACAACATAATTGCCAAATAAGGACACAGTGGGGAACTATTTGAGGCTTTGATTTGAACATCTAAAGAGGGTAATTCAATATTATGTCACCCAAAAAGGACTAGAATTTCATGCACATAGGACTGTGCTTGTGTGGACACCAGCTGAAGGACATTCCCAACCCCATTACCGCTGTTTCCATCCTGGGTTCTCTGCTAGCGCCTTTGTTGCCAGAGCGACAGATTTCTGCATGTTCCGTGCGTAACTTTGTTCCAGCACAGCTGGACCCTTCTCAGCAGGTTTCCTGAATGAAATTCAAATGAGAGCTTTCCAATTAGAATGGGGGATTTAAAGTAGAGGTCATCTTGGGTCAATTTACATTCCAGGGAGGGTCGCGCGTGCTCACCTGGAGGTGTCTGCCTCTGGCATCCCCTGCGGCGAGATGAGACAACAAACCTCTTGTATACTGAAAACCTTGTTGACATTTTGTTAATCTTTTTCTGCAGCATTTGCAGTATGTTTAACATTTTTGCATGGCTCTCAGCAGCTATGAAGATATTTTTATATTTCTTTTATGTAAGATGTCTCAGGATCAGGATCACGAATCTCTATATTTGGTCCAGACAGAAGATGGGTGTCACTTGTAACCTTTGTTTCAACCAGCAGAAACATGATTATATGATTTTTTTTTCCCCTTATAGTCTCTTTTGGCTTCATGTCGACAGTGATTTATTTGACACATCTTCAGAGGATAAAGCAGACCTGATTAAATAGTATATCTTTAAGTTTATGTAATCTTTAAAGGCGTTTGTGAATGGCTTAATCTCCATAAACAGTGTATATAAAGAGCTAATAACTATGCCCACAGCCCACAAAGCCAAGGAAACGCTTTAGCATTGAATTCTCCACAAATACGGCTCCTACAGGATTTCGAAGCCCCTGCCTCAGCTTTTTCACATCCCTCCCCCCTCCCGCATACGACTGAATGCACTTGTGGTCGATAAATCCTAACAGTGGTGCTTATTTTTCTGACGTGGCTTGTGGCAGGTCAGGGCTCAGATATCTCTGAGATTCCCACCCGCATCCCGCCTGCACAGCAGAGGAACAGAGCATTTACTTTGCATGCATGGCTAACATTTAATCGTGGCACGCTTCGGTATCCATGCTCGCCTTCCGACGTCTCGCGAGATTGTTGACTCCTTTTGCCTCAGCGACCATGAGGGATCGATACGGATCCGTCGGGAAGTCGTGATTATTAAATGGGTGTGGAAGATCGAAGCCCTGGGAGTTCCCATTTTAGGGGACTGCTCTCAAAAGAAGATAAAACAAGAGATAGGCTTATAGCTAGATGGTGAGGGTGGGGGCAAAGAGGAATTGCATTTTACAGTGATGGTATTGTACACTTCGTTGTTACTGTCCAGCACAGAACATTAGCATGAAAAATGAGAGCAGAGCATTCCTCCGCAGCAAGGTACTGCCATTTCGATTCCTCCACTCCCCCCCCCCCACCCCACCCTCCCCTCCTTGACTCCATGAATTTACTGAACGGGACAAGATCAAAGGCTCAGAGGGGAAGCCATACAGGGGCTGGATATCAAATTAAATAGAACATTATGGATGAGACGAGAATTACAATGTAATCCTTGCTTTCTATTCCTCTCCTTGTGGCGTCCAAGGCTGCACAACAATGCTAAAGTCAAGGAAAAAAAATGAAAAGGAGATTAAACTATGGCACAGTCTATTTTTTGAAGGGCAAGAGGGATATTTGACCCTCATCCCGAAGTCAAGGCACCATGTATTTGTAGGTAAAGTGTGAATTAAGGAGAGAACTACCGGGCTAGTGCTTGGTTATTTTGAATAATGCCAGTCTGAATTAATAGTGAGGGGAAACAGCATAGAGAGAAGGCTGATTTACATTTTCCTCATTTCTGGCTGGTACCTTGCAGCTGTTGAGCTCTCTCTCTCTCTCTCTCTCTCTCTCTTGCTCTCTATTGGATGCCTGCCCAGGCACTCTCGTCCAATCAGAATTGAATCAAGGTGCGAAACAGTCCCACAGCCAATGAAAGCCGTCGGATTAATAGGTGAGCTTGATCTAGGGGTGTCACATTACCACTCACGAGGATGGATCAGCGGGCATCTGAGCGCACTTTCAAGCCACACGCAGCGTCAGCTCAATCGGGAAATTAAGCCCGCGACGTGTTAAAGAAAGGTGCCTTCTGATGCTGATACCGGGCATCAGATAAATGGAAGGAATGCACTTAGCTACAGGGCCAAGAAACGGGAATCGCACCATAGCCATATTCCCCTGCTAAATTTTGCTTCTGTGGGCGTGCTGGGATCCTCCGGCTTGCTGGCGCGTTTTCAACCTGCGGCACTGGAGAGCGGGCGCTGGGCTTGAGAGTCTGGTCAGGATTCCGAAACCGCGAAGCCACTCACCCAGATAGAAGGCATTTGCATCCAGGGATACTCTGGAGACATGTCATGGGCTCAGTGGGCAGTTTGAACAGCAGTGCGAAAATGCTTGTTAAAGAATAGCTTGTTTACGGCACTGTGCTGACTCACATTAACACGTTGTGTTTGTTTTCCCGATAATTTGTCCTTTCACACAAAAGCGTATCTTTCACTAATGGAAACCTGCGATACAGTCACACACTCGCGCCCTGATTCACATACAAAGACACATTTACCAGCCCAGCTCAAAGCTCAAGAGCTTGAAAAATAGCCCCCTCCGCCCAAACACGCGTAATGGTTTAGCTTAGCTTTTTCTAAGGGAAATGTCAGAGATCAGGATATTATGGGGAACCCCCCCCTCATTTAAATCCTTTGAAAGCCTTAATCTCACATATAATCCCACAAAAAACTGCAAATCTTTTGATTGATAGAATCAAAAACACTTATTTGTCGTTAATTTCGATGTACGACAAAATAAGTACGGTATTTGTTGATGTGACAGTCATATTCCTGTGGCATTTCTCTATCTCTGTGGTGGCTGCCAGGCAGGTGGATCGAGACACACTGCCTCATCTTTTTGGGCCTGATTGTTGGACACATTAGCTACTCAGTGGACACGTGTTCACATCCATGGCATCTAAAGAAGGGGCCCCTGCCTCATTCTGAGGCCACTCTCCAGTTCCTTCAATATTTGTGTTCTTCAGAGTCAGTCAGTACGTCTACCAATCCTAGTGCCCAGGCTTGTTTTCCCCTTTGTAAACCAGTGTGTTTCTGTTGCAGTAGGAGTTGCATCATTTCTGTACCAAACACTGACCTTTTCACTGAAAAGCCGACTGACAACAGCTTATAAAATCAGCTCAGCAAAGAGACGCGTTGTAGCTGGGTTAAGACCAATTCCCAAATCACACACATGAACAACCGACAAGGCAAATTAGGCCAATTGCCAGATAATCACCCTTTTTCTAAAATGAAATGGTCAATTTCTGCTTCCCACTTTGAAGAATGCATGCTTGGCAATGGACATTTATGTGTATCACCGTCTTGTCATCAAAACAATCTGCTTCTTTTATGCTTTTCTTTCAACTGATTTCTATTCGAGTAAATATTACATTATTATTATTAATATTATTCTTTCTTTTGATCTGGTTCTCTTTAATTAAAAGGCTCACAGGTGTGCAGCCAGTTTTAAATCAGGGATGTTTTCCTCGTCATCTTTGTGCGACATCACCAAAGCCGGTGAGGCGGATCATGTTTTTTTTTTTTTGACGTCGCTTTCGGAAAGCAACACTGTCCTTTCCAGCAGCGCAACCTAAATTCCTAATTTCCCTCCAGAGCCGCCTGACATTTCGAGATTTTGTCGTCTCTGACACCGGCGTCCCTCCTGACACCCCGCCACCCCATTGCTCAAGCCAAAAATAAACACTTCATAGATAAATTATAATTGAAAATACAGTCTAGACCCTGTCTTTGATAGACCAGGAGTAAGTGGTTCACACTGCCATCATTCCACTTCCTTAAATACTGCTTAGAGAGAAATATGTTTTGCTAAAGGAAAAACAAGATAGACACGAGACACATAGACGTAAAAAAGGTCTTTCGTGGGCTACAGCGAAAGCCCACAAAGCCCACTCAAAGTTTGTAGAGTGTCAATAAACCTATTCAGATCATTTCAAAAGGGCACGGCCACAGGGTTTTTGAGGAGCTACTGTACAAGATTCCCAGTAGAATCAGCTGTGCCTCATAAAGTGAACGTCTTGTCCGATTTAAATATAACTTAAATGTGCCGATCTGGACTGATCACAGATCCGGACTGATCACAGATCTGGACTGTGCGATGCGCTTTTCGAGAACTTGCTCAGATTAGCACGCCTCCCTGGGAGACGGGCAGTACTGTGATATATTCTAGCGCCTGAGCTCACTGAATGAACCCGCTTAGTTTGCTAATGTCCAATTTGGACGTACGACGAGTTTTTTTTTTTTTAAGTGTTCTGTGACCCTATTGCTTGTAATTGAAGATCTAAACTGTGGTGTGGTTTGCGGGACCGGCAAACAAATTGAGGCACCAAAGCCCATTAGGAATCCTGTGCTGGAAATGCCCGTGGGCCTGAGGGAAAACAAAAGCCAAGGTCAGAGACGAGATCCGAGAGTGTGTGTGTGCGTGTGTGTGTGTGGGGGGATCATTATGCTGTTGTCTGCAGACATTCCCTCCATCTCAAACAGTTCATTAGAAAGAGGAGAAAAAGGGGAACGGCCCTAGTTAGGACAAATTGAGTTGAAAGAGGAGAGGACTGCTGTGTCATCAGTGTCCTTGAGGGGGTTCTTCTGCAAATCTCGCATCCAATCACAGTCACCAGTTTCTGAGGACTGAGGTCTTTTACCCTAAACCGATTTGCTTTAATTGTGTTAAGCCTAGCTGTCCTGCCCCGATTGTCCGCTCCTTCCGTGTGCCACACCCTCTCGTTAACCTCGTGTGGATTCCCCATGTTTACCAGCTGTTTCTTGTTGCTATCATTAGTCCTATGTATTTAAGTCTGCGTTAGGTATGCTTTCCACAGTCCGGTCATTGACATCAGTCCTTTGTTTAGTGGTTGTTCGTGGATGTATTCTTCAACAATAAAGCCCTCATTTCCCCGACTCCCTGGACTTTTGCTCCTCTGTTCCCGCTCTGTCCCCACTTGGTGCGACATTACCTCTGAAAATCTGGAAATGGTTTTCATTTTGTTTAATTTTGATTTTGCTCATCCTTGAATCATTATGAATCACACATTGCATCTTTAATACTCTTGATAAAAATCTGAAGATTGTTTCCAAGGATCTAAAAACATATCTTTCAGAATTAATCCAGTTGAGCTATCTCCAGTCTTAACCCTAAGCCTAATGCCATGTTAACATCTGTGTATGCTGTGCGTGTATTAGGCAGTCAATGCTCTTACACTTCACAAATGACTTCTCCTGACTTCCTTTCCTTTCTAGGCATGAGTCAGTGGAGGTATTAGTGTGTTGGCATAAAGTCAGTGGCATTGAGTCTGCTTATTCAGATGAATGTAGCAGCTTTTTCCCTCCCACTCTTTTAATGCGTTGGGTCAAACGTCTTCCCGTTTCCATTCATTTCAGATGCAGAGTTATTAGGCTTGAAATAAACAATAAATCTTCTGTGTAGGGTCATGTTTGGAAGATCATGGTTAAGCTCGTTGTTTTCCTTGGTCTGTGGAGAAACTGTTATTTTACTTTAATCGTTTTGAGGGCATTTAGTTTTCAGAGAAAGCATGTCCAGTTTCACGCTAGCCTGGAGACTTTTTAAGCCTGGAGAAGTTTTTTTTCATCCAGGCTTAGTCAATTTATTTGTTCATTAAAGACATATTACTTACAGCAAGGCAGCATAACTGTTTTTGCTTCCACTAGAAAAATCAGCTTTTTTTGAACTTTAATTGCGGGATCCTCAGAACATTATCTGTCAGGCAATCTGAACGATAATTTTAGAAATTAAAGGTGCCGTTTAATTTGAATGCTACGACAGAGATGAGGATGGCTACTCATCCATCATGACATCAAACAAGGTGGACATATGACAGATGTGAATCACACTCAGCGTCATACGTGTTAGACTTCAAACAAGGACGCAGGGTCCTTCTCGCCATATGAAAACTTACCATGACTCAACTAGTGATACTTCAGTTGAACGAGCAAATGAAGGTGAGAAGCGTAACACCCCCAGAGGAGCCTGTGAAAGTCCACTCACTGTGTGCCTTTTGGCAAAGACCACTGTCTCCCTTTGTAGATGTGGTTCTGGGTCATTCTTGAGGAATAAACTCATTTTCAGAGCTTTCAGCCTTTCACACCAGCCACCCTCCCTGCAGTCCAGGGTACTGACTAAGGGGGAAATGAATTGTGACAATCTGGTTCTTCTGGACGATGACCAGACCCAGGGACTGTAGAGTGGAGCAGGTACTCTATCATCTCACTCAGGGATGGATAGGCAGGTGGCCCAAGTAAATACTGCTTTGTTCTTCAACTTAAACAAATATCATGTAGACCCCTGAGATCTTAACCATTGTTTACTGACACACTCTCTTACCACACTTTTTAAAAACATTTAATCACAGGAGTATAGGGGGGGCTTGTCCCCCTACCCCCCCCAACCATCCACCTCCTCCCCATGTTTCACACAAGGGGCGTCAATGTCACAGTAGGCTTTGATATTATAGGCCAGCAGGTGGTGAGGTGTTTAAGGATCTGGTCTCACAAGTGCTACAGCCCTAGTGTCACAAAGTACATAACCTGACTCACATCCATTCATTTCCCCTAACTGTTTATCTAGTATTGAGTGTCAGGGGTGGCTGAAGCCTATACCAGGAAGCACAGGGCACAAGGAAGTCATCACAACATAACCTAATTTGCCTCATTAAAATATACGACTGTATAAATGTTTTAAAAATCCTGTGTCTCTTTGGGTAAAAGTGTCTAATCAACTAAAAATCACTAATCAACTAAAAGCACAGTGCATTCAGGCACTGACTGGTTCAACCGATTTCCATTGGTTACTTAATTGGTTCCCACTGGGTTAAACCAGGCAGTGATTGACAGCACACCATTAATGTCAGCCACCGTGGATTGTTAAGCTTCATATCTCTCATCACTAATCTCAGGAGGACCAAACGGAGCCTTACTACTGGCCCAGCACTCCCTCCCATCAAAGGATCCTATTTTCCTGTCCATGAGTTAACTGGCCTCACATCTGTGTATCTGTGTCTTGTCGAGTCCTGCTCTATAAATAGTCTTGAGCCCGTCTGCTCGGACTAAAATCCTGCGATGGAGAATGTTGTGAGGTATGATTTTTTTCACATGCTAGTGACCGGAAAACATGGTGTGTCTAGAAAAAATACAGAATTATTCTAAAACACTGAACTGTGCAGCTGCTACCGGAAAGTCACATTTATATGATACGACATTAGTAATGATGGCAAAACCAGTTCCTCAGTCAAAACTTGACCAATTGAAATGCCTGGACTACATGCAGAAAAACATCACAGCTAAGAAGAAAAAAAAAAAAAAGAAAAAAAATATATACATACACATACACACACATGGTGGTATATATATAAATGTGTATCTATATATATATGTGTGTATATTTGGTGTATATATAAATGTTCTGGTATATATACGTGTACTATTAGAGCATTTATGTCATTTATAAGGTAAATTACCTGAAAACCAGTTTTCACTGCTTTACGTGATATTCGGGAGAAATAGCAGATTACGCATCGGAACTGCCTGGGATACA
>JAODJW010000026.1:3406154-3427916 GCA_026777045.1 Hyperopisus bebe
CACGGAGGCGGTTCCAGTTTGTGCAGCCGGGTGAGAGGTCGCAATGCATCTAACCGTAATGCATTGCGTCAGGATCAAAATACGTTGCTTTAAGCCAGCGCTCTAAGCAAGTCGAACACATCCAATGACCGGACTGGGGAAACAAACTGAAAGGCAGACTTAATACAGAGGACTAATTATAACAACCAGAAACAGCTGATCACATGGGGATCCCACACGAGGTTACCGAGGGGGCGTGGCACACGGAAGGAGCGGACGATCGGGGCAGGACAGGGATAATGTTGGGATAAGATCTTTATCGTTTTGGAAGCCATTAAGAAAAAAAATGCTCTTGTTTTACCCCCTTCATTTTGTGTTTAAATGCTTAAAAAAAAACATGTTTAGGTAATTTTGAGGGGGCGGGAGCCAATTAATTGGTTTTCCATTATTTCTTATGGGAAAACTTTGATCAGAACTCGAACTTTTTAGGATTCGATCCGGAATGGATTAAGCCCGAGAACCGAGGTACCACTGTATATATATTAATGCTGTCAAATGATTAAAATTTTTAATCAGATTAATCACAGGTTTGCTGTGGATTAATTTCGATTAATCACGATTAAATATTCATTTTTAATCTATATTAATCGCATTTTTGCATGAGCAAACAGACTCAAGAAAAAAAGGGAAAATATTTGCACTTAACGTTTATTGAACATCTTGAACACGAGTCGGATGCATTCCATCTGCCACAGAAGTGCAGTACCATGGATCCATATCAAAAAGCAAGATTTTTGCTAAGCCGGACAACTTTTCGGATTTAATGTACCTCAGTTTAAATGGTCTTTGTCTTCGTTCACTTACAATTAGCCCGAATTACCATAAATCCAACAAATAATCCAACTAATCATGAAATCCAATTCTATTCTAGTTAATTGCCATTGTTAGCAATATCAGTAAACACATTACGTGCAGTGCTTATGTATAAAACTCCTTAGCAACATGTTCACAGATAAGTTGGATGGTATAGTGTGTGTGACCAATTTAACGAGCCACAAGTGAGAAGTAGTGCTTAAAACTACAACTTTCCCTTCTGTTGATAAAGGGTACAGCCATCTTGGATTCTGAACTCATGATCCTCTGTGCTGCACCGAGATATTTCTTGGATCTATAAGAAACTGGAGCGCACATGTCGTCACTTCCGGCTTCAAAACTCCGGTATCCGACTCGGAATACAAGTTCCGAGGGCAAATGTGATGCGCCAAAAGTGCCCGAAATGGGTTGACAGAGACATTATAGGGATTTTGAGTCTGCTGCAGATGGGTTAATTGTGTTAAAATTTTAATAAGATTAATCATGATGATGGATCAGTCCGCATTAACCCCTTAATTTTGACAGCCCAGTAATCGAATTATGTTTTTATAATAATAAGATTATTAATACTATTATTATTCCATCCATCCATCCATCCATCTATCCATCCATCTGTCCGTCCATCAATTTTCTGTAAAGTTTGTCCTATTCAGCGCCACAGGAGTAAGACAATTCTTCTTCTTCTTCTTCTTCTTCTTCTTCTTCTTATTATTATTATTATTATTATTATTATTATTGTATGCCAGCTATGTGCCCTGTACTTCCTGGAATAGGCTCCAGGCCACCCTGTGACCTTGCCTCGAATAAATGGTTGGAACATAGAAACATGGATGAACTGATAGTATCAGAGTATTCATTATACATATTTAAAACCATTCTTTTATATGAAAGTGGTGGCAGAGATAAAGAAAGCCTGTGTTTTATTGTTGTATTGTCTGTTTGGATTGCATCCAGCTTTGCTTAACTACTGTTTTTTTTTTTTTAAATCTAGTTGCATGTCACCCAATAGACCATGTGATTTTAACCAGGAAGAAGAGTTCTCCTCTGTCAGTGATCAAGATGCCCTTTTGAAAATAAATAAAGACCAATGTTCCAGAGGGCTGCTGCAGAGCCAGTGTTTAACTGCACTTTAGAGAGCCGGGGTTAGTGTGCGTAGGAGTCAAATCTCAATTAAGAGGCTGAATCACTCATTTTCTTTTTTATTTTGCTTGTTGTTAATATAAAGTAGTCTTCAGCTAAGGAGTAAAGGCATATATGTTATTGCACCAGACTGGCAAAGTATTCTACAAGGACACTGACCTTTGGGGGTAGTGAAGCCTGCCCAGATGTTTTCTTCAATCCGCCCGGCGTGTCTTTCTAAGGCCCTGCAAGGCTGAGAATGATTACCATGCTACTGAATTAGGCAGTCAATGCTATGAACACCTGTCGTCCTTCTCAGCTAATTTCCAGCTCTCAACAGAATAAAGGAAAATGTTCTAATTTAAGGGCAAAGTGAATGCAAAGGAATAGGATGCAGAGATAAACACAGTTTTTGGCGGGTGGCTGGTTGAGGAATACTGGACATTAATATTAAAAGCATATGCATTCTTTTTGCCTCCTTTATTCATAAGAAGTTGCTAAGACTTAAGAGTCATGATTTAGAGGCCATATTGACATTCCTTTGAGATTCTGGTTCATGTTGTCACGATTGTATCATCCACTTTCTGCAGATTTGTCAGCTGCACATCCATGCTACGAATCTCCCATTCTACCACATTCCAATTCAGATCTGATGACTCGGAAGGCCATTGAAAATCACTGAACTCATTGTTATATTCATGAATCTAGTCTTCAGCTGTCCAGTTTTGTTGAGCCTGTGCCAGCTGTGCAGTTTTGTTGAGCCTGTGCCCAATGCAGCCTCAGCTTTCTGTTTTTGGTTGACAGGCGAGGAACCAAACACGGTCTTCTGCTGTTGTAGTCCATCTGTCTCAATGTTTGATGTATTGTGCATTTTGAGACTTTTACGCTCACCACAGCTCTGCAGAATGTTGTCATTCTTACCGTAGCCTTTCTGTGATCTTGAACCTGACTCCTCTCAACAAGGGATGTTTTTTGTTTTTTTGCACCATTCTAAGTAACCTCTAGAGACATCGTTTGTCGTGAAAATCCCAGGAGATCAGTAGTTACAGAAATACTCAAACCAGCCCATCTGGCACCAATAATCATGCCATGGTCAAAATCACTTGAATCTCATTTTTCCCTCATTCTGGTATTTGAACGGTAATTGAAGCTCCTGACCTGTATCTTCATGATTTTATGCATTGTGATGCTGCCACATGATTGGCTGATTAGTTAATTGCATGAATAAGCATGTGTACAGGTGTTCCTAATAAACTTCTCAGCAAGTGTCTCTCCTGGGAGACTTTCCACAGTTTTCAAGTTCAAAAACCAGTAAATCTAATTTTCTTGCAAAATATGTGTGTTACTTTTAAAAGTGAATCAATGAAGCTAACGAGGGCCCAGTTCTTTTGGTATTTGGGGATAGTGGCACATCGTCAACTAATTTTGTTTTCAGTTGACAAATAATGTGTTTGTCACCTACCCACCCACATGCACCCAAATGTGCAGTATTCAGTGCAACTCAGTTACACCTGGAGTTGTTGTCCAATGGGAGCATGAGATAAGGAGTCACTTCTGTGTCGGCAGAGGTGCCTGATTACGCTGCCAAGGTTGCAACATCACCAGGGGAAAGACATTCAGAGGTGTCAACGCGGCCCACCGCTGCATCTTTTTTAACACCGTGGCCATCAGGTTCCCGAAACCAGTGTGAAAATGCTGCGGTTTAGCTGCGCATAGCTACGACCACTGCTGAAGGGCCCCCTCACGCAAACAGCGGCTGAGCCAGCAGCCGGCTGCTTCTGCGCAGCTGGAGCTGCAGAGAGCACCGGGGAGTACAAGCTGTGCAGAGCCAGGCATTTCTCCTTGCTGCTAAAACATGTTTTTTTTCTATTTGCTTATGGAGCAGTTTCAGGTTTGTCAGATGTACCCCTTAAAAGGGCCAATTTCCATCACGTAATAGCGCCATATGCCTGCGCCATTTCTTACCCCACCATTTTCCAGCAGTTTTTTTTTTTCTGGTGTGGGTCGCTGGAGCCATCTCTCATGATATTATTGTATCTTCTGCTTCAGCCCTAGCTGCTTAGCCAGTACAGCACTGCACTGAGCTCAGGGAACAACCGGAACAGGATGCTAGTCCATCACAGTGCTCACTTTGTGGGTAATTTGCAGAACACAAAATTCCTGAATGCATGTTTTTGTACCCAGAAGAAACTGGCACTGAAAAACAGGGAGGACAAGCCAAGGGATGGGAAAAGGCTACGATGCTACCTACCAAGCTCTCCTGTCTAACGCATTGCAACTGCTATAGGTTGCTAAGCGTTGGCCTATGGAGGAATGATTCACGGTCTGTTTTGGAGCCCGAGAAGTGCAGGCACGTCAGCATGGTGGCTGGATATTGACAGGTGCCACATGGCCTTGACTTCACAGTCGATTCCTATCGATCTCTGCCTCTTTGCTCGCTTTCACTCGGGTTGTGCTGGGATGCCGGAGGAGGGGTGAGTCCAACGAGTGATCCTGTTGAAGCCGGACGTGGATGCCAGGAGGGCCATCAAACTCTGTCTTCCTGTTTCTGCTGTCTCCCTCGTTACCAGGAAACCACTGGATCTGAAGATTGTAGTTGGGGGGTTGGGTGGAGTGGGTGGGGTGGTCATCTTATGGCTCGTAAATGTCAAATTAGGCAAACAGAGCTGTTCAGCGTTGTTACAAATTACATTTCTAACAGTATTGACTCATGGTCCACAGATGCAGTGGTTGCTTATGGTCCACAGATGCAGTGGCTGCTCATGGTCCACAGATGCAGTGGCTGCTAATGGTCCACAGATGCAGTGGCTGCTCATGGTCCACAGATGCAGTGGCTGCACAGTTGGTGAAGTCAGCACTCGGCATTAGAACCTCACAACCTTCAGATGTTCTCCTGCCACATTGCCAGACTGAAAGTCCCTCACCCACAGTGTGTATTGACTATATATATCTTAGACAGCCTGTTGTTCTAACTATTTGTAAGTGCCACCTCTTTTCTATAAATCAAACTGGATCTCGTCCCTTTTTAAGATGTGGAGTAAAATAAGAAAGGCCATGCGACTGAACATTGTGAGCTTTGCAAACCACAAGGGACGCCATGGAAATGGGACACTGCTTTGTGATGCATTTCTCGGCCCTTTCCTTAATGGGTCACGCATGACAGCCAGGCTAATGATGACCCCAGCCAACCTGCTGAACGAGTCAATACTGGGACTGAGTGTTTGACCCAGGTCACTCCCCATGACCTTCCCCATCTCCTTGTTGAGGAAAGGGTCTTGTTTCTTAAGTCTGGCTGGGTTCAGGAAATAACAGAGATCAGACCAAGGTCTGCATGCATCCTTAGGGAGAAAAAAAGCAATTGGATAATTGAATGACGATCATCGATGAGGACAGGTTTGCAAACATATAAATCTCCGGAGACAAATTGTTGAGTACAGTAGTGGGTAGTTTTTTAGAACATTTTAGAACATAAGGATGTGAGGTCAAGTCTCTTAAAAGACCCTGGCTTAATGTGAATGAGCATAAATGAGTAAAGTTTTAGATAATTTGCACTCCTATGCAACTTCCTGTCTATTTGTCTTAAATGATATAATTATGAGTATATTCCTTCACTACCGAAGTGCTAAAATGTTCATAATTAATCTGATAAATTATAACATAATTAGATTTTTTTTCAGCATGGCGCCAAAAACAAGAGAGCGCTCCGGTAGTATTCTAGGGGTAATGCAAAGCAGAACAACCCTGTGCAAATGCTGTGGGCCCATTCCCTGGATACTTCTACAGAACAAAAAGTATTTAAATGACAAATATGTTCTAAGGTGCAGATGGCTAAAGAGACTTGGGGGCGGGGCTTGCGATCAGTCAGGTGATCTATTTCCCATACGTGTCACTGACAGGTTTGTTGGTGATGACTAGATCAGCAGACTGGGTCTGTCTTACCTGGGAGACATTCCTTTGAGCATTGTGGGAAATGTTATTAGGATAAATATGAAACCTCAATAAAGATGAATTCCATCTTTAATTTGTAATAAAACAAACATGTACTTACATTTGTTTTGCAAATTATACAGTAAACAAATATTTCTTGATGTATTTGACCTCTAGAAAGTCTAACATGGAATAATAATATATGATAATATACAGTCACAGAGGGTCAAGCATGAAAACTGTGAACCCCCGCCCCGGCCACTGGGTGGCGTTCATTTCTTTAACCCTGGTTCACCCGCCGCTAACACTTGCTCCCATTGGCTTTTATGTCTCCTCTTCTCAGCAAACAATAGAAGGAACATAGCAAGGGGAGTGCAAGGTGCAGTCACCTACTGTCAACAAAGTTTGTCATCTTTTGACATTAATTGCCAATAAGGACCCTGGAACAATAATGAGTTTTTTTTTTTTTTGTTATTCCTCCCACCGCTCAACCATGATTAATACTTCGGTTGTGGTGTAAAACGCTTTTGTTGTTCACAGCCATTTTCATTTACATTCAGCTGCTCTTGGTAACGTCTAAAAAAAAAGTTGTTCTGAATGATAAATCATTAGAAACTTCTAATCACGGAGCCATTGGAACTTTTGGAAACTTATTTGTCTCTGAGAAGCGTGGCGTGCAGATAAAAAAACAGAGCCTTAGCTCTTAGAGTGAAAGGGCAACACATAATAATCATAAATAATCTTTTCTCAGGATCATAACAAGTTTTGCTTTTGTTAGTTCTGTAGTAATCGTATATCTGACCACTGATGTGAAACCATGTTAGCTATCTATAACTAACCCACGACTTATTATTGCACTGGCTAAAGTTTGGGGACCAGAGACTGGAAGATGTGAACTCCCACAGAGGCGCGTTTGTTGCTGATCCGGTGGTGCCACTCGTTAACACACTCCCTGGTTTCTGGGTCAGAGCTCCTTCAGCCTTGTCGGACACAGGGTCCTCCCAGAACGGCATGAAGGACAAGGCCATGGACCTTCTGGGCTACCACCTTGAGCGTGATTCTATATACCGGTATGTCCCCCACCCAAGATGGTCTGTTTGGGAGGGCGTTCCGATTCCTCGTACTTTCCTGTGGCATTTTGTCATGGAAGATTAATGGCATAATCCTGCAGAGTCTTTTCAAGCGAATCTTTATTTATGAACGTGGCCCCGGTGCAGGATGTGCTGGTGGTTTGAGGCTGTGAGTCTGGTGTCTTAAAATTCCAGCACTTTCTTGTGAGGTTTCTGTGCTTTTTGCATAATCTATCTTCCTGTTGCAAATTATGTTTTTTCCTGCCTTTAGACTATGGTATGTGTCAATCCACATTATTATCGGGCCTGAAAACTATTGCAGATTTTTCTTGTTGAACAAAAAAAAAATATCAATTTTATGAACCATATCTAATTTTATGATACAGTTCCTTTGTTTGTTTGTTGTGTAATTCAAACTTTGGATGAGATAGGCGCTCTTTGAAGAACATTGAAGATGTTAGTGCTTGAAATACAGTCTGTGCAATCCTGTCAAAACAGTGCTGCATAGAATTAAAAAAACAGATAAAAAATAATAAATGTACAGTAGAAAAATATGCTATAGAATTTGCACCTCAAAGGACTGTCACTGAAACAATGTGGAGTTCCATTATCTGATTGCTGTATGATGTTTCTGAGATGCTGTAGGTTGCTGTACTAATTTGCATCATTCACAATAGGAATGGACAGTATGGCAAAAATATCATAGCACTATTTTTTAGGCAGGATAATGATCCACAATCTTTTCATGACTCTTTTTCGTTTTAGTTTTTATGACTTTTTGCATGTTCCTGCATTGATGCAGCAGCCGATGCTCTTGCTACTGTATCTGACCGGCAGCAGACTCTGTCAGAAGATTCTTTTGAGGTGATGAAAAAGGTTCCTCGTGCTGCCATCCGACATGTGAACGCTACCTTTTGCAAATTGTGAAAACAAGTGTTTGCGGCATGTTGGTTTTGGATAATCCAAAGCAGTTCCATATTACCGATGTCAAATTCTTTTTTGGGACCGATTCCTCCATGTCATCCATGCCGCTACGTCACTCAATAGGGAATATGTTGAATGTTGCGCATTGCATGTTAAGACAAGGGCGCAAAAGAGAGAGGGGAAGAGATCCAAGGCACTGCCTACTGTTTGCTATTAGTGGTTTATTGGCATGTCGAAATGGATTTGGCTGACAAAACAGCTTTAGATGCGTGTATGAGCCATAGAACTGCAACTGATAGAATGTGCACTGTAGAACGATACTAATCATCTCTCTATAAAGTCAGATCATTGAGACATTTTAATCGTTCACGATCTAATATCGTCACATCACACACTAATTCACAGCAATCAATTTATGCTATTTATAGTATGATTATGCCGGGAATACTAAATTAGTAGATTATAGTCTATTTAGGAGGTTATGAATATAGTATGAAAATATAGAGATAAAGGGTTAAACTCGAGTGTGGCTGGATGGTGTTGTTTTTAGCATTGCCGCTTCACGCCTCTGGGACCAGGGTTCAAGTCTTTGCCCTGGTCTCATGTGTGGAATTTGCATGTTCTCCCCATGTTATTGTTGGGCTTCTTCCAGGTTCTCCAGGCTCTTCTCCTCACCCCCTCTGATAGTTGAAAAGCATGCTAAGGTGAATTAGAGTTACCAAATTGCCCATAGGTGTGAATCTGCCCTGTCGCGTGTTGCTGCCCCATCTTGGGTTGTTTCCTGCCTTGTGCTCCCCCCCTCCCCCATTGACCCTAGAAAATACAAACAGTTACGAAAAATTGATAGATTAACAATAAAGGAATATAGTATTTGACTAAGTGTTTTTAAATTTTAAGATAAATCACAATCCAGTTTTAACCTGTTTTGATCGTTTTTTCAAGTCTTTTAGAAATTAAATGATTTGTGTTGCTCACATAAGGGCTGAGGTTAAACCTGTGCTTTTCTGATCTTTTTTCCTAAAGTGAAGTTAATCGCACAGAATTCAGAAAATGATCATTACAGCACAGCTAATATGTAAAACATCTCCAGGCCCCAGTGTCGGCAGTAATTTATTGCCACTTGCAAAGCTAATAGGCAGAGGGCAGAACAAAAAATGATTGGTTCAGAGAGATACCCAATCAGATTGTAGAGTGGGTTGGGCCAAAGAACTAGAGGAGGCAGGGCCAAGACATCTGTTTGGTTGATCCTACCTCCTCTAGTTGGTTGGACCTACCTCCTGTGCAATCTGATTGGTTATTTCTCTACCAATCATTTTTCGTTCTGCCCTCAGAACATATTTTCACATTCACGTTCATTAAGTAAAACAACCATGAGTAAAATCATGAGGTGTTTTAGGAGACACCGATAGTATTTCCTGTTGTTCACTGGGTATTTCAGGATCTGAAGTTTGTATTTCAACAGGAGCAGCAGGTATTTTTAAGATGTGTCGCAGGTATTTCAGGGGGTACTGTAGGTATTTCAGGAGGCTCTGGCTGTTTCGGGAGGTGTAGCAGGTATTTTAGGATACAGAGTTGTAACCCCTAGGTGTCCTGCTCTAGCACACATCAGCTAGGTGCAGAAACCAAATCAACCAAATTTACAGTGAGATAAATGAGTCTCTGGAATCTGCCATGCAACCAGGATATAAATGGACATATGAAAATATATAAACAATAAGGACGAAGGAAAAATAAATAATTAATAAGCGACGATGCTGAAAGTGGTGCCCCTGGACTTGCAGCTGTGACACTTTTCTGCTTCTGCGTAAGAGGTGTGATTTCACTCCAGCTGCTTCTACATGCCACCAGAGTGGAAGCGAGGAGACGCTCGATCATGTATGTGAGGCCGCTAACTTGGAGAGAGTAAGCAGTCAGGTTTGGTTATCTGTGTGGCCCTTTCCAAGCAGAGTGCCTAAAATAAGTACTAGGGAATCCCAGGCTATGCTGTTCATATCACCCTGAATTATTCTTTTAGAGAGAAATGGGCTCATCTTTTGAAAAAGCAATGATTAATACATGTACTTTGATGTTACAAAGATCAATGATGTCAGAAGTTTTAAAGTGAGTTATGAAACTAGGGTAGTTTCATTGGAGCTCTATGGGCTTGACACTGCATCTTTAAGGGCTCTTTTCTGTTATCCCCATGTGGGGCTGGTTTGGCCGGCCCGGCCAGCTGTCTTTGGGAGGGTGTCTGCAAGAACAGCACCAAAGATGCATGTTACCTTGCAGGTTTGTCTCCAGTTTTAAACCTGGATAGATAAGTAACACTAAATACTGGCTTTCGTAACCAAACACAAATGGAGAGAGGCAGTGTTCACTAAAGCCGTGTCTCTCAAATACTTGTTTCGAATCATACATGTAACCATCATCTTTTACACCCCTTGGCAGACACTCAATTTCAGCTGAAAGTGATAGATGAAAGTAACAATTTATCCCTATTAGGCAGGAATCTGATCCTTATTTAGACTTTTTATTAGTCCGGCGTTACGCCAACTGTCATAAATTAATGATGTGAAATCTTGCCATTTCTCCCAACTGCCTGTTAATTGATCGTGAGAAGCGGTATAAATGAGTCCCGCGATGGAAGCCAGCGGCGGCAGCGGGTGATGCTGAGAGGCGGGCATTCTGTCGCTTAAGCCTTCCTCCCGCGAATCAAATTAATGCGGCAGAGAGTGCTGGTGAATCGGATCGCTAATCTAATCACCACCTTTCTTTTGGACGGTGTGCTGCATTAAAGGATTAAGTTCGCTAAGTTCTAAGTAGCTTTTTCCAGATTTCATTATTTTATTGTACACAACTGGGTGTTTTAATAAGAACGCCTGTCTGTCTCTGTCTCTCCAAGGTGTCTTATACACAGGATTGGCAAACTATAAAAGAAGCCTCATGTGGACAATCTGAAGCGGAAAATGGACTCAAACGTGTTGCTGGTGGTGCAGGCTGAGTTGAGAGTGTAGATGCTCTCTGTTCCATCATAAAACAATAATGCAGCACATGAACAGTTTCTGACACTCACTCACGCTCTTCCGTTGAGATGTTTGTAACCCATATTAAAAAATGACCCCATTACATGTCATAAATGTCTGAGGTCTATGAATTTACATCGTTTTCCCATTTGCAGTAGAAAATGTTTGTTCAATTGACTGATGTTGGTATTTGGTTTTAAATTCACGGGCATCTATTACTTATACTGTACTCATCAATAAATGGTCAGAAGTGTGAGGTTATGTGTGTGATTGACATCCCGTCTAAAGTATTGCCATGTCTCTCGTCTGGTATTGCCTGTGATAGGTTTCAGTCTCACCTCCACCTCTCTATTAGATAAGCCATAATGGAAGATATATGAATGTTATTATTTTTATTATTTAGTATTACTACAAAGTCAATCTTCTGTGTTTTATGTGTTGGTACTACAACTAAATGCCATCAGATGTGGTCTGATGCATGGCATTTGTGATTTCAACATGTATAAAAGAAAACAGCTAATTTTAATTCCCTGGTGTGGGTGAAGGTTATTTGTTGATCGTGGTCATTTATGCTATATTGTGTCAGAACTTGGCAGCCATTTATTTTGGCATGAGGCGACACACAAATGATATCATGAAACGGCTTTGATCTGATTGGTATTTGTATGCTTGCGGGTTGGGGGGGGGGAGGATTCAGCTGGGGAGGGTTCTGGCAGACAAGCTGTCTTCTGCTCCACTGTGGGGATGAGTCACTGTCACCCCGCCACTGCCTCAGCTCCCAGTTCACTATACCTAAAAATGGGACCAGAGAGGCTGATTGCATGAGATGAGGAGGGGAGGCTATGATCTGTGACAACCCCTCTGCTCCCCACTGACACTACTGAACGTTCCTCTTCTTTCGTTCTTCCCATGGACATTGACACTGTGAGCGTCTTTTAACAATAGCTATCCCATTTCTTTTCAGATCTTCTCTTTCTGCTTGGTTAAAAATGACTGATCGCACCTTACGACATGTGCATTCGTTTACAGGCATGATACTTCTTATTTGCAAATACAAGGTGACAAAAAGTGGAAATTATAAGTAATCTGAAAGGAGCACATTAGACATTTGCTGGGAAGGATTTTCAATAAACAATAAATATGCATGGAGAATGAATAATTTATTGATTTTGGATAAAATGTTATTGTTATCGCTTTATGACAGACTTAAAACAAGTAAAACGTTTTGAGACTGTGATGCTTTGTTGTCCTATTATTTGTAAGTCATCGTGGCAGTGTTTTTGTGATAAAAAACTAAAGTACTAGCAACTCTTGCTTTTAAGTCAAGGAATAATTTATTATTCATTGAGTTTCACGGATATGTGTTATCCACGCTGCCTTTTTAACGCATTCCGCTCTCCATGGTTTGCACGTGGGTATTCGTCAGTTTTGTGTGTGGCTGTTTGGGTTGCATGCAGCCCCATATAACAGGGAAGGTGAGACTAAAGAGTAACGCTGTTCACCAGTGAAGCTTGACTTGCAAACATCTGCCACAGAGGGTATATATTTGGGTTTCAATTGAGACTTTTTCATGATGAATCATCTTTCAGTCATGTGGTACTTAGGCATAACTTTCCAAACTGTGTTCCTTTTGCTTTTCCGTCGGGGTGTTTTTCGGCGTGAAAAGCCGTAATATCACGAGGTTGCTGAGAGCTCTTCAGCTTCCTCATAGCAACAGGTCGTCCTCTGCACCACACACAGCCACCCAGCTCATGGTGTCTGTCCTTTCTTGGCCCCAGGTGCAGTAGAAGGTCAGGCAAACAAACATTTTTCGTCTGCCAGTTCTTTCATAATTTTTTTTTAAGAATCTAGGACTAGGCAATAGCCGGCGTGCATTTCTTAGGACCCCACGGAGCGTGCGTGATCTGAATGGGAAATGGTGGATTTCATGTAACATTCATACAGTCACTGTATAACTATAGCTGCTCTCCCAGACCTCCCCACACATTCTATTCTTTCAGCTTTCAAGCCTTAAAAGTGTCACCCTCACCCGGCTTTAATCTGCTCCCATTTATGGCCAAGGGCAAATCTCAGACTCTGTGCTGGGGTCAGGTGTCGGCTTTATTTCCGCTCACTTTGCCTGTGACATGAGTCTGTGGGTCACTTCTTGGCTTGGTGTGGCTTGGGCAAGGACTCGCAGTGACACTGTACTGCACTGGCACAGTAATAGAAATGCTAAAACCACAAAGTTGATACTCGAAAAACACATAGACAAGGAGGAAACTCTAAGCTAAGTCAAAGAACAACTTCATCCCCTGGGTTAGGTGGCTGAAAAGGGTTTCTTTTTCGTTCCCAACAAAGGAAAGAATTCCGGAACGAGCATAATATAGATTCATAGCAGGTTGCACAGAGAGTTAAATACTTATTTTCTTCTAAAATGTTGAGCTTGAAACACAGAGTGCATTTTTGTTCAGGTTCCAAACGCTATTTGATCGATGTCTTACCTCATTCAATAGAATAGAATATCTTTATTATCATTGTACAGATAGAGCGAAACTCAAGTGCGGCAGGACGGTTTAAATCCCTCCCCAACTCTGTATGGGTCATTTGCATGTTCTCCACATGTCATAAGTTATACAGAGCTGTGTTGTTTTGCTCTTTCACTTAACATGACCTCCCTATACATAAACACAGGTGACCAGCTTATGTAAACCCACAAGGCAGCCAGCTTAAGTCCCAGAAGGGGATTGTAGTCTGAATAGCCTTAGCAAAAAATATTGTGCTGCTTATAATGTAAACAGAGAAAAAGTAAATAAATTAAATGCTGCGGAAAAAGGGGACCTTTGAGGGACCAGATTAAACACCCCCTCCAATTGTTGCTCTGGAAATGCATTAAGCTTGTGTGAGACACATACTGTACTTCACTGCAGGTGGGACCGCTTGAGGGATGCAGTGCTCTTCACTGCTGGCCGCTTGCTGTGCGGGTAGCTGATCATGCTGCTGGTGGGCAGCCACACATCAGGGAGGGCTGGGAGGGAATGAGACCCTCCTCCGGGCTTGTTTATGGGAGTCGCCCTCATCCCGGTGTGCAGCGTGCCTCTCGGGGGCGTGGTTATTAGAAGGCGTGACTATGCCAAACTATGCCAGACTCACCGGGGGAGTATCGCTCCCTTCTATCCATCGTTCCCTCCATCCATCCCGATTATCCTGCAGTCCATCTGATCTTATTTTGTCGGTGAACAGCGGATTAAAGCCGTCATCCTGGTCATTGATTGTAACCTGCAAGTGAAATGTCAAACATCCACATCAGCGGAGATTAACATGATTTGGATTTTACCTATTGAGCAGGCTAACTGTCAGCCTTACCTGTGTGTTCAGTGAGTCCATTTACCTTGTTAAATTATACAATGACACACATTTAAAGTGAATTAAAGTGGAAATGCTTCTTTTAATTCCAGTTATTTCTTTCTTTGCCTAACACACTTTGTACCTGGCCACAGTTTCCGCTGCCCGTGCAGATCAAACGAAAAATCCATCTTGCAGAATAAAAACGCAGCAAAAAAATATTCTGATCAATAGCTTCTTAGGAAGTTTTAATATGATTTCAGCATTTTTTATTCTCGCCCAATTTTTCATCATTACGTGCGTATTGACGTGTAAATCAGAAAACATGAGTCGCTGCTTAAGGCTCCGACTAATCCAATTTCAGAATATTTTTCAGGAATGAATTACATGCCCTGCCGAAGACTGACATGCAAATGAGTCCTGCACCACATACTACATGATTTATATGTTTGATTACACACACAGTCCAAGAGGAAATTTATCTGCCTTATGATGATATATCTAATTTCTTTCAGTCTTACTGTAGCTGCGTCCAGTCTGATTGGTTCTCTATTTTGGACACCCTTGGCTGACTGTGATGTCATGGACTTCTTTTATGCTATATTGTGTCTCAAAGTTTCCTGTCTGCTTCCATAAACATAATGCTTAGTGATGTTAGTCCACCTTAGATATGTGGCGAGACTAAAATAAACCTGTACCAGACAATTACATAATTAATCAAGGGGCCTGCCATTTTAAGTTTTGACCCAGCATCTTAATTGTTTTATTTCATTTGTTATTCTGGTTAATTAAATTAAAATGCAAGATGTGAGAGAGGGATTAATGATTCAGTGTTGAGGGATCTAGAGGACTGTGGTTGTTAGAAGCGGAGTCAGTCAGGTCATGATGTGCATTTATATATGTTTAGGTTCCAAGCCACAGCCTCCATCCAAACATATTTGAGCCGCTTATATAGTAGCTTGGAGCTCATCCCAGGCAGCACAGGGCGCAGAGGAGGGGTGCAGCCTGGCAGGGATGCCAGCCAGAGATTGACTTTCAGGTCCAGACCAGGATTTTGTTTCAACCAACCAGGTGATTACTCTGTGACTGTGAGTCTTCATACTCAACTGGTTGGCTGAAACAAAATCTTGGGCTGGATTTTTATTTTCTGGAACTGGAATGTCCATCTCTGATGCCAGCCCATTACAGGACACATGCACACACTCACATACTTTTCACTTAGCTGTATAACTTAAATCCGGAGTGCCCACAGGATCCCCGTAGCACCAGGGGGAGGACATGCAAACTGCACACACACACACCTCCCAGACCCGAAGATGTGAGGCACCAGTGCTACCTGCTGATCCACCCATGCATCCAAGCCCCACGAGGGCCTTTTTCTGCATTCAGCAATGTCACGATGCAGTTTTTCAAAACCGGTTGAAAAGAAAATAGATTTCAGTGCAACTCTCTCGGCCGGCTCTGCGAGGGTTTACCGGCCTTCTCGTTACCTGGCTCGCTTTTGATTTCCTCTGTTCCCCGGAGTGGTGGCTGTCACCACCAGGTCACCAGCTGTCGCATGCCGGCTGCCTGTTATTCTGATACCGCTGTGCTCAAAAGAAATCTGAAACACTGAAGCTGTTCGCACAGCGAGTTCATGGAAATCCGTGTACAAGGTACTAGCTAGCTGTGAAACTCAGGGGCTGGAGGAGCAGTGGTATCCTAATGTTATTATTAACCCATTTACATTTATATTCATTTATTTAGCAGATGCTTTTGTCTAAATCAACATGCAAATGAGACAGATGATGCACCATAAGCATACAGCTGTCAGGAAGCAAATGTAGGTACAGCCCCACTGAAATCCCCACCCTCCACCCCCTACAGCTCACAAAAGGAATAACATCAATTCGATCTGTTTCACATTTAATTATACATAGCTAATTAAACATTAAAAATTCAAAATGTCAGCCAATACAATTATATAGCAGATGATTGCCATAAGCAGAGCACAATAGTGTGGTGCGAATTAAGACAAAAGTGAGAGAATGTTATTTAATATTCAGTATTGATTGCTATCTGATTCTTGTTTTCTGGAAACTGGATAAAATTGTAAAGCAAACTGAATAGGGAGTGGCAGAGCCAATGGTAGGCTGGGCCAGCTCCAGTCCCCTGATGAAATTGATGACCCCCCCCCCCCCATTTTCATTGGCCCTGAGTAATGCTAAGCATAGAATGCTGAATATAGTTTTCCTATACATGTGACAAGTACAATTTCAGTAGTTCACAGACTTTCATAAACATTCAAGAATCATAGTCATAGTTATTGTGTAGTTTAAGAGAATATGCTTGGTTTTGTTTTGTTTTGTTTTGCTTTGTTTTGTTTTAAAGGTTGTAAGGGAAAGAATTCGGTGACATTTTTCCTGTAAGGATAGCCACAAAATTTTCTCTTTCTGCCTGAAAAGTTACAAAAACCGAACATACAGAAAATAACCAACATCACAAAAAACTTTATCAAGAATCACCATTATGGTTTACCACAGGGTAGGATAAAATTTGATTGTTAATGGCCATCAAACCCAGCATAGACTGAGACTGAGAACAAATGGACATAGCAACTGAAATATCTATGCATCTAGAATCTAAACTGTGCCAGGAAATAAAACCCACAATAAATTATTACTAAAATTACCTTAAACTTGTTAGCAAGCTTTATAATTACTAGAAACATCTGATGCTGTGTAGTTTGCTCTGTGAGGGTTGCAACCTCTTTGATGATAATTCTGTTTAGAAATGATAAGAACAGCAGTGGGGCTGCAGCCCATTAAGAGTGTACTTTAGCTAATTAAAAAAGGTTTAACGCTGGAGGTCTGTTTGTTGCTTAGTAGTTTTCATGCTGCTCTTGTAAAACCTACCGTGCTCCCATAGGCACACAATACTCATGAAATTCTGGGAACTACTGATATTTTATAGTTGTCACATGTATGGGAAAACTATGCTCAGCATTCTGTGATTGACATGACCCAGAACCAATGAAAATGCGGGGCTGATCAATTTCAGCAGGGAGCTGGAGCCACTCCAGCCTCCCATTGGCTCATGACAGGAAACACCAGCCATGGGATATGATCAAACAGGACTGGATGTTAGTGGTTCTGAGAGAGTAACTGGAGAATTTCACAAATAATAGTAATATTGTTTTTGAACTATCCTTCCATCCATCCATCCATCCATCCATCCTCCCTCTATAACTGCTTATTCAGTACGTTGCAAAAGCTATTCTAGGAACTACAGGGGATACCATGGATGGAATATCACTCCATCCAAGTGCACACGTGCACACACACACACTTTTGTAATTATATCTTGTGGGGACTCCCCATTCATTTCTATGGGGTTTAACTCTAATCCCAACATGACAACCTTAACCCCTACCCAGCTCTAACCTTAACCATAAGTAACCAAATAAAATATCAGACTTTTGGCATTTTTAGTTTTTTGATTGCACTCACAGATTTTTATGCGAACCTGAAAAATGGTCCCCACAATGGTAAAATAACAGGTTTTTTTACATTATGGGGAACATTTGGTCCCCATAATGTAAAGTAAATATAATCCACACACACACACACACACACACACACATATACATGCACACACACGTGCATTCATATCTCAGTGGGATCGCCCTAATGCCAATAATGATAACCTTACCCCGTACCCCCTACCCAGCCCTACCCTTAACCATAAGTAACCAAACAAAATACATTACTTAGTTTTTTTTTATTGCAGTCGTAGATTTTTATAAAATTGAGTTTCCCCTTGTGGGGACCGGAAAAATGACTAAAAACATCATTTAAATGGGGACATTTAGTCTTATAATAACATACACACACCCACACACAACCCTCATTAAATTATTCCACATGGTAGCTTGGTAAACATTCATGGGTTATGAGTATGAAACCCTCAAGAAAGGAGATATTCTAAGCAGCAGAATGTCGTGGGATCTCAGGGGGGGTCAAGCTACAAGATGGTGGGTCTTAAATTTTTTGTCTGCTTTTTTGGGGGGGTCTTTTGTCATGTTTTGACATGACATCCAAACAGCAGGCTGAAGGCGATGAGGCCTCCTGAAGACCTTTTTGGAAAAGTCCACCCTGCTATTGTTTTTAGAACCTAGGGCCCAGGTATGAGTGGTATTAGGCTCAAAGCTTATGTCAGAAGACAAAAGGGTTAGTGCAGATGGGGATAATGCAGTTATCACTTGACAGTAAGGAGGTTATCAGCCAAAATTGATATTGACTTCTAAAAATTAGGGGATGTTTGAAAAAGCGACAGCAAGGCTTCACGTGCTCAAAGTCCTACTGGCATTACATGCCAGAGTAATGAAAAGTAATGGGTAATTTCACTGTTGTAATTCAATTGGAGCAATGCGAATGGGGGGTAGGGGGACTGTGAAATCCTGTCTGGCGTAGCCCCCCTGCTTCTAAAATTCCATGCCACTCTGGTCCCGTTCGTTTCTCATTTAGCATTGGCGCGCATGGTAACCCTTTGGACACAGGGAGCTTAGCAAATTAAATGGGGGGGTCCAATATAGGTCCATGTGCCAGTATAATACCTTTGTGTTTGGGGTCAGGGGACACTGCAGTCATGCTGGCAGAGGCTTTCCTGCAGCTTTCGAGGACCTGAGCTGGCAAACCACCACCACACCCCCCACCGCACCCCAAACACCCCCCACCTGGGTCACCTGGTGCCATGTATTCTGAAATGATTATCAGGGCCCCGGTGACTGGCCTTGGCCAAAGGAGGTTATTATTCCCCCTCCCCACAGACGCCCGATTACAGTGATTGAGGTGGTTGGGGGGTGGGAGGGGGGCGGGAGGGTCAGTGTAACAGGAGCAGACACAGGGAATGAGACAAAACTGCGACCAGCCTCGGTGGAACCCTTCCATTTTTATCGTCTGCAATTTCCTGTCTGTTGTAACTGTCCTTGAATGTATTCCGTTCCATCTGGGTGATGTCCGTGTGTATCGAAGGAGCTGGAGTTAGGGCACGTTTCCTGTCACCCGGCAGATTTCAGCCGATGTAACCTCACCGAGTTCAGGCTGAACGAGACCCCCACCCGGTGCTTATTTTAGCGATGGAGCTACATTGGCATACGAGTTACTTATCAGCTGTTGTTTAATGGGCTCTGGTCTCCCGAGATCCTGCTCTCAGAAAGTCAAAGAACTGGCTCAAATAAATACTGCAAGAATATCGCGTCCACACAAGGACCAGACATGCTTTTTTTTTTTTTTTTTTTGCTTTTTTTTTATATAAATGTGACAACCGCCTGCTCCTTAGCCTCTGCTGTGGCATTGCCTTACACTGAGCTGATGAATAATTTACCTTCTTGTGGTCGCTGGCAACCGCGAGATTGATGGTAATCGGAGATGAAGCGTTTAACGACGCCGTTGTTTGGAATGCATTGAAGCTTTCACCGTTACGCTCACAGCTTGCCTGTGCCACTTGGTGCACTGTCACTGTGATATTGTGGTATTACAGTTACAATTTCTTGTAGCGTTTTGCCTCCTCTGAAACTGGATGCTCCATATTCATGCATATGCCTGGGATATGTGGCGACTCAGTGGGTAGGGTTGTTGCCTGTACTTTCGGGGCTGCTGGTCTTCCTTTCATCCAGGTGCTCAAGTTCCCTTTCATTGGTTCAGATCCATGTTGTGGTGAATCAGTGTCTATAAATTTCCTGGTGAATTAGTTCCCTGCCTTGGACCGGCTCTATATACATGTGACATGTGGCTTATTGCTTGCTATTTCGAGTAGCAGCCACTGACCGCATGTTCCCTTCGTTCTGGCGCTTAGAGGCATTTTTCCAGAACGAGGTCCAGTTCAAAAGCTATATGGGAAGAGCAACCGCTAACGAACTTTGACCCGCTGGGCCTGGGAACAGCGAACCTATAATTAAAATCTAGTAAGGCTACACATGAACTATTGGCTGTATGCCGTCATTTCATCGTGTCATTAACTTAAGCAGCTATTCAGTCTGATCTTCATAGAGCCAGGCGGTTAGTGGAGTTGCCAGTGAGGTCTGGGAATGGGACCTTTAACCCACACTGTGAACCGCTAACGCACACTGTTAGAGAAGCTTCAGGAAGCTTCTGTAGCAAAAGCAATTAGATTTTCCATTCAACTGACTAGCATCAGACTCGCCTCCCCCCCAGACACACATTTTTAATATCTTCAGATGTCTGCTATGGTTAATTTTAGAAATGACATGCAAATGCCTGTGTCTGTGATTCTGTGTGTGTGTTTGTGTGTGTGTGGGGGGTCGGTTCTGAAACTGTATTTGAAATGTAAATGGACAGGTTCAACAGAATCACAATTCCGCTGACGAAGAACATCAATTAGATTTTATGTACCATGAAATTAAATTAACGCCTTCAAGACTCACTTTTTAATAAGTTTGTTGCACTGTTGAAGGGTCGCCTGTGATGAAAATGCGGAAGGAGCTTGTTCGTCTGCTGTATCGTTTAATATTTTGCGAACTTATGGTTCACTGGTATGTTTTTTTGCTGAAAAGCTGTGATAATGGCAATAGTCATTAATGAAGACTTTGGGCATAAAAAAACAGCCATGCGTTGGCCGAAAAAACCTCTGCACACCTGATTGATAGCTAGCATAGCATAATACAATTAAAGACAAGATGTGCAAGAAAAATGTGGTATCAAATGAGAAAAGCCATATCTAGCTTGACATTATTCATTGGTCGTGTGTTTAATTTTATGGCAGAATTGTTTTGACCAAGCTGGAATGAGACTCAATGGGAGATTCTACCCCACAAAGGTGTACAAGCATTTTTCTCTGGGAAATTTGTATGAAAGACCTCTGAAGGTCCCTTCCTTTACCAGACACTGAGGTTGGGGCAGGTCACATGGGGAGCCTGCATTCAACACGAAAGCCAACAGCAGGCAACGGAGTCGTTGCACATTCTGGGGTGATGCCACGACATATTTTATTAACAACGATACAAAAACGAAACTCTGTTTCCGACCCATTTGTTTCTCCTTATTGACAGTTTTACAGTTGGTAGTAAAATGTGGCTATAAAATTTCTAACCTGTTAAAATTTGTCCTGGTGCTGTAACACCGGTCAGATCGGAGGGCAGGTGGCATGCATTCCAGTGCACATGTGCCTTAAATTTATGCTCATCCGGAGGAGGGGGGGGGGGGGGGGGCTCCAAAAATGTGAGTGGAAAACAGCTGAACCTCTGTGTTGCTTGCAGTGTTATTAGGAGACCAACCAAATCCAATTCTGTTTCGAATTGGCACTCCTGCAGGAAGAGAAGCTGCTTTTCCCACAATGCACTGCGGGGACCCTAATGCTTTTCTGTCCACCCTGCCTTAGCCCTTGCTACAAGTTCAGGTTTTTTTTTTATGTGCTGGAGCTGTGGATAGAAAAGAATCACTGTCCTTCAAACACATCTGTGAGGCCGTCTGTCCACCACCCCTAGGGAGGGCTGGTTATTGATTCCTCTGCAGTTGTGGAGAGAATTGGGGGGGGGGGGGGGGAGG
>JAODJW010000026.1:3434034-3445734 GCA_026777045.1 Hyperopisus bebe
CAATGGAGATTCACCATTGTAACTCAAAGCTAGTCTAGGCTTAGGCTTAATCCTTGACTGGGAAACTGGCCATATGTATAATAAACATATTTTAAATACTTATTTTAGATATTGTCATTTTTGAATCTATATAAATGCAAATGTGATTAAAGAAGAATAGCAACAGGATAAAATTACATTTTAGATGCTGCTCACTGATGAGTTGTGTTATTTTTAGAACAGGTCCGCAGGTGACTCATGTGGTCCTTGGGGGCATTATATTTGGCTTGTGAAATGGCTCAATCTTGAAACTCGGGTTTTTTCGATCATGAAACCTGGGTTTTCAAAAGTGAGGCTCTCTAATGCTAACAGTTTTAACATTAAGGGATTCATACGTTATGAACGGCTCAGATCATCAAACCCAGGGGCTGCCAGTCCACTTTCTGGTGCAGTAACGCTGGTCTTTCTTGCTACTTCAAAAAGGATGGGCATTATTAAGTGGACTGGCCAAAATGGGATTATCGCTGACCAGCAACTCATCATAGAGAAACACTTTATATCTTCTCCCATCAATGTGTAGCCAGAAAATCCTCTGCCTCAGATCATGTTTTTGAATTCATATTGATATTTAAAATTAAAAAGGTCAAGCTGCCTTGAATAAGCTAACACATTTGGGTACAAAAGGCCTAATGCTCCTACTGCCACTGCAGGCTGTGTCATCAATGGCGTGTCTCCTTAAGCAAATGTAATAGAAGGATCAAAGGTCTTGTTCTCCGGTGACAGATGAAGCTGCCTTTGAAATTCAATAACTGAAACCTTAACTAACATCATGAGTGAATCAAAGAGTTAACGTTTGTCAGTACGGTTAATGCCAAAGGTTAGAGTAAAACATGCATTCTTAGTCTCTTTGGATTACTTGGGGATAACCTCCCTCCGTGTAATGAAAATTTCTTTAATATACACCAGTGCATCAAGCTGAGACATTTAGTGACATTTAAGTGCATTTTATTTGTTTATGTTTTTTATTCTTTATTTGTTACACAGAAAGACAGAAAACAAAACCAGCGGCATTTGTTTCTATATTAAATTTCCATATGAACATTGCGAATGTAGCATGGCATGAATTTTTCATTGGTTCGAGATTATTTCTTGAAGACTGACAGCTTTTATCTGTTTTTTTTTGGACTGTGATTGGTGAGGGGAAATGTTGGGTGCTGCTTCATGAGTAAAGCTAAGGGCTCTGTCTTCAAAAGACATGAAGTCCCCCCCCCACCCCCAAGGGAAAGTGTTTAACCTTTAACCTCTGCTTACGTACCAAACACCAGCAGACACTCTAAAAGTGTCCCAAGACACCTATAGCTGTCATATTGAATAGCACTGGGAAATGGGATCCTCTGTCGATCAGTTCAAAGGCCGCAAAGCACATGGGACCCTTAACTGATGATCAGTGAGCATGTCATTTTGGATGAGTCCATTACGCAAGGTTTCTCTGCGGGGCATTGCATCACTGTAAGAGTTCCAAACAGGGAACGAATCGGTTCTTTCACCTCTGTTTTTATCCTTTCTGTCCTAATTTGCTTAAATCTGGGACTTCCCTTTCTCTGAGCTGTTAGACCTCATTTGGACTAGACCATGGCCATCTGCCAGCAACATGTGGCCTCTCTCAACCTTGGAGAGGAGAAATATTACAGTGTCTGACAGTATCCCCTCTCAGTACTAAAAGACATGCCAATCAACGGTTGTTAAGCGCTTATTCTCTAGGCTGCAGGTCCTGGTATGTGACAGTATGCAGTTCTGTACCTCACATCATCTGAGTCCCTTGAA
This sequence comes from Hyperopisus bebe, assembly GCA_026777045.1. Classification (NCBI taxonomy): domain Eukaryota; kingdom Metazoa; phylum Chordata; class Actinopteri; order Osteoglossiformes; family Mormyridae; genus Hyperopisus; species Hyperopisus bebe. The sequence goes on from JAODJW010000026.1 coordinate 3,435,838, forward strand.
AAATGAACCCTTACTCCATGACAGACCTCCCAAATCAATAGTGATTGATAGGTTCTTCCCCAATATACATTACGATAGATTCTTCTCCAGCACACATATGTATGAGTCAGCAGCCGCCTGGTTGGTGGATGTCCACAGACGGACCAGCAAACCTGCCTTTCCTAACACAGATGTTCCCTTTTAGTTGACCCTTGGCCAAGCCAGTCAGGGATACATTGTTTGAGAACAGCGACTCGCTGTGTCAGTAATCACAAAGCAAACATCACTCTTCATGTCGCAGCAGTCTGCACAGATTTTGGCCCCGAAGTACAACACGAGAGCGAGCACGGCGCCAATTTGGACTGTTAGCCCCGAGGTGATGGTGCTCAAGGACCTCAGCAAGGCCGAGCTTCTCTTGAGATGCAGCAGAGAGATAAACAAAGATAGCGGCATATTAACATGAATTACCCTTCAGTCTTTGTGCATTGCGTGCTTTGAATCCAGACAGCTGGGCTGTACAGCTCCTTTCTCGAATACTTACCAGCACTTTAAATTCAAAAAGCACATTTCTAAATATCCCCTTATTTTCATAATCTTACATTTTTTAGGGCCTTGTCAAGCACACACTTAATGACTGAAATCACCTTTTCCTCCCACTGCAGTAAAGGTAAAACAATGAAAACGTAATAAGCACGTAGGAGCTATGCTTTAGAATGTAAAAATGAAATTAAAAATCAAATTCATGTGTAGCATGTGTAGTGAGTACCGTTGTGTTCAGTTTATTTATTCTGTTTATTTAAGCTGCAAAATATGCCGACAGGCTTCCAGAGGCCTTGGTAATGCTGCACTTAGGTTTGTGAGATGGGGACTGTTTCTCTGCTCTGACCACACATACATTGCAGCATTTGGCCAACATTCTTATTCTTCCATTAAGGATCTAATGACTGAGGACACCTCGTTTTTGGGTATCACGCCCTTCCGTTTCTCTTTTGGCGCCCACCACAGTGCTCCACAAGGGAATAATTTGTGTAATGAGATGCATGCAGAAAGATGAGAGAGAGACTGTGTAGGATGCTTCCTTGCGCTTTAGGAACTTACAAGGAGAGGAACAAGGACTCGCAACACAACACTTCTTTAATCTCCCGGATTCTGTTACGGACACTGTTCTGAGTAATACTGAGTGAGAAATTTGCTCTTTGTTCTGTCACCTGTGCAGCATTTTGTGCCTTTTGGGTTTTTCAAAGAAGACACTCAGGGTGATTGCTTTATGCTAATTTGGTGAGCCTGAACTAGGTTAGAACTAGGAGGTGGGCACTGGTATGTCACTGCACTGGTATGTCACGGCAGTGGTTCAATTACAGTGGTAGCTCCTGTGACCATGGTCTGATGCCTGCAGGTCCAAACTACGACAGTGATGGAGGACAGGTCTGGGGGCCTGCTTTTACTCTTCTCTTTCAGTCAGCCATCAGTGGGAATCAGCCCCTCCCACCCCACTAGGGAGAAATTATAGCTGAAGGGCTTACCTGTGGGAATTGCCCTTCAGGGATTGAGGGGAGGGGGGGGGGGTGCTGTGTGGTTGCCGTCTATGCTGGCATGATGGTAGCTCAGCGGCGGTACGCCAGCCTTCCCCGCGGAGGCCGGCAGGCTGCGGATGCAGGGTGGCAGGTGGCAGACTGCAGAGGCGGCCGTCCGTTTATAGAGCGGGTGGGCGGCAGGCTCCACGAGGCCTCCGTTTCTGGACATGGTGTCCGTGGCGACGGGCGTCTGCAGGCAGCATCTCACGGATCGCCTTCGCATGCCCTCCGGGGAACGTTCCGGAATACATACAGAAAGCTGCACGTGAATATAAGAAGTTCACAATTACTCTCCTATGTCCTTCATACAATGACATGCTTACTTCCAAGCCTCCTGCAGGCTGTTGATTAATAGCACATTAACAAATAATAATATAATAAATAATAACCTCATGAAGACTAGCAGTGTCGGACAATAACGACAACAGCAACAGTAAGTAGTGCAGACAACAGGAGCAGCAAATAACGCAAACAAATAATCACGAAATAAATCAAATAAATCAAAACTGAAGCAACAAAGCACAGATGAGAGCAGTGATGATCGAATGTGTAAGTGATCAGCTGCCGTTGAACAGCCTCATGGTAAGTGCTGATGTTTCTGGAAGAAGATGGCAGGGTGCACGGTGACTTGAGGCCCCGATGATGTTGCCTGCTTTTCCGTGGTGTCGTGTGGAGAAAATGTCCTGAAGTAAAGACAGATGTGTGCCGGCGATGGCCAGAGCAGCCATCTGCAGACTCGGCGGTGCTCTGTGGTGCTGAGGATGGATTCCATCATGCCGCTGTAGGTGAGGGTTGATGGTGACAGCTGGGCTTTTCCATTGGGTTCAAAAAAGAGAGACTCTACATGTGCGTGTTCGTCCACTATATAACCTGGATGGCTTTTGGATGCCACCTGTGCCCATGCAAAGATAAGCATGTGTGTAGAGAGCCGTGGGCCGGTGACATGCCCAGGGGGCTTCCCGCCTGGGTGGCACATGTCAGTGTTTTCTGCAAAGCACCGTGGCCCGGTTTGCAAAGTGGGTATTGAAAACAGCCAAAGAAACAGGTACATGAGTACATTGCTAGATGGGCTCCTCTCAGATGGGTTGCATACTGCTGATGTATAGCCAGGGCTGCCCCATAAGGGGAGAGAATGGGGAAGATGTTCAGGGGTACAGACACTAGGGGGAGCCCATGAGTGTGTGAGCATGGATAATAGAACTTTGGTTTGGGGGAGGTGGTCAATAGAATTCTTCAGAGGTCCAACCATGTCTTTCTGTGGCCCTACATATGACAGGCCTCAGTTCATGGAGCTCCGTTGCCAGGCGCAGATGAGAAAAGGCTACAAGAAATCACAGCTGGCTTCACAGCAGTTCACAGAAAGGTCATATCAATGGTGGTGCCATATTTTTCCGTAGATGGAGGCAGTGAGCTATTTCAACGATACCTCGGTATCTGAATGGTACTGCAGGGTATACCTAAAATGGGTCCTCAGAGTTTACTATGGCCAGGCACCAGCATCCTGGTGCTCCTCTCCACTTAGCCTATAGAGGGAGCCTTTGAGAACATCTTGTTTCCTGTCATTCATCCCAGTGCCTGGCCTGTGACACATTTCAGAACGCGATGTGGTAATGGTATTGTTTCTATGTGTGTACACAGACTTCAGATGCACGGCTATTATGGAGTGGCTGTCAGCTGCTAAGGTCTTAATAGCATTTTTATGGTGATTTATTCTTTTCCGTCGATTTGTTAATGCCCTCATCCAGAGGGATTTGCAGTGCTTACATTTTGTAATCGTCTGTGCTGTTCAGCCCAGCTGAAGACCCTGCTGGTCGTCGGGAGCCCTCGTCTGTCTGTCGGGAAGGGTAGAGCGGGGGTTTGCGTTCCAGCCAAGTGGTTTGGGGACAGACAGAGGGGCGGATCAGTTGGGGAGAGAGGATCCGTTCTGGCGAGTGAGGCCGCGAATGCCTGCAAGGTCTCTTCATTGCCGTGGGCATTGGGCAAGGGGGCATCCGTCATGAAGCGCTGGGTGAAACCTGTAGAGCGTGACTTCCGTTCCAACTGAGCCGCCTCGCTGCTCCTGCTGCTTGCCCCTCCCGCTGCTTGCCCCTCCCCCACTGCCCTCCCAAAAGCTAACCTTTTCCACCAAAAAAAAAAAAAAACAATATTTAATTTTACAAATGAGATGCCTGGGCAAGCCTCCAAAAATAAGCAGAATAATTCTCCTGAAAAATCCCTTAAGCACTTGAGTAATCTTGCCATGAATACCAGTTATAAATCACCCTTTCATGAAATTTCAAATAATAATTCATTACATGGAAGGAAGATTTATTTCTTTATTTATTTTATATAAATATATATACATATTTAAAAAGTCCTGTTGTTGATGATGTTGCTATGAGATGATCTTGTTATGTGGAGGATATACCGCAGGATCGTATAGCAAGGCCGAACACCGAATGACACTCAGTACTGAAGGGCAAGTGCTTTAATTGGCTGGAGAGAAGCACCCTGAATTATCAGCACTGATGGAAACAAGAAGCAGGATTTCATTGGTTCCTCTTTTTAACCTTTGTAGGCTTGTGCCTTGACATGTGGTGGCTTGTAAATACTTAGCACTACCAGTTATTCTGTATTTTCCATTTTATTTGGCATGGGTGTAGTTGGGGTTAACGAAGAGCTGAAGAATCATAAAGTAGTCTTTTCATTCATACCTGGCCCATTGGAACTGTTTGTCCAATTTCTTTTGGTTCTATTTTAACTCTTCAGTCCAAGTGAAAAATGGGTCCATCTGTTTCCTGATTTAATAGTTGTGAATTGTACATGAAATGTCTGGCCATGTTTAATTGTTCACACTGATTCTTAAATGTTGCATTTAGAGACAGACTGCAAGAATAAAGAAGGGTGACTTAAGCGGGACTGGGTTACCTGGCATAGGCTACTGGAATAACTCGCCAACCAACTCAGGCTGCTAGAAACACAGGCTTGTGCTGTTTGCTCAGCACAGGGGCCAACTTGCATGGGCTACCAGACACAGTACATCCTGTGTGGTTCTCTCTGGCCAATATGGATGGGCGACCAGTCACACTGGGCAGCTCACCAGACTCATACACCACCTGCACAGATTACTGGGCACATCTGCTAACTTGAATGGGATTAGCAGTATCGTAAAATTTAGAGTAACTTATTTGACTAGTTTCATTATAAAGTTCTATATTCCATCACTTTTGAAGTAAGCTGTCAAGGATTTTTAAGGCTTCCCCATTGAGCTCCACTAACATCTTAATGCTTTTGCAAGTAAATATATAGACAGTTGCACAAAATATTTAAAAAATCTTGGAACAAATTTTTAAAACTTTATATTTTTTTCTGTGTTGCTTTATTCTAATATTCTCAGTATTTACAGGCTTCTGTCAGTGCTGTGCTTTATGCAATTCAGGCTAAATAAATTCATCATATACCACCCCCTTATCCCCCTGTAAGGGAATGTATATTTCTTTTGTTAATCTTGAGTCATTCCATTTGCTGTCATGGGAGCCACAAGCAACAGGTTCATGTTCCCGCCATCTGAATTACAGTGGTGAGCCTCCCGTTTGCAGGACTATCTGTAAATCGAAGAGTTAAACTGGCATGGAGGAGGGTTCACTGAGCCCCTGAGTCTATGGAGAGCAGCCACTGATAAGTCTCCAGAATTCTGAGGCGGCGTTACCCCTAACCAGCAGCGATAGCCTTGTAAACAAAGCCTCTCTTCCCTCGATCTTCAGCAAAGCATGAAATGGATTCCCCGGCTTCGCCTCAGTGCCGCACCAGAGGGCCCGGCCTCCGCTTTCCCTCGGCCCACTGCGCATGGCACCCCCCCATGTTCCCCGTACGAGTCTGATGCCGCGAGGAATCGCTCAGTGGGCCTGTGGAGAATGGGAAGGTGCAGCTCTGGCACGATTGGCAGATTCCAGGGAGTAATTTGTAGGGTGGGGGTGGGGGGTGCTGTCAGTGAAGTTGGTAGTTCCTGGTCCTCCCTTCTGAATCGAACCCTACAGGTTTGGAGTGACTCCAGACACCGCCACCCCCTCCCTTGTTTGCACAAGAGCTGTGCGGATGAACGGGAGTGTTGTTGCAATGTAGGTCACCCCACACAGGAGGCCTCAGACGAGCCCGGCGGGGCTTTGCCAGGCCTGAATGGGCGATTAGCTCCGCTCAGCGGCTGGGCTGGCGCACTCCGTGTGCCCCAGAGGGACTGCGACAGCCCTCAGCAGTGCCGCTGCTCTGCTCCACCCATGATCAATCACATACAAATGTAAAGGTTAGCGGTGGCGTGCGCTAATAGGAAAAAAAATGCTTACTCTTCTTCTAATGGTTCTGGATATCCTTAGAACTGGTTTTATCCGGTATATGTTTGGCTGCCCCAAGTAATTGCTAGTCCCTTGCTCTTTTGAAGTGTCCCATACATATGTAATATAACCCCCCCCCCACAGAATTACCTTACTTATTTGTTTGCCATGTGTAACATGTTGTGTCTCGAGTGTGAAAAGTGAAGGAAATATTCACATCGAGTACCGTGGCTCTGAACGTTGGCCACCTGGCTCTCTGTGATGATCTGAGTGAGCGTTTGTACAACATTCATCTGACTATTTGAAGTATAATTTGCCCTGCATGGAACTTAATTGGCTGCAGTAGTCTTGCACAATGCTCAGGGTTTGAGCTGTGTTATTAAAACATATTTGTGAAGTGCGGACTACAATACCCAGAGGTCTTTTCAAATGAATGGGAAACGCACAAACTCAGATTGCACAAAATGCCTTCTGGACTGATTTAAATACTTCCAAAGTAGCCATTGTGGTAGTTCATCAGATCTGTTTCACAGGATAACAGAGTCAGAAGGCTTGTCGGATGAGGTTCCAGAGTGCAAAACATATACCATTATTTTATATTTTTATACTAAAGGAAACATCAGTGGCAAAAAACAGCATTAACATACTCTGGGCGGGATGGAGCTGCCTTACTGGTCGGATTACAATAAGCTCTCAGCTCAGTCACCCCACGAAAGTTATTGACGAAAACTACATCGTCGCCTCTTCAGCTATGTGATGCAATATGCCAGAGTTACAGTAGGTGGCAGTGAGCCGTCATTTCAGGCTGCTAAAGAGCACTGAGGCTTGAGCTAATCTTATATAACTGAGGATTATGTTTCATTTGTGACTTATCGATTGTTTTTGCCTGCTGTAAGTCCCCTGAAATCCCAGCTGCCTTCATGCAGCTCCTCGAGAATAATTCTCATGGCTGCAATTAAGTTTACAAAAGGTGCTGCCAGAGACAGAGCTTCACTCTCCTGCACCTTACAGAGACATTCAGAGACTCCCCTACTGCTACTTCTAAGAGGAGCTGAATAAGTGCCACTTGTTTGTGGAGAGTTGACCTGGCTGGTGATAAATAGCTGCAGTTGGAAGAAGAATGAATAGGTGTAATGTTTTCCTTGAACCTGTAACATGAGTTACATATTCATTTGAAGCGTATCAAACTGAATATGGTTTTGCATGCCACCCTACATACATGAATATCGATGGGAATCCCTCTTAGCAATGGAGGTTGTTTCTCAGGGTAGGATTGTGTTATGTAACCGATTGCTAAGTTTGTTCTTCAGTTCTGCTTACATACAGGAGATGTTATACTCTTCACATCTACTTCAGTTTCGGCCAAAGTCCCAGCTTGCCCTTGGTTTGTGGTCACGTGTGTTAAGATGCTTATATGTGAGAGTGCTCTGGTTGATTTGCATCCCCTCGATTGTGCTTGCCAGGATAAGTTCCAGATCACCACTCAAAATAAATGAGTAGTTAATGACAATGAACAGATTGTTGGGCAAGCAAATGAAGAGTACAACTATTAGGGCGAGTACTTGAAGGGGCCAGCTTGTAGGGTAAGTACATCAAGCGTAAAACTTTTAGAGCAAATGCTTGAAGGTTACAACTCTTATGGAAGTACTTGAAGTGGTGAACTTGTTGGGTAAGTGCATCAAGCATAAAACTATTAGGGCAAGTATTTGAAGAGGCTAACTTGTAGCATAAATACATCAAGCAAAAAACTGTTAATGCAAGTACTTAAAGGGTACAACTATTTGGGCAAGTACTTGAAGTGTAGAACTATTAGGGCAGGTCTGTCAAAGGGCCCAACTTGTAGGGTAAGTACATAAAGGGTGCCACAGCAGACACTTGAATCAGGAATGTAATCTGCAATTTCCCAGCTCTTTTAGTGACACATCCTGCTACATTAACTCCACCTCCTCATCCTTGTTGTCGCTTAGATACGATGGACCAAGACAGCGGGCAGCGCCTCAGACCGCTTCCAGGACTCCAGCGTATTCAACGAGACGCTGCGTATTGCCAAGATCCAGAGGCACCAAGGGGGGCGCTACTACTGCAAGGCTGAGAACGGCCTGGGTTCGCCCGCCATCAAGTCCATTCGCGTTGACGTCTACTGTGAGTGGGCATGACGCGGCCGCCGGTTCATCCTTCCGAGTTAACCATCTGGGGCAGCTCGCCGTGCTTTTTTGATTCCGTTTTTTATCGTTAGATTTTTTTTACTGTGCAGTTCATTTAAATGCATCTATCCTTGTGCTATCCTTGAGGAGGTTGCTGGAGGATTGCCATGTGAACTCAGAACCCTTTCCAGTTTATATTTTACATCCCTAACCGTCGGAGTGCATGCTGGATGGCGTGCTGCATCCCAAGGGCTGATTTACTATTCTGTCTGCTTGCCATTTTGTTCTACTGCTTTTAAGCAGGTGCAATCTTATGTTATCTCACTAGGAAATTGCTACTTAACTATGCTGCCTCTCAATCCTTAGTCAGCTGTCATTATGGGGAAAAAAATATTACCCATATTGCAAGCTGCGACGTGCTAATATTTATAGTTCCCCATTCAATCACAAAAACTTGGACTTCAGATCAGCAGTTGCAGATTCTGTCTCCTTCTGTCAGTGTCTAGGTGATGAGCTTTAGCCGTTGAGAGCTAATGTGCTGTTGCACGTTATACGTGGTTTGACAGCTTGAGTCTATCTGTAGGAAAGCGAGCTTGCATACAGATCTTTACTATCTTCATTTGGACCTCACACATATACCCCTATATTAGTATTGATGTTTGTGGCACGCAGACCAAAACATGGAAATGGAAGAGAGGGAGCGTTAACAAAGATGCAAACTCTTATTATGTCGAGGCCATTATTGGGCCTGTTCATTGAAGGTGTGATTCACCAACAAATTGGTTCAAATTTTTGAATGTATGGACTGGTCACTGAGTATATGAGTAGTGAAAACAGTCAATTCTATCCAGTGCCTTTCTAACCAATTCCAGGAACCAAAAACAACACTTCAACTCAACATTTCTCAGGCTTAAATTTTATACATTCAGTCAACTGTGTTTCGTCTTCTGTCAAATATCAAATCAGATTTTTGAAAGGGATTAAATGCTTTTAAATATGATAAGCCATCCATTTTTCAACCCACTTATCCTACTGGGTTGCAGGGGATCCAGAGCCTACCCCGGAAGCAACGGGCACGAGGCAGGGAACAACCCTGGACAGGGGGCCAGCCCATCGCAGAGCATACTCACACATGCACACCTACAGGCAATTTAGGAACTCCAATCAGCCTCAGCATGTCTTTGGACTGTGGGGGGAAACCAGAGTACCCAAAGGAAACCCCATGATGGCACAGGGAGAACATACAAACTCCACACACATGTGACCTAGGCAGAGACTCAAACCCAGGTCTCAGAGTTGTGAGGCAACAGCGCTAACCACCATGCCGCCTCATATGATAAACCAAGATGTTTAAATAATTTGCTCTAATAAATCATCTGTAGGCCACATCTTGATAAAAACAGCATAGATGTGACAGAAAAACTGCTTCTTTAAAAGTAAATCAGATCACTTAAGAAAGGAAACGTGACCCAAGGCTGGAAGAACAAAAGAGACAGTCTGAATGTTTGCTGTGTCGTATCATTCATCTGAAAGTTTTTTCCAGATTATTCATAAGCATAGCCAGACCACTAATTCCGGTTTGCACTGGCCGTTAGCACATCACACAGAATCAAATCAAATGCTGGTCCATCGGGAGTAAAATATGGAGCATGGAGTGGGGTCACACAGAAGTTGGCTGTGTTTCTTCACCCTCTCAGTGTGCCTTTATCTTTTTTTGACCTTCCGTGGAAGTTTCACCAGCTGCAGAGGAAAGACAAGATAGACCATATGGGAAAGCGATACTGACAGGGGGCCAAGATGGAAGTGGCTTACCAGGGAACACTAGGTCTGCCATTGATTTTATTTCATGTACGCCAAGAGGCTCATCCTTTTCTGTGACTCTGCAACCCCCCA
>JAODJW010000026.1:3453150-3474391 GCA_026777045.1 Hyperopisus bebe
ATCCCAGCTCCAGTTGCATTTCCTGATTTGGATTGGAATTGACAAATGCATTCCGGAATGGCCCCAACCCTGGTTCACAGCCAATTCAGAGCAAATAACTGAAACTGCAAATGTGAACTTGTTACCATTTCACCAATTACATAGAGGAGAGGAACATCGGTGTTCAATAGATTTTAAATCTAGCCATTTTTTCTATCTCTATCTTTGTCTGGCCTGTTGAACTGACCGCGTTAACAGCAATGGGCACTTGCCGCCATCCGGCTATTTTTTTAAACCACACTGTTAAATGTACTACCAGATAACTGGTCTGGCGTTCCTCTACCTCAGACACTATTAAGTTTGCACTTAAAAATTCCCTTTTTCCCCTCTTGTTTGTGGTTCCATTGTCTCTGAATAGATGTTAGAAACATAAAACGTGTGTTTATATATTTGACTTTTACTTTTCGTCTGAACATTTTGTCGGCCATGAGAATGTACTGATTTTTTTAATTTTTTTTTTATTATTTTTTTTTAATTATATTTATCAATAAGCCCCCGTGTGCCTGTCTGTTGAAGGTTGTTGGTTTGAATGCTATGTTGGGCAGAGTGATCATATCAATGCAGCGCTCTTGAGCAAGGCCTTTAAACCACCAAACAAACAAACAAACGAACAAATAGCTCCAGGAGTGCCAAAAATCCAGGCCAAGATTTTGTTTCAACCAAGCAGTTGAGTACTCTGTGACTGTGACTCTTTATCCTCAACTTTTTGAGTGTTTTATACTCATCAGAACTGTATTCCTTTTTTCAATAATGCAAATTAAAAACTGATACAATATCTTAAAATACTGTACTAGTACAAATGTGAATGCTGGAAAAACTTCTAAAGTGTGGAGATACACGGAGACAGGAGTAAGCAACTGTTTCTGCTCCTCTGCCTCTCGTTTTCGAGAAGCAAATTACCTAGATTGAGATGGTTTATAAGCACAGTTTGTGCTATTGATCATTAGATCTAATAGGCGAGACTGATTAAAATGTTACCTGCCCATGCTTAGTATGTGGCCTGACATAGCCAGAGCTGCATGGCCAGATCTCCTATGGCGTATCTAAGGTCTGCATTAGGGATACTGTTTGAGATTTAAACATCTAAAGCTATAAAGGCAAGTTAATTTTGTGAGTATTGATTAATTCTTTCAGTATGTAGCGTTTTGTAATGCTCTCCTTCAACTGAGCTGTGCTTTTAAAGCTGAAGGCTTTCTTAATTCAGGGAATAAAACAAAAGCAAAAGGGATTGTAGTATTGGCCTGTGACATCGAACAGCCACCTCCATCACGAACCTGTGACAAGCACCATAGCCCGAGCGCTGCCCTGATCCTCTCCGAAGCAGTGGACCAGTCAGCCGCCTCCCCCATCGATCCACTGGTGTCACACCATCCCAAAGGGCTAATTTTTCAGCTGTTTTTGCAGCAAGAGGTAGCTGGCCACAGCTGCCATAGAGAGCCCTGCTTCAGGCTATGGATCATACTTCAACACTAGCATGTTAAAAGCACTTATGACTTTCACAGGCAAAAAAATTCTGCTTATCCAGCTGACATTGTGCCTCTCGAGGTCCTTAGGCGACTCCAGGGCCTTCGGCCAGAAATCACAGCCATGTCGAACAGGAGAATCAAACATTCACAAGTTAAAGTCCTTCCTGCTTGCAACGTGCGCCTATTTTTAGGTAGGTCTGGGGCATAGCTCTGCTAAAAATATCTGTACCACATTCTGGGTTCAGAGAATCAATTTATGTCGCTATACGTAATTTACAACTTCATCCTATCTAAAGGGAAACCCACTGTTTTGAAAGTTTATTTTTGAGGATGAGACAGAGTTATTGTTGCCGTGTTCAATTTATTTTTGTGCATCTCAAAATCTGCGTTACCATGACTGCTGGCTGACAGATGTCCTTTTAATCTCTGGAGGAAGTAACTGGGGCTGTATGAGAGACACACAGTTAATCTGCACGGGTTATTAAAAGCTATATGAATTATTCCCCTGATACATTTAGCAAATGTAAACAATTAGCAGACAATCAGTGGTATCTATGTAATGGCACCCTTCAGCTCAGCCTGTACCTCAGTCATGCTGCATTATACAAGTCATTCACTACTCATAGATTAAATATTGCATCACTGCTGCATTGCTGCTTTATAATTTGAATATAAAATATAACCAGTACTGTATAGCATACTGTATAGCATACTGAAATTTTTTATATTCACACACATTTTTTCCCTGTAGATTTGCAGGAAGCAGGTAAACATAACAACTCAGTTCTGAGAAGTTTTATATTAAAACCTTCAAACACCTAAGACCACGCTCATAAACACGTACAACTGTCGCTGTAAAATGATGTTTGCTAACAGCTCAGATACAAAATATTTAATAAACAGGAAGCAACTAAACAAATAAATGAAAAGAGCTATGTTGTGGCTGTTCTGTTTCCCTCTGTGGGATTCATACAAGGCACCTAATACCAGCATGTGGGGCCCAGCTCGTTGTAGCTCACGCTTGCTCTCTTTTGCTCTTTCGCTCTCTCACGCTGTTGGTTTGGCAACACGAAGCACGAGCGGGCCGCTCATCTCGGACATAATGAGCTTCCCTTTTTAACGCTGAAAGCCGAACCACAAGTGTCAGAGAGGTCTCTGGCATTACATGTAATCAAGCTGAGATAATTATTAGGCCAGCGCGACTGTGGCAATTCCAGCCAGTCCATGACAGAGCTCTGACGCCTTCGCCAGCCTGATGTATGTATTTTTTTTCCTCACAAATAACTCTCTGAGGTGAAAGCTGCACATTAGGACCCCCCCCCCCCCACACACACACACACACACAATGACACACAGTCCAGTGACTGCTTGTGTGTGGTCCCATTACTGTAATATCACTGGTCTTTTTAAAGCTCAACATTACAACAGTCCTTTACCATAGGTTTATCAAAAGCAGTTTCTAAATAGCAGACAAAAAAAGGAGAAAGACCTCAAAGGTAGTGGCAAACTAAAACATGATTCGAGCAAATGACTACTAATGATTACTCAGTATTATACTTTATCATTAATATTTTGAAAATTCAGGCCACTTTTTAGGTGTTATCAGAGATGTGGGTTATTCATTTGCCTAAATGCTTTGCTGACTTGTTTGAAAAGTGGTTAAGTAATCAGATTGATTAAATGTGTAAGTGCACTCAAGACTAGTTTCATAAGAGACGAGCCAAGCCGACATCACTCCTTTTGCTCAGTCCCCTGTGACCATCTTTGGGAGAAGATGATGTAGAGTCATTTCTGTCTATCAGATGTTTGGAAGAAATAGCAAAACATACACACCACCTGCCAGATATATAATGTATAATGGTTGATATCAAGCATCTTTATATTTGGAAAAAAGACAAATATGTGAGGAATCACTTGAGTAACACAAAGAATACCTTAATTTATGTGGATATATCTTGAACAGTCCTATAGACGATGGCCTAAAGTGTCAACTTCTGAGGGATGATGTCAATGCGTTGCCTTTAGTTTGATGCATATGCTTTGCATTGTGGGATCAGGAACCTCCAGCAGCGTGTAAAACATGAAGCTATGCAAGTTTGAGGTTTTCTTGTGCCTTATGCTTTCTTACATCTTTGAAAGCAATACTGTAGTTGTAAGTTGTTTACTTGTTTCATATCTTAGTTAAGATATACAAGTGACTTATTTATTTCCTATGCGCTGTTTTAGTTTGGTATTGTGTAAAAGGACGCTAACAATGATTCATTAGATTTTGTGATACAGGCCTATATATGTCAGCGTATCATTTATTTGTAATTCCGTTGATGATTAATGTTAGCACTTATCGACCAGCTTTTTGTAACCTTGTTATGCTAGAGATATCCCAAGTCTTTTCTGTGTTTGGTTTATCAGTTTCACTCATAGATTTTCACTTGTCACATACAGAGAAAACACATAGCGGAAACAGTAAACTGTTTATTACAGAATGCAGTTTGCTGCTGTATAAACATTTATAAATATACTAACAATACCAGTACAGTATGACTGAAATATCGTTAAGGGGCGGATCTTAATCCTAGGAACAGAACTCGGACATTAAGTGAGGAGTGTCTGAACTCATACCCAGTGTAGTACTGGTACAAAACAGGTACAAAATGTAGGGGCCCCTAGAAGTACTCACACCGTCTGCAGAGCCGGCACAGAACAGCTACACGATGTAGGGGCCCCTAGAAGTACTCACACCGTCTGCAGAGCCGGCACAGAACAGCTACACGATGTAGGGGCCCCTAGAAGTACTAACGCCCTTTGTGGTGTCAGCACAGAACAGCAACGCAATGTAGGAGCCCCTAGCAATACTATCTCCTCTGTAGCTTCCACACAGGGCAGCTACATTGTGTTGGGACACCAACTTCAATTTGTCTCGCACAATGACTGTCGCAAAAAGTAACAACACCCATATTAAATTGGCCAGTCGAACCCGAAACTCATAACAAATAAACAAATCCATTGTATTTTGATATCAGGATTTGGCCAGAGTTGCTTCCTTCCAAACATGAATCATTACAGATTAAGAGTTCCTGGCTGAAATCCGCCTGCTTTTTAAACATAAGGTTTTACCTCCCACGTGTGCAGGCCGTCTGGATTTTGCAGTTTAGCACTTAAATCGTCAACTGTATGCTTCCATCCATCTTTCATAACCACCTGTCCAGTACAGAGTCACTGTAAAGCTAGAATTTATTCCAGAAAGCACATGGCACAAGGCATGGGAACACACTATGGGATGCTCCCATGGGGTTCATACCTGGGGTACAGTTGCTCTTACCAGGATTTATTGAACAGGAATCCATTTTTTTTAATAAAGAGACCCATAACTTTTTTTTTACTTGTCTCATTTTTTATGCGATATCTATGTCATTATATTATAAGCCACCACCTTGATGTTAGAGGGCAGCAGTGCAGGTGTGTGGAAACCACACTCAGTGTATCTGTTTCAAGGTGTAAGTAACTTTGGTATATGGGGACTAGTGGTCTGGAAAACTTTTAAGACCAAACCTACTGTTAAGTTGTCCAGACTTAAATGACAGTTTCACATTCATTTATAATGGATAATCATAAAAATCAATTTAAATTTATGTATATCGTTGTATATTTATGTAGGTGTGTTTGTGATATTGAGCTCCTAACATAAATTGGTACAATGTGATATGCATTTAGTTTCAAAGTTAATAATCTGTAATTAAACACATTGTTAAAGCACTTCATCATTTTCTCAAAGGTGGAATCATTCATTACAGGAGAAACATGTCTGCCTAATGACTGTCACGGCCCGACCTCAAACTGGAGGTGGAAGTCCACAGTGATGCATGTCGAGCTCCCGTGAGGACGCTAACGTGTCGCCCTTCACAGCAGCCAGCCAGGTCGCTGAGCAGGCCTCTCCTCCTGGTGTAGCACAGAAGGGCACACTATCAAAGAAGACAGAGTCCTTGTTCTTTGCATCCAGTTCAGTCTTATGCTTTCCTCACTGTAGATTCAGGAGCACGTTCAGCTGATGTTTAAATGATACATTACGCTTATGCAAGTGGTCCAGGCCCAGTGAAGCCGTGGTGCTTTTGAAAGTCCCTTGTGATTGATGCCCTTTGATCCTATTGAAAATCCAAACTGCTAACTAGGCAAAAGAAAAGAAATATGTGTCTATATGATGTAAATCGATATAGATCATTTCAAGCACCTGCTATAGAGATACAGAGTAGTTCTTCATCATTAGGGGCATATAGCAGCCATTTTGCCTGTGAACTTTCATCAATTCCCTGTTACTGATGCTCTGCTCCACAATTTTTTAGTATTTCAGGTTACTATAAATAAGTAATTTTCTACAAACAGACATGATCAAGTTAATATCATAATTTACTGGATTAGAATTATTAATGAATGAGCTTTCTTATTATTATTATTAATAATAATAATAATAACGGAATTTTGACTTTTTGACAATTAGGTTATTAGGACTCATTGTACTGTACCTGTATTAGTAATAATTGTAGGAGCCTAGTTTAGTTTCTAGCTGTCTCTTCCTGATAGCACTCTCTCTTCCTCCTCCAGTCTAAGAATCAGAGGTTTAGGTCTCCCCCTGCGATAGAGTGAAATCTCAACAGTGGCGTATTGTGAAAGAAGTTCCTCGCTCATTACTACCCTGTATTACATTTGTGGCTAAGGATAACGATACACTGGTTATGGCAAAATAACTAGCCATAGATACGCTTGTGTAAGCAACTAATAGTTGATTGTTTGTCTGTCATGTGTTTGCTGTCTCCCATTGCCCTTTCTAATTGTTAAACATCATGGTTGTGTAGCTTTCATACACCGTTGATTGCTGCTCATCTTCTGTGTGTCAGTTTGTATTCATTTTAATTAGGGCTCTACCTGTTGCCACGGCAACGCACTAGGGCTGAGTGTTCGGGGTGCATGCAGCAGGGAAGGTTCTGGTCTGAGCGAGGACGGTTCAGGCAGGAGCGGCAGTAGTGCGATGTTGGCAGGAAAGGAGGACAGGTTCTAAGTTGTCGTAAAGCCAGCTCGCGTGCTCAGCCTCCTAATGATGTCGTTCCCCAGTTACAGTAATGCTTTGTCATCGAATCTACTGTTCCCTCAGTGCCTCACCCTGGCTTCCAGGGCTGTGGAACCTGCACGGGAACTAAAGTAGCTTTAGCTGAAACTTTCTTTCATTGGTTATGTAGGCCACGTCCGCAGGCACGCGGGAATCCCAGAGTGCACTTGACCTGCCATCCAGCCTGCAGGTTTCATCCGAACTGCCCCTAAGCAGGATACAGGGGGGTTTAGGCTTTGCCGGAGGTGGGGAGGCATGCAAGGCAGCACACAGCAAGAGAAACGCTCAGGCTTAAGGCCGGCAGTGATCCATGGAATCAAACACCCTTTGCGTTGCCCTGGAAACCAGCGCTCAGCTACTCAACGAATAAAGAGACAGCGTAAAGCAGAAACACAGAGCCCCCCCCCCCCCCTTACCCTGACTACTCTCTGTTGTGTCCACTGTGCCCACAGATCTGGACGACCCCATAGTGACTGTGCACCAGAGCATTGGCGAGGCCAAGGAGCAGTTCTATTATGAGAGGACGGTGTTCCTGCGCTGCGTCGCCAACTCCAACCCCCCTGTACGCTACAGCTGGCGGCGTGGACGTGAGGTGCTCTCCCAGGGCTCTGACAAGGGGGTGGAGATCTACGAGCCCTTCTTCACACAGGTAGGCCAGAGGCCTGCGGCCGATTGGACCACAGGAGTCCTATTACACTTCATATTGCACTGCATAAGGATATAACTTCAGTCTGTCTTATAGACATTGAAAAAATCTGACAGCTTGCTCGCAAATCCTTAAGCAACTTCTCTGGCCAAAATTGATGGTATTATGATACTCAGTCTGACCTCAAACAGTCAATAAGTGTATACACTGGCTAATCTCTTTGTTGCACTAACCAATCCCTTTGCTGGGCCCAACTAACACTGAGTGAAAGCACGTGTAGATAAACCTCAATTAGCCAGAGAAAGAGGGTAAAGCTACTTTAGAAAGACTTATAAAATATATAGAAGTTTAGATTTACAAAGGGGAACAGAGAGATATTGTTCTTCAAGATATTGTTCTTTGACTTGTTTTTATTTAGTTATTTGCTTTTCATAGCTTTCACTTCAAGGAACAGTTATTTTACTATTGACTACTTGTTTAATACAAGGAGTCCATCTTCCTTGAAAAAGGGATTTTTTTCTTTAGAACCTCAGTTTGAAATGTGGTGAGAGCATCATTTCAGGGACATTTATCACATAGCCTTGGAGCCAATTCCGGCAGTGGTGGTCCACACTGAGTGGACAGGAGATTGATGGGAACAATCCGGAAGGAGAGACGCTGTCTGGCTCCCCGGCAGATGAGTCGGGGAGCTCATTGGCAGCACCATGTCACTCACAAAGCCGTGTCACAGAGGCAGATAAAATGCAGAGACAGAGAAGTTCACTGGTAATTAGCCGCACTGGTAATTAGCAAAGGCTGACGGGTCACACGGGACCTTTCCACATTCTTTTATTTCCGACTCCATTCCTCAGTGGGGTGCACCAACATGCAGGAGATCTGGCCACACGGTGGACGTTCTGGCTTGTTCTGAAGCATTCCCAAACGTGTTTGATGTCACTTTGAACTTCGTGAAAATGAGTCTTTTCCCTACAAGTTTACTTACAGCCCTTTTGCGGGCTGTACCAACTTTGAGCTCCCCATCCCATGGTTCCTTGCAGAGGTGGAAAGTTCATGTCCAGAAAGTAAAAATCCAGACCAGGATTTTGTTTCAACCAACTAATTCGGTATAAAGAGTCACAGTCACAGAGCACTCAGCTGGTTGATTGAAACGAAATCTTGGTCTGGATATTTACTTTCTGGACTTGAACTGTCCACCTCTGTTTAAGCAGAACTCTGATACATAAATTAAAGCCATCCTACTTCTGTAGTCTGCAACTGGTACCCCAGTGAGGAATAAAGTGTCCATTAGAGTTAGTGAAAAGTGATCTGTCTGAGACCAATAAGTTTGCATAAGAGTATTAAAAAGCTGTTAGGAAAATATCAGCACCCTTCCTCATTCGACATAAAATCAAGATCAACGCCTTTGTTTGTCATGTTCTTTCTCTCCACACATGGAGAAATATATGGCAATCTTCCGCTCTTATTATAGGATTGAATAGGAGTACGTTTCGTTTGGCTCGAGATGGTTCACCCATCCACACAACCTTGCATGCTGCACTGTAACGTCATAATTTTTCGAGTTAAAAAAAAAAAAACAACAACAATGGGAAATATGCTGGTTATGACCTTCATAGGGCAAAACCCTAGAATAATCAGTCTGGATGTTGTCAATCAAAGTAAGTGGACTGAGGTAAATGGTCTGTGTTAGGGCTGTGCAATTTCCAGTGTCCCTGCTGTGGGCTGGTGGTGTGTGTGTGGTAGAGTTACCATTCAATTAGTGCAGGATTTTCTAATATAAATTTAAAACACCAAGTGAGAAGACCTCTTCTCCAGATTGCAGTTTTCAATCGCGCCATGTAGTACTAAGGTAAAAACCTGTGGCCCTTGAGGACTGAACTGCTTATTAATGTTCTAGGGAAGGTGACAGACTACAAAGACCTTGGAAGGCTTTTAACATTAGTGTTCACAAAAAATACCAAATTATTCATTCATTAAAAATGAAAATTTGACTGATTACTGAATGTCTTCAATGAAACTTTAGCGACTGATAAGCCAGAGCATGCCTGTAGGGGGCTCCGTGAGGCAGCGTGACGTGTCTGCTGTACACCGTGGCTGTTGGTCTGAGTTGCAGGGGGAGACGAAGATCCTGAAGCTGAAGAACCTGCGGCCGCAGGATTACGCCAACTACAGCTGCATCGCCTCCGTTCGCAACGTGTGCGGCATCCCGGACAAAAACATCCTGTTCAGGCTCACAAATAAAACAGGTAAACTCAACTGGGGGAACGTGTGTGTTCCTGGACCCTTTGTCAAAGGACTCACAGGAAAAGCTGGGTTTTACAGCTTGAAAAAAAAATCCTACCGGCTGGATCATGCAATAGAAGGGAACATTTCCCATTCAGAAACTTCCTAGCAGCTTCTGCCCCAGGGGCCACAGTGTCTCAGCACGTATTGCTGTTCTCTTACATCTCCTGCGTCCTGGGATCAAATGTATCCCTATCCTGTTTTTATGCCCCCTAGTACCAGCGTGGGTTTTCTCCAGATATGTTAGCTTCCTCCCCCAGTCCAAAGACAGGCTGTCTCCATCTCCTGTTGCCTCAGAATTGCCCCCAAGGGAGCCTGTGGGCGTATGCCATGTGATGTGATGGACAGTCCATGGTCTGGTTTTGCCCTGCAATCAATCATCACCAGGATAGTCTCCGACCACTAAACTTTGCAACCTGTGAGGGTAGAGTGGTTGGTGTGTTAGTTTTAGCACTGAGTAAACCTTTGGTTTTTTTTTTAATTTTTTATCCCCACTGACACTCGTACTATTTCAATTCCTCTCTGGCACAAATTAATTAGCGGGGCGAGGTTTCGATGTAGCTGGCCTCCAACTCCACTTTACCCTTCTAACTTGTCTTGAGCAAACGGTCTGTGGCCCAAGACATTCCCTTATCTGCTCCTGTGGGGGTTCCCGTTTTTCCACAATAAAAGAGCAACCCACGTCCCATTAAGGAGAGACAGGTCCGGCTGGTTTTATTGAAGCCCCCAAAATACTCCTGGGTGACAGCTTGGCTACACCAAAAGCACATAATGATAGAAGGGAATGCCAGGCCGGCCCTGAGCACCCTGGAGATTGTCTACTCTGCCCTTCCCCGGACCAGCACTAAAACAATTTGTACCTCAGCATGTGCTGGATTCATCGCTAGGCAAGCTGTTAGCCCCTCTGGCCCAACATAGACCCCACCATTTTCTTGTACGGTCATTGGCCAGAACAAACCACATGGCGCCGAGTGTAATTTCTGTAGGAACATTGTTCTTTTGTCTTTGCGTACGTTATATGCTGTTCTCCATGCAAAGCTCATTCTCACAGGAAGCCATCATCTTTGATTATTTTTGTTCCTTCCATTGTTGACTCAGGTATCTTTGCTTATTATTGAAATAGCTTTTTTTTCATATAAACAAGACATTTTCAGATATTGAATTGCAGGAAGATATAAAAAAGTAAAAAAAAAAAAAATCCAGTTCTTTTTGCCTGTAAATTTCTTAATTTTCTTATTTTCAGCCAATGCCACTTACCTAACTTAAAAAGGTACACATTTATTTTGTTATATACTGTAAAATCATTTTAAGTGTTTTTAACCATCCGCTAACAGCAAGGGCTCCAAATAGGACACTGCTGTCAGAAGTCCAGCTGTTTACTCACAACACAACCTCCTACTAGCTTAAATGTCAGGGTCTGGGAAGCTGTGCTGCATTGCTTGTGTTCGTGCTTCTGGGTTTTCATTGGGCACTCTTCGTCATTATATCGACTGAAGCCTGCATTGCGTAATGCCCTTGAAATATGGGAGCAAATCATTTTGAGTTAAATTCGCAAGGCCAAAGCTGAAGCTTTGTCCACAGGGGAGCTCCTACCAGTTATTCAAATTCAAAAAACTTTATTTGTCCCCGAGGGGCAATTTAAAAGGCATAGAGGAGCAGTGCACACACATAACAGTTGTAACATTTGACACAACAGATGACACACAATAGGCAGTTAGCTTGACTTGGGGCTGTTGTGTCATGTCTACGGTATGAGCTGCTATACAGGAATAAGAGTAATAATAATAATTTAAGATCATGGTTTTTCTGTGTGCACTGTAGCATCGCCCACCATTAAGCTCTTGGTGGAGGATCCCATTGTGGTGAACCCTGGCCAGACGGTAACCCTGGTGTGCATCACCTCCGGGGGAGAACCAACGCCCACGTTGACATGGGTGCGCAACTCAGAGCTGCTCCCAGAGAAAAGTGTGCTCAACGGAGGAACACTGACCCTACCGGCCATCACCTCGGAGGAGGCGGGCGTCTACAGCTGCGTGGCCAACAACAACGTGGGCAACCCCGCCAAAAAGTCCACCACCATCATCATCAGAGGTAGGATTCCTTGGGTTGTATCCCACTTCATGCAGATAATGCCCCAGGGCTGATTTTTCTAAAATGAAGGGCATAAGCAATATATCCATCCATTAAGTCCCATAGCTGTGGCCTTGATTGAGCTGACTCTTGACATATTCCACACAATCGCGTACGTGTCATTCCTCAAAAGGTGACTTTCATCAAGATTCATGGAATCATGATGTGCAGAAAATGAATGCTGTTTTTTTGCTGTCTGCTAGTTACATCCATTTCCATAAGTGCTTATCCAGTACGGGGTTATTGTCAGTGCCGTCCCAGGAAATAGCAGGAACGAGACAGTAGAAACACCCTGAAGGGCTTGCCTAGTAGGTGCATTTTGTTGGTGTGACATGAAGAGGCTACGTTATGCAACATCGATTCAGATGGGCTGTAGATTAAACCACAGGGTACTAGTTATTTAAAGCCAGCTTACACCAAATATGGCAATGCAGTTGCAAGGCTGGTATAATAATTATTCATTAGTCAAACATAGATCAACCAGGTCAAGGTTTTCTATCGGTTTGTAAATTCTTACAGTATACTTCTGTCTGGTCCAGTGGTTTAATTTATTTGTGAATAGGAACATATTATGCCCTGCAGTGTATACTGTAGAAGTATTGTATTCAGTCGGTGTCATTTGTTTTACCTATTTCAAACTGAAAGAATGGCAAGCAGCGTGAGGATCGTTAAGGCCCGACCCCCACGCCGCGAAGGTGCCCCGAGGAAGTCTGGCAAGGCCTCTGCCGGTCGCTCCCGAACCTCGCTGGCAGAACTTTCGGCAGCATCTGTTGGGAGGAAATATGCAATTAGTAAACGATCATTAGGGCAACTGCGCGATGATATGACAATGCTCCTGGGACAGACAATAAAGATCAACAGGATAAAAGCAGCATGCGTCAGCGAGGCATGAAACTTCGCTGTGGGGCGGAGGCCCCCCTGGCATCTGCCAGTAGAAATTAACTACTGTACGACAAGCTCGGGCGGGGCACTTTTTCTGAAGGATCAGGGCGACGGGTCCAACCGTAGCCTCCGCGATGATGTAGCACTCAGTCTGACACAGGATTGAGCGCCTCCCTGATGATATAATGGCTGCATGGCGGGTTTGCCTCAAATTGCCGTGTTTCTCTCTGTTTCCGACGGATACTGTTTCCAAGGAGCGCGGAAATGCTGGTTTAAGGTAGGAGCTACGCCGTGCTCTTCTCCCGGATGAATCTCTCCAGCATAATCTCCGTGCTAGGGGAGGCCAAAACGTCACGTCTTATTTCACAGTCCGGCTATATCAGCTCCCCCCCACCCCCCACCTCAGGAAGGCTTTCAAAGCAAACCTCTAATGTGCAAATAAAGATGTTTAGCACATCTGGGGGGTTAGCCTGAGCTTCTCTGGGAATCCTTTTATTCCTGCCGGGTCTGTAGGCCTGACAGTAGAGAGTCCGATAACACAGGGAAAGCAGATTTGCATGGCCAGGTTTCAGCTGGGGGGACGGGCGGCAGAGGGAGGGCCAGACGCTAGCCCAGGTTGGATGAGCTGTCCGCACCACGGAAAGCGGCTCTGCCGGGAATCTCGGCCAGGAATCGCTGACCCGTATGGAAAAGCACACGGCCTGAAACGGGCTTGTGCCGTTATCGCCCTGCGGAAGTGAGTGCTAGCACGTTTAGCTATTTGCACCAACACTCTGGACAGCTAGCTGAGGTGTTGGCTCGGTTGGGTAGCATCATATCCCCTTGGCTCCAAAATGAATGGCCTGATTGGCCTCAATGCTCTTCCGTCTGCAGTTTGCACACTGTCCCAGTGTCTGTGCCTCCAACACGACCTTCCACAGACATGCTTCTCATGTAATTAGCTGCCCTTACAATAAGACTCCGTAAATAAAGGCACGTATGTTCGAGAGCACCCTCAAATGCTCTTTTGCCCTCCAGGCGATGCCCCGCTGTATGTGTCCCAGGTCTGGCCCCACTGCAAGTAATTAGCGAAAATGAATGGATGTTGGAATACATTCCCACTTAGATCTTTAGAAAAGCAACTCTATTTAATATTGACGTTTCTATAAATATTCATCACTGCAAATCTCTGGGGTGTACGCTACAGCTTTATTGAAGTGTCCGATTGAACTCTTCTTTCTGTTCCACTTCTGATTTCACTGACTAGCCTAACTTACCCTGCCTAGATGCAGAGGTAGGGGTAGAGTGCAATGTTAAGGAGGGTTAATGTCGCTCTCATTAACCACCTGCTGTGAAAGTAACAAGAAAAAACACACCAGCTGGAGGCTTATCAAAGTATACCTAATACACATGCGTTTCTGTTAATTTGCCTTGTGATGCATTTGATTAGGAGGTCAGAGTAAGGTACAAAAGATTGTCTTATGGGGGTGCAGTTCCCCTGTGTTCCACACAGTTTGGATGCATCACCCCTCGGAAATCAGGCAGCAAGATGCTCGCCAAGGCTGTTTTCGGCAAAGCGACATACCCTTATGACAGTCGTGTCCATAGCGGGAGATATTTGTCTGGTAAATAGCCCCAAAACGACTGTAAATATTTCAGTGCAATTATGAACGTTTATGCTGCTACAGGCGGTGTTTTCTTTAGAAGGGCTGTCAGCGTTCTCCGCCCGTCCCAGATGGAGCCGGGTCAGGCGATCGGTGCTGCGAAGGAAAACTAGGTCAGCTTAACACTGCGTTTCTTTCAGATGATGCATTACTATTTAGGGTAGACAATTATGCAAAATCACCTTTTTTAAGTGAGCCAGTTACTCAGGATCTGTGTAGGTGACGTATACCTTTAAGTTTCTGATGTTCACTGCAGATCATGGATCATGGGCAGTTTATTCATTATCACCAGGATGCTTCTGAAGAGCTTCTAATAAGACACATACATGTCCTTACTGACACTTTGTAGTATTATGGCCCATATTGTGACAATGGTCAAGTAAAACTGAATCATCTTTTTATCCAGGCTTTTCCCATCTCGCTGTCACAATGTAATTACATGAATCAGATGGGCTGTAGTTATTTACATTGTCTTTTATTATTCTTTTTTATTTTCATGTTATTGGTTTGTGACATGGTGGGATTACTCCCTGTTCAATCCCCCCCCCCATCCCCCGCTGCCTTAATCAAATAGTCTTCAAAGTTAAGGATGTACAGTGATTCAAAAAAAAAAAAGAAATTTGGAAAGGTGACTTCCGACACTCGGAAGAATTCCCCAGCTGTCTACAGCAAGTCAGCACCCTTGCAGTGACTCATCTAATCCTGTACTCCATAATTAGGCTGCATTATAGATTACTCCTCAAGTTCTTCTTCAGAAGTCTGAAGCTGACAATCGGAAATGAGATCCCATGGTATGCGTAATCAGTTTTGAGGCACGAGAGTAAAAAGTGAAGTAAAACTACAAAACTATCTCTTGCACTTAATTCTAGTTGCTGAATACCTTAGATAAAATCAAGATAGGAAATATCATTCTTGATATAGTCTTGATAAAAGGAAAGGTGAGCTAGTTTATAGGACATTTTCTGAATAGCTATAGAGGGTCTAGGTCAACTCCTGCCAAATGGAGTCTGTTGGCAGACAGTCCAGCCCTTATGCCCCCACTACCCATACCTATGATCATAACTCGGTATTACATGTGACCATAATTAGGTTAAATGGGCCATAACCAAGGTATTGGTGTCTTAGGGTATTCCTCAATATGCGTACTTCACCGTACTTGTGTTCTCGTGTTCCTGTTTTTCGTAATCTTCCATTACGAAGTACCTACGTACAGAGGATGGTAAATATCTCCAGATGTTGTTCTTACCCCCCCCCCCCAAATCCCATGATACACTGCCCCCAAAGTTCATTCTGTGGAGAAAAGATAGCAAAACTGGTTTTGCCAATACCACAGACCAGCAGATGAATATTTGGTATAGAGTAACACTCTCGTTTGCCCTTGGCCTTGAGAAAATAATGTCTTTAATCATCCATCTGATGACCGCTTATCCTGGACATGGTCTTGGATGTCCCAGGAGCTACCGCAGGCAGCATGGGGGAGGGGTTCCCCTAGACAGGGTGTCAGTTTATCGCAAGGTAATCATTATTATTATTATTGTAGGTATGACCAGAGATACGTAGAGCTTATGACATGTGCAGGGCATCTTTAGAATGGTTTCCTTTGGTTGCAGGCTTTATGGCTTTGAAAGCCGTTGTACCAGTGCATTGACTCCCCTGATGAAAAAAAAAAGAAGTTATAGAGGAAAAATAAAGTTATTGGGATTTTCATAAAATATACTGTTATCGTTGGTAAAAGTTGGGTTGATTGGAAGTTGTGGGGCTTTGATGGGCTGCTGCTAATGGTCCTTGATGATAACAGCTGGACTGTAGTTCTTCATATAGCATAAACCTGGATTCTTGATTAGCCCCCTGCTACACTCATTCTTGTATTTCTATAAATCTCACTTTAGCTATTGTCCTTCCACACCCCCTCACCTTGTGATGATGTGTTTCTTTAAAGCATTGTCATTGATCTAATGAACCCCTTGACTTTCTGCACTCTGTTAGAGTTAAGGCTTTGCTGTGTTGACCATTACTAAAATGTGCAATATTTACAAGTCAGGCCCCGTTGCTGAGCATGCAGGCTGCCACAAGACTCAACCTTTTATTTATTTACAGACGTCGCCCTAGAATTGCTGTAAATTCCGTGTGGCAAACACTGCATAGGCAGCAATGATGAGTCCTCTATCTTATGGCAGCCGTAAACAGGATATTGCAACAGAGCGACATTATTAAAATGGGATTTCTGGGCGTAGCGCAAATTTTCTGTGTGGGTCAGCGAAAAAGCATGTTGTCAGCGGTCTTTGGCCCGTTAGCACAAGAAATTGATTAGTGAACTGTTGGAGAGACTAACTTCATAAAGTTTACTGGTCTGAGGTTTCGTAATTCAACATCTTTAACCTGCATGTATAAGATAATAGCTGCAGATCATTTCCTGCAAGGGACGGTCTTGTTTTATTAAACATCCTTTGCTTATTTAACTACCAGCAGCATATCTTCCGACTGGAAATGTAGGTTTTACCCTTTTATCAGAACTGAAGTAATCTTGGAAGGAGATATGTAACCCCTTACAACAGGACAAAACCCATAACCCCAGAGCATCTACGCTAATCCGACAATTGAATATTTGGGCCCAGAAGTTTCAGTCTCGTACACATATCAGGCCCAGTCCTTGAAAAGCCCTTTCAGGATTGTTTTGCCGAGGGGCTGTCTGTGTTTCTACGGATCCTCTCCGAGCAGATGGTGGATCTTCTGGCCATGCCTCCCACGGGCTGGGGTGTCTTTCAGCTCAGCCTGCCGTTCCAAGACGCCAACAGGCGCTTGGCACGCTGAGGCCGCTATCATGATCCTGTGGTTGGTGTTGACTCATTTTTTTATAAGAAACTTGGCCTCCTGCTTTTCTTTTCCAGATGCAGTGCAAGTGTCTACCACTCTGTTTGCCAGTCTGTCTTTTAGCGTGGTCTAGGTGCATCAAGGTTGTTGGAAAGTGGATTCCAGGAGGCAATGCTAGTTAATTACACCAGAAAGAAGCACATTACAGTCTTTACTGCCCGCCTCTTCAGAAAAAAAAAAAAAGTATTTGCAATGCTTTGTCCTTTTTCCATGGTGAGTTTGTAGAGGCAGCTTGCTAAGGAGGGACAAGTGAAGCATCAGCATTGGTTTCAGCTGTGGCTTTCGAGTAGCTCTGCGTCTGTTTCAACATGATGCCGATGAGCAAATGTTCCTCGCTGTTCTCAGAAGGCTGAGTCAATGAATGACAGCTGTCATCTGGTCTGTCATGAAGGTCAGGAAACACTGGGGTGGCAGCTTCTCCTGGGGTCCCTGAAATGTAGATTTTTCAAGGAACGGAATCATACTGCTTCCTTTCTAGAAAGACGTCACTTCACTAACAGCCTGTGAGCTTCCTTATGATACTGCTTCAATATTTATACTAAAACTCACAACTCTTCATGTCCCTAAATATAATTACTAATAACTGCAAGGATTCTTTTGGGTTGGCTTAGTAAGTAGTACTGTAGCCTAACACATCCAAGGTTGGGGTGTTTAAATGGGTATTTAAATGGGTGTGGAATTTGCTCGTTCTCTGCATGTTCTCTGCATCTAGGGTTACACAGTTTCCTCAGCCCAAAATCATGTGGTGAGCTGGTGACCTTGTGTCTCCTATAGCAGTATTTCCCAATCAGGTCTGCAGACAGTCCATGTTTTTTCTACTGAAAGCTGGGAGGGAGCAGAAATGTGGACCATCTGGGGTCCCCAAGGACCGGGTTGGGAAACAGTGCCCTATGATGTGATTGTGAATGCCATCCCACCTGGGCTGTCCCCTGTCTTGTACTCAGTACTGCCTGTAATAGGCTCCAGGCTAACAACGACCTAGTATTAGTTTGAGTACTTATGGAATATGGATGGAATTCTTAGTAAGGTTAGGTACCAGTCCAGGCTAGTTGGCATCAGTTAGTGCCACCCCTTCCATGACAAGCATACTAAGTATTTTCTAGCAGTTCAAGGTAAATCTCATTTATATTACATATCCTGTTATTTTTCTCTTGAAAAAAAAGAAAGCTCTCTCAAATGTGACTTGTAAAAACTCGCTGGCCGCATGTAAATCAACATGTAAATCGACTCTTATCAAATTTGTTTTTGAATAATTTATGGGCCAGCAGTGCATCCTATTTCCATGAATGAATGGCTAATGAGCTCGGCGGGTTACCAGCAGAGGCGAGATGTGGCCCACTGGCTGGCTTTGGGGTCTCCAAAGACCCTTGCCGGAAGAACGAGGAAAGAAAAGTGGAGCCCAGGCGATGACAGAACGTGACAGGTCAGCTGCCAGGGTGTCAGTGGAGAGAACTGGGTCCTTCCACCATTGGGAACCCCCCAAATTTAATTAACACCCATAATGAAACAGGAAGGCAGGGGTGTGTGTTGAACACATTACTGTACTATAGCAGGCAGAATACTGTATTAATGCTTTGTTCCCCCATAATGGGAACCTTTTTCCAGTATTAAGGGCATTATGGTGATGTCCTCCACCATTATTACAATTATTATTCCATCTAGTGACAGTAGAAATTTGAGGATCTGAGAGTTTTTTTTTTTTTTTTTTAACCGTAATGGGGGTGGTACAGTGGTCAGCACTGTCACCTCACACCTCTGTGACCCGGGTTTCAGTCTCCACCATGGCTCCATGTGTGTGGAGTTTGCACGTTTTGGGGTTTCCTCCATGTACTCCAGAACTATGCAAAAACTATGCTGAGGTAAACTGGAGTTACCAAATTGCATGTGTGAGTGACTGATGTGTGTGTGTGTGCCCTGCGATGGGTTGGCACCCCATCCTGGGCTGTATGCTCATAGGCTTTGGACCCCCCCGCATCCCTGAATAGGACAAGCAGTTACAGAAAATGGATGGATGATGGATTATACATTATGCACACATACGGAACAGAACCAGTCATTTCCACTGTTCATGATGCATTAAAGGTTTGGTGAATTTAATGCAAGGTCTGCCCAGTCTTTCTGCATTCATTATTGCTATAGAATAAGCTTCAGTTGCTTCCGTAAGCTGCTGCCTATTTTTAGACGGACCATAGTAAGCCTGCCGAGCATCTGCAGAGGAAATGACGATTACGTCCTCCTACGTGTCTAAAACATCTGGGTCTTAAGGCGCTGAAATATTGTATTTTCTTTATCATTTTATATAGTGCCTGGCAATAATATGAACCTGACAAGTAGCTTGTCAAATGCAATTTAAAGTTTGCTTTCAAGACCTGGCATACCTGTGCCTGCTGAATAAATATGCTGTCTCTTCAATTTTATTAAACTGAAAAAATGATCTGGAACACAAATTTAAATAGGAGAGTTATTTTACAATGTCTGTTTTGCCATTAACAGGAATTATTTTTATTAGAGAGGTTATAAATATGTGTATAGAAATAATGCAGTGTGCCTGGGTAGCAGTGTTTTTTACTGTGCTGTAGTGTAGAATATCTTAATCTACAGTATATAAATCTCACTATTTTTATTTAGAGTAACACAGCTTAATTAACAGGGTTTTCCGCTGTTCACCAAAGTGGTTCCACAGTGTACTAAAGATACAGATTCATGTGTTTATCAAGAGCTTTAGCCATAGTGCTGTTATTACAGTGAGGATATCTAGAACCTTGCGCTTAGCGCGGAATGGAATCGCAGTTCTCTATAACAACAACAATATTAATAATAATAATTCTTATTATTATTATTGTTGCTATTATTATTATTATTATTAGGATTGTTTGCTTTCAGATTAGCTAAGCAAGTTACGTTAAAGTTGTACACTTACTCAGCTATAGTAACTGACAAGAAGACTAAGTAAAGAAAGAGGGTGCAGCTTGTTTGTCATTTCACGCATGGCATCATTCATAAGCGTGAAAGGGAACAGTAGCCTGAACTATATTTTATGTTCTTATATTATGGGTTCCTGTGTTCTCTTAGTAAACTTAACCAATAGCCCTGGTAATTCTAATGTGCATAAGGTGTAAAAGTTTCTATCTCGCTGGGTATAAATAATGTCCCATAGGTTTTTAATGATCCTGCTGAATTAGTTTCTTTTTGCGTTTGGTTTTTTTTTTTTTTCCCCTCTGTTTTACAGAGAAACATGTTTGCTGAGCTGGATAATGAAAAATTCATGCTGATTGCTTTGAATTATTTGTCTGTGATGTGTGTATCCAGCTTTCTGTCTGAGCGTTGTTGACAGTTTTAAAAGCGAGTGCCTTTTTTGGCACGGATAGTCCCACATTTCTAAGCTCCCTAAGTGCAAATGTGAAAATGGGGGGGACCTTTTTGTCTGGTGACATGTTGCCCACAGTGCAGAGCCAATCCAGTAGCTCTGAGAGGGTAGGGGGGTGTAGTATGATTTTTATTATTTGTTTACAGTATGACAAGGCATATGCTTTGACAAATGTTTCCATAGGTAACCCAGTTCTGGCTTCAACCAGCTTTTCGGATGCGGGGGTGTTAAGAGATGAAGGTTTCTGGGTTTAGATGCTGTTTGGGGTCTTTTTAAACAGCTGAAAGTAAAGCACATGCCAGCCTCCTCTGTGAATGACAGCTCTTAAGCAGGAGCTCGCAGTGATACAGGTCAGGAGTTCAAGTAGCTCTGACACCCTGTTTTTTGTTACTAGTCAATCAAGATTGAGACAAGCAGTTGCCCCAATGATGGGTGAATGAAAAGGAGCGAATAGTGATAATCAGCTGTGAATATTTTAATGAATGTAATTGTCATGCCTTTGAATGAACCAGCAGAAAGTCACAAACATAATCTAGGTGTTTCTGTTCATCAGAAAGAGCTGTGAATACCTTTCGGATTGACATGTAAAAGAAGTGTACGAATGTTAAAGGCTTAAAATATGAATAGGTGATGGCAGTGAAGAGGGCCCTGTGACAAGGATAGGAGACAGGGACACTGTTTCTTAGGACATGCGCTTGTGGTTTTTGGATTTACAGGGATTTGTCTAGAAACAGGGTTATCTTCCTGAGACCCCACCCATTCATTTATGTCCATTGTAGTGGACATTTTGTTTTTGCATCTATCTTTTCACTGATGTAA
>JAODJW010000026.1:3496971-3510298 GCA_026777045.1 Hyperopisus bebe
GGTGGGGGGGGGGGTGCTGCCGTTTCAAGAACCAACCCCCCCCCCCCC
Organism: Hyperopisus bebe; assembly: GCA_026777045.1. Taxonomy (NCBI): domain Eukaryota; kingdom Metazoa; phylum Chordata; class Actinopteri; order Osteoglossiformes; family Mormyridae; genus Hyperopisus; species Hyperopisus bebe. The sequence goes on from JAODJW010000026.1 coordinate 3,497,020, forward strand.
CCCACAGAGTTTTGGGAATTTTCCACTAGGTGGTTTGTAGCTTGGTGGTGAGAAGATTCCCCAGGGATCTTGCAACCATCAGAAAAGATGATTTGCAATCTGGTGTTATGCTGTGATTGTTCTTGTGTTTGTATGGTCTTTCATTAACATATTACTATTTTTATTCATCAGATTTTAAGTTGGTGGGATGCTGTTTTTTTCTTCCTATTTTTCCACTTGCTAATAGATGCTGGTAAATCACCTTCTATGTCTCTTAGTGTTGGTTCTTCAGTATATTTGCCCACATAGACATTGATGAGCCCCACTTTGCTTAGTGAGGCATTGCTTTGAAAGTTTTGCAGATCCAGCCTTTCTGTGTTTCATTTAAAATATTGGACAGTAGTTCATTGAAATACAAGTGCTGCGATATAATAAGTCTTATATTTTACTAAAGAATTTATTTGGCTGGTACAACCCTGATGTTTCCCAGATTCCCACAGCAAGCGTATCAGATGTCTTTGGCCAGATGAATGGAATGAACTATACAGTGCTAGAAATTCATTGCTATACATAACATGTTCTGTGTGTATATTTTCCTTTAATTGATAAAGCAGTAAAAAGCATCTATGAATTGGTCCGGAGTAACTAATATCAAGATAGGAGTAAGTATGGTGCAAAAGTGCCTACAGTTGTAATGTATATTTTTGGTGATCTGAGTAGATGATTTTTTTAGGCATGCTCATTAAATATTACTTGTATCTGGCTGTTTCAATATGAAGTATAGAAGTTTTGTGGGTCTGACAGTTGAGTTGAGAAGTCTCAACTCTATTATATAACAGTGTTCTGAGCTCAATAATGTCTGCTGAGTTGAGAAGTGTTGAGTTGCGGGCACTTCCATAGAGATAAGTAGTAGTAAATAAACTCAATATGCACTCATCTTGATGACTTTGTCTTTCTGCCCCTTCTGCTGCAGATCCACCCACCGTGGAGCCGGTTTTCACCGAAATCCGTCAGGGCATCAGCCGCACCTTTTCCATGAACTGCAGAGTTCTGCGGGCGCACCCCCACAAGGTGCTCAAGTACGAGTGGAGGCTGGGGAACCGCGTTCTGAGCACCGGCCTGGTGGACTCCCGCGACGAGACCGAGTACAATGTGCGGAGCCTGAACCGCGAAGGTTACGGGGAGTACACCTGCGACATCAGCAACGAGGCCGGCGCCGGCCGCTGCAGCTTCCTGGTCACGGGTAAGAGCCGCAAACCGACTAGCGTTCAGCCACAGACTGCATCACCTACTCAACAAATCTTCTGCTCTTTAGAGAGGTTAATTATTCAGGAAATTTGACACCTAAACTGCCATGTAATTTTACTTTCCGTACACCATAAGTTGTACACATATGTTTTAGTTATGGTGAGGCTGGGAAGGTGGAATGCAGATGTCCTGGGGCAGGCTAGGGCAAAGCAAAAAATTAAAAAAAATCAAGCGATGACCCCAAGAACATGCCCCCTGAACCAGATGGTGGGTTCCCCACGCAGAGAAGTCCCACCCTAAGACCAATGCTCTTCTGTTATGTTGTACTGAAGCTAAAACCGCCCTTTCTTTCCTTCCTTCCCACCGATATGCAAAGCCCATCTCCGCTCTTATACATCTAATACGGTCACCATTACACATCTCATTCCCATGTCACATGCTTCTGCTCACCATCCAATTGGGCGCAAGTCTTACAAACGGTGCTGGAAACCCGGAACTCCCACAACCCCCCTTGTCTTATATTTGGCAAATGTGTGAATAGCTAAACAGAAAACTCAGCTTGTTCTATAGGCAACGCTTTTTATTCTGAATTCCGATATCATCACTGAGTTATTCCACTCATTTGTTTATTCAGAGTGTAGGCCTATAGTTATCTGAAAAGAGTGAGGAGAAAAGGTAAACCTCAGGCTGGCTGCTTTAATAAAATGCATTTATGTGGGATTCACATCAGCGCCTATAGACTGAACCGTTGGTAAACACAATAAGCTCCTTATCATTTAGCAAAAGACACGGCGCAGTTTGTTGCTTATGAATTATATAAGAAGCAAAAATACAACAGACTGTTTTTTTCAAGAGGTTGATAAATAATATGGTGGGGGGGGCTTGACGTGGGATTGAGAGACAGACATTGAAATATTAAAGATTTTTATTTTTGCGTTCCTGGTATGCGCACGTGACAGGAAAGCGCGTCACTCCCATTAGTGCTATTTAAAGAATGAAAAAGACATTGTTGGATCCCACTTCTGTACCATTCCTCTTTTTTCGTTTTTCCTGACAAGATCTCAAAGCCTAGGGACTCGCGGCGCATCCTGCTAATTGGCGGTAGTGAGTTTTACTGACACGCGACCCTGAGCATTTAGCTAAGATTGGCGGCCCGTTTTGCCGCTTTGATTTTGTGCCGCTTCGTAAGTGGCCTGGCTCCTCTCCTGGTACACCCTTTTTTTTCCCCTTCCAGGATACCAAAATGTTTGGCCGCCATTTAATATTCATAATAAAGAATCCCAGATGGTCCGTGAGGCATTTTCAGGGCACCAGAGGTAGTAGATGAAGGCGGGAGGCTGGTACCTGATTTTGGTGGCTCCTGGAGATTTCTTTCCCTCCAGTCATTTACTTTTCATCAGTAATTTCCCACCATGCACAGCAGGCCTCTGAAAGGATTATATCACTAACAGCTCTCCCCTCCGTACAGGCCAGGTTTAAGCCATCTGGACAGGGCAACTGCCAAAGGTGTAGAGGGCTGGCTGCTTCAGGGATGAGGAGCATGACACAGAAGCACATTAGAGTGAGTGATTAATGCAGGAGAAGGTGAGGATGCTGCTCCTGCACGCCCACACGCCTTTTGCTCGGCATGAAGATGGCAAGTGTTTTGTCCTTACAATTAAAACAAATTTTCCACGAGAAGTCAAGAAAACGGGCAGGTGTTTCTCTGATGCCAAACAAGACTTTCTGGAGTGTCCTGGAGGAATGACACATGGGCTTCTGACAGGGTGGCCTCTTGTGTACAGTATGTAGGCACAATGTCGTCAGATGAGCAAAAGGGACCCTGGATATTATGCGGGGGGGCGTCCACTTCCTGGGCTCACGGTTGGCTGCAGTTTTCAGTTCCCACATCTGCAGAGCACAGGATGCAATGAAGTTCCATCCAGTATGGTGCTGAGTATATTTCTGAACTCAGTTCTGCCACCTTATGGCTGACAATTTTTTCAGTATTATTTTCCCTTATACTTCTCTGCCTTTGGCGTGTGTGTGCACGTGTTTGTTTGTGAGTTATGTACAAAAACCTTTTATTTTAACATTTTTGGTACCATTTTTTCAGTCCCTGCAAGCGGAAACTCAAGTTTATATGGAAATATGTGAATGCGGTCAGCATATGAGTGTGTCTATGTGCGTTTGTATTTACGACATTGCGGGGACCAAATGTCCCCACAATGTGTTAAAACCTGCTTTTGGCTCATCTGGACATTTATCAGGTACCCACAATAAAATCTTTAGTTTATATCAAATAAATTGGATATTTATGATTAAGTTTAGGGCTGGGTAGGGGTTAAAGTTTTCATAGTTGGGATTAGCATTATGCGCATTGAATTGAATGGAAAGTGCCCAGAACAGCATGTCTCTGTCTGGTTACGGAGTCTGCCTCGACAACCAATGAAAGGAAATGGGTGCGACTGCTGGAACATGACACCACTGAAGTCTTCTTTGAGCTCCAGGGGCTTGCAGATAGAGGATCCTGTCTGCCACATTCGCGTCAGTCCAAGGGCAGCTAAATGAGGCGTCAGCGAGGAGCTCAGCAATCGGAGCCCTACCCTCCACTCCTAACGAGTTCAGACGTGGCTTTTCTTCTCTGGCACGCCAAACCACATTTCGCTTTTCCATCAGGTGCCAATGCCATTCATTGACTGGATCATCATGTCAGTTACTAAGAGATATGTACAGATCACTAGTTTTTCATGGTCTAATTTGATTGAAATGCTGCGCATTTACAACTCAGTTGTGTGGTTCCAGAGGGAGGGAGGTGCATTTTATATTTGAAGTAGGGAGAGCTATGGGATAGCTGTGCTTGGGCACCGTTCCCGGTTGTAAAGGCTATTGACTGGGCCCATTTGGACATCCATACCTGCTCTCACTATTGCCCCCTCCATTGTGACGTATTTTTGTCAATTTATATTCTTATTCTATTTTCTGTGGTGAAGGAAGGATGCCCAAAGTCAGAATTTCATTGTACAGCCAACCTGCTTGTTTTCTGTCCATATGACAATCAAACCCTCTATAATTCTATCCCAGCCTGCAAACACAACCCAAAATTTAACAGCTTAAAAATGAGAAATATGTAATTGTTCAATATAGCATTTACTGAAGTGATGTAGGTACCCATTGGACTGGTGTCCTCAACTACTTAGTATAGGCTTATGGCGACCTTGCATTGGATAAAGTTACAGTATGGAAGATGGATGGATGATTGGATGAATAATGAAGATTAAGTACCTTGCACTCTGCTATAACAGCAACATCGTCCCCAAGAGGAAATTCAGACATTCTTGCAAAGTAGATGCAATGGGGGAAAACTGACTCAGGAACAGTGCAGGATTTCCACACTGGATGTGTGGGGGAGGGCTCACATGTTTTAATATCATAAAACAATACTATTCAGACTCAGGAACAATAGAAAAAGGTCACTGCCATTCAGCGTCTCGTTGAAGGTTCAGCTTTGCAGTGAGTTTATCAATCGCAAATATAAGAGTTCTTCACTGTCTCCCTGAAAAAAGCAATAGTTGTAGGAGGAAGAATGGCGAGTATTCACCTTGTGCTTCATTCTGTATGTTTGCACAGTACAGCAGCCAGAGGAGGACATTTTAAGTGCAGAAAGCAAAAATCTTGACCAAGATTTTCTTTCAACCAAGCAGTTGACTCTGTGACTATGACAACTTTAAGCCCTACCCAGTCCTCACCTTATATGTAAGTGATCAAATAAAATACAAGACTTTTGAGTTTTTTGATTGCGGTCACAGATTTTTATAAAATTGAGTTCCCCTTCTGGGGACTGAAACAGACATCCACACACACACACACACACACACACAAGTTGGTCTTCCTATCTAAATGGGGACCGTCCCTTCATTTCTATGGAAAAAACCATAATCCCAATCACGACACCCTTAAACTCTACCCATCTCTAACCTTAACCATAAGTAATCAAACTAAATAAAGACTTCTGGCATTTTTAGTTATTTGATTGCATTCACAGATCTTTGTGGGGACCTGAGAAATGGTCTCCCAACATCAAAGAACAGGTTTTTATGACATTGTAGGGGATATTTGGCCCCCACAATGTAACATAACCCTAATCCACACACACGCACACACACAAGCTCCTGCATACGCACACCCACATGCATACAGATACAACTAACATCTACCCTGGGCAGATCTTTCACGCTCAACATTTTTGTTAATTCACTGTAATATCCATCCATCCATCCATCCATAACATCCATTTTCCATAATTGCTTGGACATGAAGAATTACATAATATTTCAGTTTTTCTCTCAAGTTACTTTAAATATAAACACCTATAACTCCTGGAATGTTAATCAGTCTTCTGTAATCTTCTGCCGCAGCTGAGGCAGCAACGCTCCTGAACTGACCTTATCAAGGTCAGAGATACAAATACATCACTGACTACCAGTCAATTGGAGGTCCACTGATCAATTCTCCTGGTTTTCTTCCATGGTTGCAAATGGGTGGCTGGTTAGTCTTGTACCCCCAAAAGGACCCAAATTCCACCCTGGGAGTTTGTTTTTTGATTTTTTTGCCTCTTGACATTATGATAAGTGAATCGGTTACTTTTGAATCTATCTGTCATGTCTGCATTAATGCCTGCTTCTCCGATACATTTTAGGTTTGATCATGCTGACCTACTCCGGATGTTAAAACCTCCGGATCAACTTTACTGGGATGGGTGTAAACAGAAGCAAACCCTATTGGAGACCATGTCAGGAAAATGCCATGGAAATATATTCCCCTTTTACTGCTCCCTGTAAATGTCCAGAAATATTACCCTCATTGTAATGGTTACAGTGACATAATATCTCTCAAAGCAAGTGTGGCATTGTGTCATCCAGAGCATAGAACTACATGCATATAAATATGTCTATTTGGTCAGTTCTGGCACACCAGTTACAATACTTTTGATAAAGGTGATAAAGGGAAAAACATGTATTGTATTTAATAATCTCAGCCCTTAAAATGTTCAAATTACACCATTACTTTTCCCAAAAATAGTCAAATATTAATTACTGGGTTTTAATAACTAGACACTTATCTTTGTAATCCATTTATATTTATTAGCTTTTGATATTCATGGTTATTAGGCTTCAAAACATCGCAGTAATGCAAATGACTGACGAGCTCATTGTGCATCCATGGGTCCGTATTACCTGTATTACAGAAAGCAAACAGTGAGGTAATAAGATCTGGAGATCCAGAGGAGATTAAATTAAACTAAGTCACTGCAAACATTATTTCATTACGATTTAATTAGACATAGGAGGAACAGCTGCGTTCTGCCAAGAGAACCTATAGTAAATTATATAAAAATCTATTACCTTTAACATCAAAGGCCTCAGAATTAACCTAAATGGTGTTCGGATAGTTCAGAGTATGAGTGTAATTAAAAGTTACAGAATTAAATGGGTGTTACGCAGACTGCTTGTGTCACGAACTTGGGTGGTTCAGGCGCAAGAATGAGGCATGGGACAGGCAGGAAGGGAATGTGGACAACCCACTTGCAGGGAAACAGGTTCATTAACAAACTGAACACACTAGGAATACTACAAAAACTAAAAGGACTACGAGGGGTCAAAAATAAAAGGGGAAAAACAAAGACTAACTACAAATGGGGCAGGGAAACCAAGGGGCAGGCAACAAATAACAGAACATTCAAGGAACATCATACATACATTAATGACTCCAGAAGGAACAGAACGGCATCAGGAACTTAAATACAACAGGCTAACAAGGATAATGCAGGACAGGTGAAAACAATTCACAAGGATTAGTAAAACAGATAACAGGTGACACTAATAATAATCTCAAGGATTATTATTTTAGCCGTTTTAGAGAAACTAAAAACTAAGAAACAAAGAAAACAGAATCTAACACTGGGAAAAACAAAGACCAGTAAAACACAACGAAGGAAGGAAGAAAGAAACCAAAACTGAATACAAATCACAGGACTAATCTGATAGAAGTGAAACACTAGGAACAAAATACAAAGACAGAGGAGGTGGGATTCAAACACAAGACAGAGAGGTTCACAGGCAGCCACATGCTCAACATGTTGAGTCATGCAACTGACAGGGAGCAGGGGAAACGCTAAAGACTTGGACAACAGGGGAAGACAGGAAAGACTGGGACAAACCAGGTGCTGACCCTGACAGCTTGTGTATATCCTATCAATGAAGTGACTGAAGTAGCTTAGTCTCAGTCTGATTTTACAAAGCATCTTTGCTTGATTCATCAGGGCATTAGCACAATGTTGATTGAAAGCCATTAATATGCTGCCCATTTGTCCGCAAGGAACAAATAAGGGGAGAGGAATGTGGAGTAAATGGAAAAAGAGCATTCTGTTTCGCTCAGTCGTCCGCCGAATGCGGCCGGTGATCTCAACCCACTGCTAAAAGCTGTGGTGAAAGTACCAGTGCAGGCAGGTTGAACACAAAACTCCTTCGTGGGCATGATGCCACCAAATGAGGAGCCAAAACATTATACAAGACATCATTACAAATCGGTCAAAAATTGTTTGGTGTGTTGTGCTGTGTAGATCTGTAAATTGCACCCACTGAATGCACTTTTGTCGTCTGATTTACTTTAAATACTTGCTGTTGTTTTTGGATGGAGGGAGGGGAATGCAATCTTAATTAAAACAGCAACATTGTTTCATTCTTTTAAACTGCTTTTTTCTACGGCAAAAATGTCAAAATTGCATATTGATTTATCTTAAAGTTTCGATTTCATGCTGATATGTAAATTTATGTATGTTCTGATTTTTTTCCAGCATTAATATGATTCATACTGCCAATTAAGGTTAACTTTTCCCAGCTCTGTGTAGGCCAGTACCATATGTGAGTAGACTAACAAACTGTTCAGTCTGAATTTCACCTTGGGAACTGCGGTTCCAAGAGCGGGAAGTTGGACTGAGATATTCCTAACGGAGATCTGCAGAGTCAGTTCCGCTGAGCCATTAGTAGTGAATTTGATCCCACACAATAAGTCATAAAATAAACACTTCTCTGGCTGATGACTTTATGACCTCAACTTATGGAGATCAGCAGCTCTCTATCTCGATTCTCCATGGAATGTCCTCCATTCGCTGTTTCCATCGGAGATAATCCAACTGGGTATGGTTCATTGTGGAGGCTCTTGAAGCTAACATCTAATTCTCCATCTTCCTCTTAACAGTAATTTGTGGTGGCTCCTGTTTTCTCTGTTGTCTTGCTGCCATGTTTTTTTTTGGGGGGGGGGGCACAGATGAGCCTTCTTGGCCACACTGTCCTCGGCACCATCATCTGGGAAACAAAAGAGGCGGCAGAGAGAAACATACAAATAAATCACTCTTGCATCTGGCTGTGAGCCTGTTCCTTTGAACCATCGGATTCCATCGCAGGCGGTTCCCTAATTAATCACATCTCTGCAGAACGATGCTCCTTGGGCCTTGACAACAAAGCCCCCCCTCCCCACACACACAGCCCTGCCTTTCAGTATAATGCAGCAGCAGACACCCACTTCACCATTGCTAACCATGTCCGCATTACCAGCCTCTTGAGAGTGAGAGTGAGGGTGAGGGTGGCGGGGGGTAACCATCAGGCCCCATGCTGTGAGAGGGATACAAAATTTGACAATATACAGAAATGCATGGATTGGTGGGGTCTGGGGTATGGGATCTATCTGTGTTTCTGAATCACCTTCTTTAGTAGCAGGGTTATACCAAAAATACACATCAGTAAAAAATAACCAACCTTGGAGAATCCTTAAAAATGTGAAGAGAGTACATTCTGTTGGCCCTATTGAACCTGAATTATGTAAACAGATATACAGTACAGACAGAAGTCTGTCTGAGAGAGAGAGAGAGAGAGAGAGAGCCCAGTGTGAGGTGCTGTGCTCTGTCTTCCAGGGAAGGCCTATGCCCCAGAATTCTACTATGACACTTACAGCCCCCTGTGGCAGAACAGGCCTCGTGTTTATGCCTTCAAGCTACAGTGGACCCAGATGAACCCCAACGCCGTTGACCGCATCATGGCCTACCGCTTGGGAATCCGCCAGGTAAGAAAGAACCAGCCCCACCTACCCTCTGCTTCTCTCCCATCATTACTCTTCCTCCCCGCATTGTTAATTATGGATCATTGCCTTTAAGCCCAAGTCTTAAAGTTACGGAATGAACTGAGCCCGCCGATATGTAGAGATGTCACACTCTTGTCTTTTATTTCTGAGAGATTGGAGTTTTGGGGTCAAAATATTTGCTGCCATTGGTTAAGCTATCAGCTATTCTTTATTTAAAATTCTAAGTTTGCTTCTTTTTAAATCCTGCTGCATTAAGATTAATACTGATTTTTTTTTCAATTAAATTATGTTTAATTATACCCCCTTATACTATGACATAGGGAACATATCTAGAGAAGACAAATTTGCTTAAATATCAAGATAAATTAATAGTCTTAAAATAAAAATCCAGTAACTGGAACATTCCAAAGATAGCACAGATGTGGCCAGTCACCAGGATGAAAACCAGTGATGGAAACAACTGGAGTTGTTCAGAAAGTCTTGCTTTACGATGCTGAATAGAATTTATGCTCATAAAATCACTCAGAACTGGTGGATTCAGACCGTTCAAATATTTAATGTGTCCAATTAAATGTACCGTTGGGTGACTGGCAGCACATAGAGATTTGAGTACAGTAGGTTTAATTAGGCCCACTGGGTGCCCTGTGTAGCAGTGCAATGCTTAAAAGCATGTAAGAGCAGGATGGACGACTCCTGAAAATACTGAGGAAATGACACATTTCACTGAATCATCACCACACTCTCCCTGCTTGGGCTCAACCAGGGGCAGGGGGCCAACATTTTCTAAATGCAGTGTCTCTCTGAAGTCTTGACCAGGAAAACACTTTGCCTGCGTCATTAAATGTTGCATGGTGTGACATCATGGCCAAGTGAAGAAATCGGGCTCCGCGTGAAGCCCATGTCCGAGGATGGGCCAGGTCTCTTGGTATCTTTAATCAATGTTTTTGCTCCTTCCGATATCCCGTAGCATTTCATGAGAGCTTTGATGCACTCATTGAAATGCTTGACAAATAATCTAATTAAAATCTCCTTGATAACATTTCTGATGGAGACAAAGAACAAAAATTTCAAACACACACTGGAGCTGCGTTGCTGGAGGACATAAAATGATGGAGAACTTGTGACACATTCGATTTCTGGTCTTTCCACTGCTCTGACTCATCTAGCTTATGTGCTTGTCTGTTTGCTACCTGGAGATCAACATTGAGATACATGTTTCTCTCAAGATTGATAATGTTTCACTGTCTTCCTGGTGGTTCATTCCCTGGGGTGGGGCAAGGACAGGAGATGAACACATTCACTCAATTCTCCTGTACCTTATCACCGGTTTTGATTTTCTTTGACCCCAAAAAGACAGGTCGAGGCCCTAATATGTGATCTCACACCACTTTTCTTGACCTGATGCCCTTTTTGATCCCAACTGGTCTTATTTGCCACGACTGACTGGCAGCAAAATTTGTTTTCTCCTGCATAACATGTGTCACCCATATACCTTAATGCCTTTGCTAATTTTGCCATTTGCTATAACGGAATTCTGAATATATTATACTGTGAATTCATTTGCAATTAAAATGAGAGTATCTAGCTACATGTGAGATAAATGAAGATGAACAGCACATCTGTGAGACCTGAACAGCACTGCTTAGATCCCAGGGCAACATTCTGCCTTTCAAGATGCTGTCACTGTTCTGTAAATAGTGTACAAACACCATAGTCTCCCAGCATGTTCATGTTTCGCTCACACTGAGACCTGGGAATAAAAGGCTGTTTCTGGATGGCTTTCCTTTCTTCATTGCTTGCCGTAACTATCAAGATACCCCACAGTAAAGATTAACCAAGGGGAAATGGACATTTGGCATGTTCAATCCTGCAGGACGTTGGTAGTCCCATCTGTTGCTGAAGTGACATTTATGTTTATATTTACATATTAACCATTTAGTAAAAACCAATAGATACTTCTGATCTGCACAATCAAGTAAACACATCAATTACACATCAAGTAATTTCGTAATGTTATCAGAGAGGTGTATTGGGTATTGATGACCTACAGTATATATGGAAGCCCTGAAGTTCAGAACAAATTAACAAATGAGAAAACAATGACAATTCAGAAAACAATAACAAACTGGAAAAGGTACTAATCTCATGGCCTAGTCACTGATTGATATTGAGTGTATCAATCATAAAGTGGATTAGTTAAATATAGTTACTGGTAGAAAAGTACTCAATTTACATAAGATTACAGACAGAGATACCACACCAGAGTGTTACTCAAGTAAAAGCCACCCTGTAAAATACAACTCATGTAAAACTTAAGAATACCTGGTTTTAAAATACTTAAGCACCAAGAGTAAAGAAGTATTACACATTCAAATCTGAATTTAGCATTCAAGTTTGGATATACTATTGTAAGGTACAGTGCATCACTATTAGGATTACTGAGGTGCAAGCGGATGTTTTCTTATTTAGAAAAAACAGAGAAACTTGAGTTTGCTGGCACAAATTAGAGGAATGATGTTTTCCTGTTTTTTATTCTGTGGAAAAGGAAAGGTCGATCTTACAGGTCAGATTTAATAATGAATTATAAAGATGCTTAGTACTTTGAGAATGAGCCAACAAAATCCCTTGGCCTCCATTATGGAAAATGTGTGATCTTCCATTGTCATCATCTCCAGTATTTCAGTAGTTTTGTCTTTATCTATGGTGCTGCTAACTTTAAATATTGACAAAGTTTAAATATCAGCCAGCAATATCGGTATGTTAAGCGATATATTGTGCATCTCTGCTTGTTGTTTGTTCAAACTTAATATAAACTATATGTAATGCAAAACAATAATAAGGCAAGTGATAGAGGCCTATCGCTCAAGAATCTTGAGAGAAAAGTCATCTTGATTCATGAATCATGTTTTACCCAAAATTGCGCAGCCCTATACTTGGGTGCGCTAAATACTGTAGTAGGGCTATTTTTACTTAATTAGGTGAATGACGATGGTTTCAAGCAGTGGATCAGAAATGCAGCGAAGTTAAAGTTGCAACAACTTAAACTACTCATGTAAAACCTATTTAACTACATTTACGAAATATTTGAATTTCATTACTCCTCTAATGTTGTAGTTAACCACACACCAAATCTGATATTGGGATGTTTATTTGCCCTTATTGTGGTAATGGTTTTGAAGCTATTCCAAACTTTAGCAGTGCCTCTGGCTAGGTACTGAGTACAGGTAGTTCTCGCTTTCTGAGTTTCCGGTTTACAAGTTTATATCTTTATGATAATTTTCTGTGGCATTTATTTTTTCATAACTTAAAAAAAAAATGACACGCACTGCTTAAAAACAAGGTCTGTGGCCCAACAAAGTTTTCAGATAAATTTGCTTTGTGAAAGATCTGACTGCACGTCCGGTTTGTACCTTGTACTCTTGCGCATGCGCAGCAGTACACCTTTACGGCATATTTTATGATGGTGGCCGATTTGTACCACACCCCAGTTTGGGCTGAATTTCAGTATGCATACTTCTGTTCTCATGTACCCATTTTACGTCATCTTCCGTTGCCGAAGACCCGAGTCTAAAGGAACAGCCTTTCAAAATATGCATTAATTAATTTGGCCAATGTTTGATAAAGCATTGCTACCTGTAAATGTTCCCTGTCCCCTTAGCTTTATTTTTCCTTTCTAGGATTTCTTTAGAAATGTATCGTACCTTGCCACAGGTACTGCAAAAGTCTGCAATAGCTTGAAAACCTTTATCACCACCATAAGAGCAAATAAACAGACTTCTGTGTGGTTAACTATACAAGTTCTTTCAGCTGCACCTAACTGCCATTAGATTACAATTTCAGAGTCGTCTTCATGATAGATATACAGTGGTACCTCGGTTCTCGAACTTAATCCGTTCCGGACTCCGGATCGAATCCTAAAAAGTTCGAGTTCTGA
>JAODJW010000026.1:3515056-3526627 GCA_026777045.1 Hyperopisus bebe
CCCGTGAAATGAATGTTCATTTCTCTACCATAAGCCGTCTCCAAAGGCGTTTCAGAGAATTTGGCAGTACATCCAACCGGCCTCACAACCGCAGACCACGTGTAACCACACCAGCCCAGGACCTCCACATCCAGTATGTTCACCCCCATGATCGTCTGAGACGGATGTGGAGGTCCTGGGCTGGTGTGGTTACACGTTCATTTCACGGGCAACAGCTCTTGTAGACATTCCTGCAGTCAGCATCCCAATTGCACACTCCCTCGTTGCACTACACTAACGTTACACTAACACAGATTTAGACAGATTTGTGAACAATATTTCAGAGTAATGGGTCTTTTGTGTATGTAGAAAATGTTTCAGATCTTTGAGTTCAGCTCATGCAAAATGGGAGCGTAACCGAAAGTGTTGCGTTTATATTTTTGTTCAGTGTATAACATAGTAATCTATCAAAATACCAATGTTAATGATAAATCTGAGTGCCATAACTAAATACATGTTGACACACAAAATACTTCTTTTATGTTAAAATCTGTGCTTGAATGAAAATAACCATTGATACTAAAATTATAAATCAGGTCTCAAAATTACTTTTTTAATGTTAATTTAATTGAAATATCCATACATCATAGGTGACATTGTTTAATGAAATGCCAGCATTTTATTAGAAATATTGCATTGAAGTTTATTTAGTGCCTTGTTTAAAGTAAAATCTTGCCAAATTATTGAATATTGAGTGGATTGTGGCCTTCCTAAATTAACTTCCATCTTTAAGCTCACTCTGCTAATCACATAATCAGAATTTTTCATTCATTTGTACTTTTGAAATAGAGGTAAACAACAACTAAGAACTGATTGCTCTGATTGGATGGCAATAATCCAATCCACTGAGAGTGTCAACTGTCACCGTGACAGCAGCATTGGCACCAATCAAGGCAGTCATTGACATGCAGCGTTCACAGCACCCTCTGCTCTAGTCCACAGAATTAATTTTTTTGACAGCTACTCAGAAAACTTTAAAGTGAAATTTTTTTAATGAACTGTAGTCGATTCAAAAGTGTCTTTTTGGAATGGCCTCCTAGCCCTAATGTTTAAACTTGTGGGTTGCAATGATGGTTGATGGCTAGATGACTCAGTGGTTAGTGCCATAATCCTGTGCCTACAAGAGGAGGGGACGCGCGACTCTGATGCATGAAAAGAGCAGCCATATGCCACTGTGGCGAGAGCCACACTCATGGCCCGTGAGAGGAGCACACCATCATTTGCTGGTTTGTTATTTGGGACTGTGCCTATGGCATGGGCTATTCAGGAATGCATTCATCAATTCCAATCCAAATCAGGAAATGGAACTGGAGTTAGAATTTAAATCTCCCTGAAATTTGAATTCAATTCCAATTCTGTTCCCCATAGATTTTTTTTTTTTCCAATCCCAAACCCAGTTGCATTTCCTGATTTGGATTGCAATTGGTGAATGCATTCCGGAATGGCCCAAACCCTGGCCTATGGATGCGGCACAGAGGATTAGGGTACGGTCGGCTCCGAAGGGGGTCATCTGCCTATATCCTGGTTTTTGAAATGAAGGTTCTGGCTGGCAATTCTTCACTGTTCCTGGGAGCTGTTGGGAGAAGAGGACTCAAAACTTGCATCTGTAAAAGCCAAAACTCAACCGCTAGGCCCTTAAGCAAGGCCCTTAACCTGCAATCACTGTGGGCACTGTCTGACCCTGCTTTCTCAAAGAAATAAAAAAATAGCACTTTGGATAAAAGTGTCTGCTAAACAAGTAAAATTTAAATATAATTATTGCCTTCTTCAGGCTTCAGGGGCAGAGCATGGAGAAGAGCAGGCCTGGTTACATGGAAACAGAAATCTAATTAAAAGCATCCAGGGCTACTTTACAAAATACCACACTGTTGAAATAATTTCACATGCTGTGGGGGGAACAACAAAAAACAGGACAGAGTCTGAGGGGCTTGGCATGCTGTCTGCGTGTAAGTCGTCTGAGGGCTGTGTGTGTCGTTGAGCACTTTCCCACATGCTTGGCGTCACCTTCACACCTTCCTCACTCAGCTGGCGCATCGCAGTCCTCACCCATTCATAACGGCATCACGCAGCTTGATTTATCCCCTGTCACATTTGTCATTGGCACTGGCCACCCACTAGCGCTGAAAGTCAACACTAAGTACTCAAGTACTCCCTCTCTCCCATTATCCCCCGTCTCCCCCCCTGCCCCCACCCAATCTGTCAAAAAAAATGTGCCTATCTGGCGGGCCGCTAGCTGCCACCACAGGTGATGAGAAGCAGTTTTAAACTTTATGGAGTATTTTTGTTTACAGTTTGTGAAAAAGGATTATTAGTGATCTACCCTAGCTGCTCAATGTTCAAGGCCTACAGGGGATCTAATGCTGCAGATAACATGCGTAAAAATACAGGAAAATGAGTCCTCTTGCCCTTTTCCTACAATGCAGCATCACTCGTTATTCTTCTGCCTACTTAATCTGTTTTATAAGCTAGTTATACACTCTGTTTAGCCAAACTGTCCAGTAAAATGAAGCCTTAAAATACAGAAAAAAGTAAATATATTTGAGCTTTAAGATTCAGTCCGAATTTAGATATTTTGTTATATTAAAATTATCATCAGAGTTCATTTGTGCATTGTTTTAAAAATAACTATATAATAACTTTATATTGAAATGCATTTGACAACATTCCTAGGGTTATGTTTTCGGTTGTTTGTTCTCTGATTATTTTAAGCCTGGCTGCTTTGAAATGTTACACCAATTCACACATCTAGGTATGGAACTGAACAACAAGTATTAATGCCAAATCAATTAGAGCAGTGGGGATTTTTAATGGATATACAGCAAAGGGTACTCTGTGATGACAGGACATGAACAGGCAGGAATCATGACTGTCCAATAGGAGTTTAAGTAAGGAGCATTCCTATTGGACAATCATTACTTCTAGCTTAAGTTAACCCAAATAACTGAGAACTCTTGCTTTGTGGAACACCCCCAGGTGAGCTAAGTAGAAATAAGGCTAAATCCTAGACATAGGCATAAACAGGAATGAGCAGCAAGCTCTAGTTTTTGACTGTTTATATAGCCACTAGTTGCTGTTAGCTTTTGCTGCTGCTGCTTCATGGTGTCATAGTTTTAGTGTTGCCTCCTGCAGCCCTGGAAGTGGGTTCCACCTGGTTCATGGATCACAACCCCCTGACATTCTGTTATTGGATTTCATTGGTCCCTCAATGATTGAAAGCCACCCAGACCCTGAGACAGCAAAATAGCCCCAAACCATTATACTTTCTCTCTACCAGGCTGTACACTTTTACAAGAGGCTTTAGTGTTGATAATCAGGATTTTGTTTCCTCAAAAAATGAAATAGGTGGTATATAGCAGAAAGGATCTTCATTGGAGAGCAGCGGTCCCCTCTATATTAGCATACCATGAAGACCAATCTTGGTAGAGTCATGGAGACAGATGTCATCAAGTGTCAAATCAAATGTTAGTAGACCCTTTTCGCAGTCAGCCTTCGGTTTCTGCACAGGATGCCCACTCCTAGGAAAAGCAGTGACAATGCTAAATACCTGTGTAAAGTCACTGTGAAGTCAACCAGCATGCAAATAGTTCAAGGTAGACCATCCCCAGACCTGATTTGAACACCAAAGAGTCAAATTGCCCTCTTTTAATAGGTGATTATTCTAGAGATTCACATATTTTCATGAATGGCTTATATTTTAAGCCATTTGTTAAATAAAGGTAACATATAGATTGTTGATGTTTAGTGTGTCAGATTCTCTTTATTATTATCGCTTAGATAAAGAATAGCTCAATCTCCATTATGTTCTTTTATTTGAAGAAAGTGTTTAAGGCAAGAAATTACTTGTATGTTGCTTTGGGCTAAGTAAGATCCTGCTGCATTGTTTATATGTTATAATTTTAGGTTCTAGACGTAGAAAAAAAAATCTAAATTTCCTTTAGACTAATCTGAAATGTAATTATTATAATTTTACAAGCAGCCATTCCTGTTGCGTGAGGATTATTTCTCATGCTGCCAAATGGTGCAGTCATGCTTCCTGCTTTCTTGGTTTATTTAGCTATGTTATTTTACTTCCCTCTATTTCACACTTTAAAGGGGAAACCAGTTGGATATTCAGGGTTTGCAGCAATCACTGACCCAGTAGTGTTGCCCCGGGGAAAAAATGGTTTGAATCCAATGGCTGTGGTGAAATTTTGACAAATCCAGGATTTAAAATTATCCACAGACCACTCACCAAATTTACTTTATCGGTGGTTTGAATGAACAAGAACTTATTTGAAAGACTGAGTTGTGTCTGTGGTTTCTTAAAGGGCCAGCAGCACATTAAAAGTTATAGGACATAATATGGAAATCAATATAAATTTAATAATACTAAGTTAATGGTAAATTAAAAAAAAAAAAGAAAGCTACATTGACAGGCTGGTTGGCTGTAGTGAGGTGTAGTGATAAAGGCCAACATGGAAGATGTCTATTGAAATGTATATTCAGCAGTTTTACATTCTTATTATGGGGTACATGGTGTATTTTTAAAGCTGTATAAAGAAATCTCTGACATGGACTGACAGCCTGTCTTGGGTGTCCCTTGGGTCCTTCCCTCTGCTTCCTGAGGATACCTGTAAGGCTGTAAGCTCACTGCAATCAGGTATGATGGATAATGGACAACTACAGTACAGTGTTTTATGTACTGATTAGCTGAGGCTAAAGGCAGATACAGCGTGCTCCCTCTCAGCGACATCAGCGGCAGCATGGCCAAAGCAGAGGAGGGGCAGTGCTGCAGGTCTCTTGACGGGGGTGCTCGACTTGAAATGCTTGCTGTAGAAATGCTGCATATACAGTATGTACCTGTATAAATGTGTAAGCAGCTATGGAAGAAGTTAGATATCCATCCAAACACAATCTCAGCTTCTATGAGTGGGTCTGTTAGAAAAGAAGATGAGCAGGAAATTCCGTATGTGTGTGCCAGGGCTGGGACGTTAATCCAATTTTAATTTCATTTACAATTTTGGCTACCAACGATTTTCAAAACAAAATTATAGAGATAAAATGATTATTGTGCCGCATTTCATTTCGCAGAGATGCTCCCATTTTGTCTTGCGTTATAAATCCAGCACACCCCTTTCCAGCCCCTTTTTATTTGTTTCTCAGATGAATCATATTTAGAGTTCAAGGAAATTCGCTGTTAAAAAGACAAGTTTTTTCAAACATCAATAAATGCATGATTTTTCTGAAGTCAATGAGTGATCATGCCAAATAATCATGAACTCAGTATTGACCAAAATTGTGTTTTTTGCCTTAATCAACCATTCCTAGTTTGCATCTGCCCCCCCCCAAACAGGAGGTACAGGTTATGTTCATTTTGCCACCTGCCATAAATTAGACTCAAATCTGGTGGTTGAAATAAATAAAAGCACCTGCTTATGAACAACATAGTAATCCATCATCTAAATGAGGTATTTAGACAAGTTCATGGTGTCAAAATGCTATAGTGATACTGAGCATAATGTTCTTTAGTAGTAGTTCCTGACAACTATTGAATACAGTTGAATACTGCAGCCTTAGTGGAGATAATACGATTCTGTAGTATTTCCATGATAATTTATATACTACATGTTTTCCTGGGCATTGAATAAAGTCAAAGCTTTTCCTTATACCCTGTTAGTTTTCCTTGTCGCATTTTTCTTTCTAAATTCACGGCAGGTGTAAGTCATGACATTATGTGGCGTTTTTACAAGTGAGGTGCCGAAGCAGCACAGAGTGGTGGCAGACACATCCAGAACGTTTGGTTTCTCAGCTAGCTGAACCGAGCTGGTCTAGCCAAGCTTATGGGGGACAATGAAGGAAAAGTAGAGGGAGCACAGAAAGTTAATCTGCAGCCTTGCGGTCAAGTGTTGTACATGTAAGGTGAGGACCGCGGGAAGAATAGCAGGCGGCGGTGATTATGAGTGTGAGAGCCACTGGCAGACCCCCGAAACGTGACTGACAGCTTGGGAGCATGATCCGCGGTTCCAGAAAGCAA
Organism: Hyperopisus bebe; assembly: GCA_026777045.1. Classification (NCBI taxonomy): domain Eukaryota; kingdom Metazoa; phylum Chordata; class Actinopteri; order Osteoglossiformes; family Mormyridae; genus Hyperopisus; species Hyperopisus bebe. The sequence continues at coordinate 3,521,109 of JAODJW010000026.1, forward strand.
GCCTCTGATGTCCCAGCGGGCTTGAAACGCATCCCTCTGTCGCTCTGTGGCGAAGAGCTGCCTGCCACCTCTCACCATGTCCCTGACATTTCCAGGGCACGGCCCGCCCTCCCTCCCAGCAGGGCTGCTGATTTAGCCGGCAGACCTGCTCATACAGACTTTTAGTCTTGCAAATATTGTGTCATATTTTCCACTTTATCAGAGAAATAATCTATGTTTTTCATTGCATATTTGTTGTACATGCTTACCATGGCTTTACATTTCACTTTTAAATATTCTTTGTAACATATTTTACATAGGATTCTCATTCCAAGGAAACCAGGGTTGGGGCCATTACAGAATGTATTCATCAGTTCCAGTCCAAGTCAGGAAATGGAACTGGAGTTGAAATTTAAATCTCCCTGAAATTCGAATTGAATTCCAGTTCTGTTCCTCATAGTGCCAACTCCAGTTCCATTTCCTGATTTGGATTGGAGTTGATGAATGGTTTCCTGAATGGCCCCAATCCTGAAGGACACTGCATAGGACAATGGAGAAGGATGGATGGATGGATGGATGGATGGATGGATTTTTTATATATTTGTGTCAGATGGGGCAGCCTTGGCCTGGGCATCTCAGGGGACAAAATACTTGGTTCCCCAGAGAATCGCACCCCTAACCCTTAGTCTGTTATAAGACACCCGATAAGTCGGGGCAAATTACTGCTGGGTTCAGTGGGATTTTCAGTAATTCGAAAGGGATAGATCACAGGCCGGTGATTCGAGCTTAAATCACTGCTGAGCTCAGGGTCCCTGCCTAGCTCACATGGTATCTTGTGCACCAGCGTATGGCACGGAATGGCCTGCTTCATTGATCTAGGCAATGCAATTAAGTTTTTATTCACAACATGGGCAGTATTTATAGGTTGTGATTATGATGGTTTAAAATTTTATAGATAATAGCTGTTTAATATTGCATTTTGAAAATATTGCAATAAAATAACATTTTAAGAATGATATAATGGCGATAAATGTTTAATATTATTGTCTTCGCTGCTCTGTCAGGCATACAGCAGCAGCCATCTTCAGAAGCTGCCTTTTTCGGCAACGAGACTCAATTGAAACTTCGTATCATTTGTAATCACGGTGTTGGACTATTAGTCAGAGTTTAATAAAGATGCAAGTCAAGGATTCGTGAGTCGCCCCAAAATCCAAACGGAACAGCTAAATAAAGAAAAGATGCCTTTGGAAATGATGAAGCAAATCTAATCAAAAACGAGAGCAATGCAAATCAGAATATTGTTGTTTCTTCATTCTCTTGCCTCATCTTCTCAATCCAATTAAAAGTGTGAATCAGTTTACAGTTTGGGTGGGGGAATAAGCTGGGCTTCTTTTTATTGTTGACTTTTTACTTTGCTTTTTAGACTAGTTCAATCTCTTCATATTTCTTTGCCTCTGTGGATTCTACTACCAGAATGACAGGGAAACAAGTTCCATCCATCCATTTTCAATACCATTTTTTATACCTGCTTGAATTATGCACAGTCGCAGGGGTTGGCGAGCAAGTTATGCCATAAAAACACACACTTTGTTGGAATTCAGGGTGAAACCACGTTCCTTGTTTATTATAAACTCAAGTTATTGTGCTAATGAGTTATTTTGTGTGTGTTTACAAGCCTTTGACAAATCGAAAGGGAATCACATATGGTAACCATGGCGTTCCAGAATAGTCATCAGGATGGGAATTTAATTTACTAATTAAAGTGATCAGTGATAATATTTCAGCACAGTGGGTGCCAGTTTTCAAACGAGTCTGGTATGCCAGTGTTGCAGTTCCTTTTTTTTGGTCCTTACAGACATATGCTGTATTAACATGGGTGTAGTTGTTTGTGTAATATCACTTAGTAACCCGTCAATTGTGTGCATGATAGCCATTATGGCCATAAAACCTGTCATTACTCAGGGACCCCCAGACAGTCTAGCATGTATAGCGGACTGTTCAAATAGTAACCCACTTTGTTCTCAAATGAGCAGCCTTACTTTTTAGCAAAAGTCAAGGTGTTGTAGAGTTTTTTTTTTTGGTCTAATCCGGAAGCTGTGGAGATTAGATTTCTATCCTTAACCTGCTCAACAATTACATCTCCCTTATCTTTTATAAAGAAAATGGGCTCTGTAGTTTCTTTTAAACCACCGTAGTCCAGCCCTACCACTTTCTTCCTCTAAATAGCATTAACATACAAAGGACATTAAACATGTTGGTTATTTGCTGGGAATTCAAAATGGCTGCCTTCATTGATTATTCTACACCATGAGTGGCTACTAAAGCTCAGTTTCTCCCTGAAATCACAAAAGGCAGTTGCAAGGTGAGGGTTGTGGGAAGAAGAGAGTTCATTTACCAGAGAACAGGGGACTTTCGGAGGAGGAAAAAGCACCGTTTTCTTTTGAATGTGATCCCCTGCCCTGGTCAGACCAGCTGCCAAGTACTGGGATGATGTATCTCATTCATGGATATCTAATGATGTGCACAAACAAGCGCCAATCCATGGTTGATGCCATCTCACGTCAGCCAGAAGGTGTGAAGGCGGTCGACAGCAAGCAGTGCAGCTGTAGGCTGGACACAAGGGGATCTGGCCAGCCCGCAGCTTGACTTTCCGTTCCTGTGCTTTTCACTTCTCTCAGGACGTCCGTGTGAGATGCTAATTGGCCAATAACGCTACGAAAAGGGATTGTAACGTTGCAGGAATAAGTTATCGGCCTACTTGGGTAAACATAATGGCCTCCTTTATGTCTTTCACAAATCATCAGGAGTGGTTGCGATTCTTCAACTTGCACTTAACAGCTAAATGGTTATCTGCCCTATAAATTGCGAACGATTTCGTGACGGGGGTCTGGCGAGGAAATCGACGAACCACAAGTGGGCTGGGATGGGGGAGGGGTGTGGAGAACTGGTGATAATGTGTCGATAATGTGGGGCCCTCCAAAAAAATCTGTCCATTCATCTTCCAACCAGTTATCCAGTGCAAATTCACAGGGGCATTGGAACCCATCCCAGGGAGCATGGGGCGCAAGGCATGGGGCATAGTGGATAGGATGCCAGTCCATCATAGGGCCACACACACACTATGAACAAGTTAAAGATTCTATTTGTCTATGTCAGTGGACTACATGTAGAAATGAGGGCGTTTGGAGGAAACGCAGGGAAAACATGCAAACTCCACACATACAGTGGGTAGTATTCAAACCCAGCAGACATCGCAGGCTCCTAACCTACTGTGCACATTTTGTCATCATATTTCCCTTTAAAAGAAAGCCGGTCCTTTGTTTATGTAATAATTTCACCTACTGACAAAACAAGGAGATGTTTGTGCAGCAATTTGCAATGGGAATCCGGAGGGAGCAATATTTATGTTTGATTCAAATTGTCCATTTTTTTTTGCTGATTTTGCTGCCGATCATTCATTGAATGCATTTCCGATTTTTCTTCTGTCTGTGTTTCTCTATTCGAACCGAAACATTGAATGATTGACCATGAATGTCCATCATCATTGTAAGATTTTTTTCACATTTTATTTCAATTCTGGGTGCTAACAAAATATACTTAAATTTTGGGAAATGGACTTTCCTCTGCACCTAGGAAATGAAACAAGACAAATAATATTTCGTTCCATATTATGATATAAGCAATATCTGCCGTACTTCATACTACAGAAAATAGGAAAATAATACATATATCATTTGGTTTATGTTGAGTATCCCATGAAGTTGGGCAGGGTACCATAGATAGATATTGTCAGAACATCTCCCAGAGACTTATGAAGTGTCTTCAGGTTGTTGTAGAAGGCAAGGCTGCATGCCAAGGAGTGAGATGCAACTTGACCGAGGGATTCAGGGAGAATGGACCTTTCTGTAGAAGCTTCCAGGCAGCTGTAGTTGTTACTGTGGCTATCGGAGTTTAATAATGGATTTACTTGTGTTGAAATCCAAAATATGTGCGAGCTACGGTCTACAAACAAACAATACTTCCACAAGGCATTACATCATCTGGAAAATCTTCAGTCTCTTGATTGTGTGTCAGATTTCAGAGAGAGTTATGTCAGTTATTTCTACCATTTTTAATTAATGCGAGATATCAAGAACCCCCGATGTGCAAAACGTCCGTCTCCCACGTGAAACCCAGTAGAGTACAGAGGAGGGTTATACAGCCTGCGGTGGTTCAAGATGCTGTGAGAGTAAGGGAGTGTGTGTGTGTGTGTGTGTGTGTGTGTGTGTGGGGGGGGGGGGGTTAACATGAGCAGTGATGCCTCCCTTTCATTCCGACAACACCCGTTGACTTGTTGCCATAGCAACAAAAAAGGCATTTACAGTCGACTGACATCACATATAGACTTTGAAAAGAAGTGGCAAAACAAAATTTGGAGGTGGGAGGAGGGTCAGGTGGCTTTGAAAGGTTTTGACATTGCCTCGACACTGATGCCTTTCATTTCCTGTGCTTGTCTTAATGTTGCCCCGTGTGGCAATCATTCGTGCATACATATGGAAATGAAAGCACGTGGAATGTCTCACTTACATCCCCAGTCCAGATGCGAATGATGTGTTTCTTTGTCTGGGAGTTGTGCTTTTTTAGTATCATAAATTAATGCAGTAACAGGAAGGATATTCAAATGCTTCTTTCTGAATCTTCAGATTGGAAGTGGCCTGTAGCTGCGCTTCCTAAGACGATATCCAGTGAGGGGCTCTCTCAGTCGTCGAGCAATGCTAACATGACAAGCTTTTTTTCACTTAATCCATTCCAGCCTCCACAGTGGAGTTTCATGGTTATTTAGACTCATGTATACCTTCCACTAGGGATGGACTGGGAACAAAAATCAGCCCGAGGAAATTACATCCCCTTGAACATTTTATGCTGCTAATCTTGAATATTTTTCATTCTGGTGGGAATGTTCTTCACTCTAAACCTAGGGATCCGCAGCCCAGACAGTCCCAATAGCGAGTCCATCCCTGCCTGGAGTGCTATTAAATGTCAACGTGCTGGCGAGCAGCATTGAGGCAGCTGCGTGGGCACAGGATGGTTGTGTGTGTGTGTGTGTATGTGGGGGGGGGGGGGTTGGTCATCTTTGAAGCACAGAGTGATTATCATCTCAGTCAATAGGATTCACAATCAAATCCTCCTAGCAAGACTGTCAAGCCATCTAAGTTGAGTGCTGCTAAGAGTTTGAAGTGGGGAATAATCAGGATGGGTGGTCATGCGTTCGGCACCTGTGGACGTGTTTAAACATCTATGCTAATCATCCTATATGCAAATATCGCTAAATCGATTCAGTTCTGAGTGTCAGCTTTCATGATGTATTGGGTTAGCATGGTAAACAAACCTGTACAGTTTGTAATTGCAAAATATTTCATAGTTTTTTTAGTTACAGTAAGTAATAAAAGTTACTCTCCACTTTGTCTTAACTTCAGAGTAAAGCAGGGTTTGCAATCCATTCTGTATTACAGTGTTTCTCAATCCGGTCCTCAGGGACCCCCCCCCCCCCCCCACAAGCC
>JAODJW010000026.1:3526727-3541452 GCA_026777045.1 Hyperopisus bebe
GCCCCCCCCCCCCCCCCCCCCCCAACAGTCCAGGTTTTTGCTCCCTCCCAGCTGTAAGCTCTAAGATGGGAGGGAGAAAATATTTGGACTGTCAGGCAGAGAGCTGGGAGGGGGCAAAACGTGGACCGTATACCAGTACCTGAGGACTGGGTTGACAAACACTGCTGAACTGGATGTCATAGGGTATACACTCAGCACAGTTGTTTAGATATGCCACTTCTCCGTACCATAGTTTTGGACTATAAGAGGAAACTGAAGTACCTGCATATGACACACATGAATTCAAGGACAACATGCAAACTCTGCCCGAACGAAACTTGTGACAGAGTGGGTCACAGTAGATTTCTGTTCATTATTATCATTATTATTAATACTGTTGCAAACTTACATTAATCTTCAAGACAATTGTAGTAGGTGGTACTAGAGGAATAGGACATTTTTCCCTATAGTTTTCACAGCTCTGAAGGCATTTGGTCAGAACTTGTCCCCGGGGTCTGTCAGTGCGACAGAGAGACTGGGCTGATAGGCTCCACTCGGATACTCTTGCCAGGAAGGAACAAGGAGTGTGAACGAAAAGGGATTGCTTTGGGGCCAGGCAGTGTTAATTAGAAATCTGCTGCATGCCATGTTGATTCATGGTGACAACCCCCATTCTTTTAGAAGATAAAGCACTTTGGTTGTCCCCCGGCAAGATGATGGACTACGTTAGTCTCACCCCTGGTCCAGCGAGAGAGGAAAGGCCAGCTGACTAAGTCCCACCTCTTCCCAGAGCGGGAGACGGATTTGGCTGTGCCCAAACCATCAAATGCTTTCTTTTTTGACAGTAGAGGTGCACAGGGTATGCTTTAAAGGACCACGCCTTTGGGATTGGACCCGAAGGATTGGAGGATGAGCTAATGACAGTGAAGTATGGGTCACAGGAAAGAAGCTGTACCCCCCCCACCCCTCAGCCATCGAGGCTGGAGCACCGCTGATGCCGAATGGCATGAATGTAGAAACCAAGTGGAAAATTGCCACACTTTAGGAATAAAAAAGCCCCCAATTTGCCCCCATAGGTTGTGGACATGAGGCCACAGGTCCCCGCAGTACTGCCATGGAGAACTTGCATTCACATAACCCTTCAGGAATACTTTCAATTTTAGGTCAGTTGACTGATGTCCTCATTTCATTTGTCAGTAGATTTTTTTCCCTTTTTTCCTGGTTGAGAACATTTAATACTTTGAGGCATGGAGTAAAACAATCACAGCAAACTAATATCATCTTGCTAATTCATTACTTACACATCAATAGTTGCTCAATCCCATCTGTCTAGTTAGTATTTTAGCATCTGTTAAATACTAGGACAGGACACCTCTAAATTGTCCTTGACTTTCCCTGTAGAATCGTGAGATTTTTAAATTGTTGTAACAAAGAGCAACTGGATATTAGATCTCCTGATTTAGCTAAAATGTAATACTTTGATTTTGATCGGTTTCCTGCCCTCTACCATCATTGATTTCGCTGGATTTTTCAGATGAGTACACTACCAGTCAAATGTTTTTGAAAAGAAAAATAAAACAAGTGTTCTTGATAACATGGAAAGAGTATGCACTAGTGTATGTCTGACATCCTTTTAACTGGTTACGTGGTGATGGCATTGTTAAATTCTCGCCTGTCTGTTTACTGTACTGTAAATGCACTAGTTAACTGTTTCATCCCATGAAACAGAGCAGTATTTAATGTCCCTTGTAGAAAGAATGCCTCACATTTTCTCTGCTAGAGGTTACTTTGATGAATAAATGATATGACATGTTCTGTATTGTAAATATATTTGTTACCAAGAATATTGAGTATATTTTTAGTAAAAGTTAAGTGAGTAAGATGCAAATGTAGGAAATCTCAGTGTGTGCAAATATTTTTGATTGGTAGTGTATTCTTACGAGGTCTTGGCAAATGCAGAGAGCCCAACTTTCATAACACTTCTGCGCTATGGAAATCTGATCAACCCTGGATGAAACGGCTTCTTATCATTCATAAAACAAATTGATAACAGTTGCTCAGTCCAGTGACTTCTGTACTCCCCAGAACTCGTTCTTGTCTTTTGTGCACCTCAGCCACTTGTCGTAAGCATAAAACTGGACAGGCTAGATTAGACATTGTTTCTGAACTGTATAGGGGAGTTGTCCAATTTACAGTGTTCTGTTGGACAACAGTGACAAACAGTGACCTGTCTTGTAGCACGTGCTTCTTGGGATAAACTCTAGGCTCATTATGACCCTGAATTAGATAAATAGTTGGCAAATTAGATAGATGGATATATTAGACATCACATTTCATTTATGGTTTAGGTATTTTCAGAGTTTTAGATTAGGGGGATCTTAATCAGAATCAGGAAAAACTTTATTGATCCCATAGGGAAATTGCTTACAGTATGCTACACCTGCACAGACAGACAGACAGAAAGACTGACACTGAAGTATGTATATTTCAGGAGGTACATCAATAGAGCTTAAATACACAGATTGCTACACTGGCAAAGTGATTTTCTCATTGTATTAATCCCATATTGACAGTTTGACTTTGCTTTTTAAGAGGCTGTACCGCGCTGACTAATGTTAGCAGAGTCAGGCTCTGATAGGCCAGACACATTTCCTGTTTTTGGAATGTTTCCATGGCTACAGAAACGTGACATGAGAGCAAATGAAAAATGAATGCAGGGGCTTTTTTGAGCAGTAACCCCACTCATTCATCTTGAATTTACCTTGCCATGCCGTTTCCTGTTACGTACTGGCCTTATCTCGGCTGCAAGGAGATTTATTACAGAGCTGCTCCTCTACCATTTTGGTTCCCCCCCCTCCCCCCTCCCCCCATGTACATGAGTGTCCATCAATGAGATTCAGTGACAGTGTTTCCTCTAGGTTTGCAGCTTTGGGGGGGCGGGGCAGACGGACACCTACAGGATTCATGGTGTTCATGTGTTTTTTTTAATGACAGCAGTAAGTATAACAATGCAGATATTTTTGTCTGCTGTTCAGGTGGTTGACGTGACATATTGTCCGACGCGCGCTCTCTGTCCGCTGGTGGGAGTGTGCTCACCTGTGTGTGTGCGCACGTGTTTGTGCGCGCGCATCGGGGCGGAACTCCGCCATGTGCGATACAGAGAGCAGAGGAGAATTGTAAACGCACGACCGTGTAGAGACAAAAATGACAACCTGTTGCGTAAGTAAGATAAATAACATAAGGCTATTTAGTTTGTTTGATATAAGGACAATGTATAGACCTGTTCTATAGGAAAGGTAACCTTAAATGCCATCTGTTGTGATCTGGCGCTATATAGAAAATAAAATTAAATTAAATTTACTTGACCTTCAAGGGGGGGCGGGACGTGCTTTTGGGGGGGCATGGTGCCCCCCTAATGGTAGGGGAAACACAGGGTGACTTTTCGTTCAATTGTATGTGATCCCTTTGGTCTTCCTCTTCCTACATGCGTTCTGTCTATTCTGTTGTAATGTAAAATAAATTACTTTTGTGTATGTTTATATGTTTTATTTCATGGTTAGTCTACAGTCTGCATGCATCCCTGAGTGCCCACAACTGGGGAAAAGTTCCATTAGCGTCTAAAGGCGGGAGGGATGCAGTTGTGCATCTCTAGCTCTGATCCGTTAGCATGTACCTACTGGAGCTTTGACGTCTTTTTTTTAATGCTTGTAACAGCTCAGTCCTCGCTGTAGGGAAAATTTCACTGAGATTGCAGGCATTTCAGGAATTTTTTCACTTTTTCTCCACTGTTCACTTTTTTCATTTTTTACTGGGCAGAAAGCTCCGGACTTCAAACCGCAGGAGGCCTCTGAGGCATTGACCGAGAGGGGTGTTACAGGGTCACTGGCAATCTCTGCCTGGCCAAGTCGGCCATTGATCCTACCTGTAACCCTCTGCTAGCAGCTGCCCTCCTGCATCAGCTCCCATGCTTCAGCTGGCATTCATGGATGCCTATATAATGCTCTGTCTCCAAGAGCTGTCTCATCAGAAAGGGCCCCATTTCCTGCCCATCAGGACAGGGACAACAAAACTTCACTAATTTATTACCTCATCATTCTAGAGGTGGGGACTATCTGGTCTTAAATGTAATTTGGCAGTCCCATTCAAATTTCCTTTCATTGTAATCCAAATGCAATAGGCATTAGTCAGCATTCCTACATGTTTAATGAACTACATAATGGTGAAAAGTGTGAGCTTTACAGTGCATTTTAATGGGTCACATACTGCTTATCCAGTACATGATTCTATTGAGCAATTTTACAAATGACTTCAATGTCACCACATTAACAGGTTTAATTAGAGAGCAGGTAAAAGATTTTATCAAGCATTTTAGCCAATCATCAGAAGCGTACTAAAAAAGGTCTTACCCTTTATTCTGTGCAGTTCTCCGAAATTGCCCTTCTTTGAAAGTTAAGCTAGTCTTTTAATCTTACTTAACGAACTGCTGTAATAACAGCAGATTTCCCTCCGCAACATTGTTGCAACTTTTTCTCAGCAGCACAGATAAAGCTGTCAAAAAAACTGAATGGAGACATCAGATTAATTCAGCAATTATATGTATCTTGCATTTATGAATAGATAAGCTTGATGTTTGAAGTAGCTTCAGTCCCAGTCATTCCTTATGCTCACTTCTCACCACCCTCAAGAGACTTCTGTCCCTGGTGACCAGTAATGTCTTAGTAATCCCTCCAGCCTGATTTCTCATTAAACAGTGAGCAGTCATTGGGAGGAAAATAAAGCCAGACAGAAGGTCAAAAACAACAAGCTGCTTGCTCATAGTCAAAGTAACATGTTCATGAATAAGTGTTTGCAATAATAACAATATTTGCTGTCAAGTAAGATCGTTTGACAGAATAAATTTGGGAATAAAAAGAACAACAAGCTTAAGGTAAGGTGATTCTGGATTTAAACAGTGGGAATTTGTATTCAGAGAGCAATGACTCTTATTCTAAAAAATGACCTTTCATCCAAATGGTATCTGTCCATTATGATGTGTTTGAAGGGAAACCAGCATGCAGGCAGTACAGACTCTAGGAGAGACAAAACGACAGTAACAACTCCAGAAGCTTATTATGGGAAGGTCCTCCGAGATGTGCAAGGAGAAGGCAGCCAGCACCCCAGAGCTCTTCTTAAAAACATCTCATCTTCTCAATCACCTCATGATGTTCTCAAGCGAGTGGTAGAAGCATGTGGAGACCTCCTATGATGTGGAGGATGTTTGAACTTTCAATGTGGCCTACTTCTCTTTCCTTCCCCCTCGGTGCATCTGACTCGGTCTACGCAGAAGTAATTAATTTGATAAGTATTTTTTTTTTTTTTTGTGATTTGATAAGAATTTGCTTACAGTGAACAAAGGTTTACTTGCCCTCAGCCTGGGGCAGGTATTAACTGGTGATACATGACAGTAGTGAACCTACTGTACACAGCGAGTAATGGCAAGTGATTGTAATTATACCCACCTACCAGAGAGAAGTCATGAGTACGTTATTGTACTGAATGCAGAACACCAGTGAGAAAAGCTACACTTTTGTACTGGTTTCCATTTCAAATTAATGGATAATACAGTACATTACATCAAAAAAAAAAAACATTTACTAGTATATTAGTTGCTTATCAGCATTAATGTTCACCAGAATATGAGCGTAAACTTCAATGCAAGCTATGCTTGATAAATGAAGATCAAAGACTGAAATCTGCATCAGTGTTATATCTCTTACACATCTCCTCTTCAGTACAAATTAATTGCATTCAATTTTTCTGACATCAAAACAAACCATATATTGATATTTTGTGGATGATGTATGGCAGTGTTTCCAAACCTTGTCCTCGGGGACTCCCAGATGCTCAATGTTATTGCTAGGGAGCCGGGAGGGAGCAAAAATGTGGACTGTCTTGCAGGGAGCAGGGAGGGAGCAAAACATGGACCGGCAGGGGGTCCCTGAAGACCAGGTTAGAAAAAACTGGTATATGGAATCAGAGCCTGACATTTTGCACAAAGCCAGATGTTAGTTTGGTTTTAATAGCAGTTAAATGCTAGAGGAAGCACTCTGGGGTTGCCTCTGGCTCATTCTGTCACCTGTACCACTTTTACCCCAAGAGCAGACATTGCCTTTTTTGCCAATGAAGACATGAGGGGCTCAGTTTAAGATACATTGAGCACTTCCTCAGATTTCCGTATCTTTGACGGGACCTGCTCTGTAGGGGAGAGAGCAAAATGACACTCCTCGCCTAATATGGATTCACAGTGTGTGAAATTACAAAATTTTCAGAAACAATAAACAGTAATTGAATCCGAGGATGGGAAGATTTCAGGCTTGAGAGAGCCCCTGTTGTGACAAACAGCGGCTCACTGGTTCCGCTGAATCTACCCTGGTTGTTCTCATCACTTGGTTTAGCTGATCAGTCTAGCCAATCAGCTTTCAAGGGGCTGGATTGGAAGACTGAAATCGGCTCAGTGAGTCCTCTGATTCCACCTCTGTCTTCACTACAGAATTTCTGAACCAGGTAGGACCAGTTGGCAGATAAAACCTGGCTCTGCTTTCTTCCTCTTGCGGCTAAACCAGTCACTATCAGTTTTCGGGGGCCACATTCACAGATTGCATCCACCTTCTGCTGTCCTCCAGCCACTAAATGTTTTCCACACTTGGTTTCATCAATCAGGAGCTCTTCCTTCACCATAACTGTTACTCTCCACCTTGGGAGCTGCCTGAATACATCTTGACTGGTTCTTTGGTAAGCTGTTTATGTGTGTTATAGTGGCCATCCTGTCCCAGCATTCACTGGTGTGTGTGTCACGCTGAACCAGGGAACGTGTGAGACTTGTTTACTTATCACGGGGACTGATAGCTATTTCTGTCTGACTACCATTTAATTGGGTGGGGTGTATGGTTTTAATTAGATGGGCCAGTACTTCTGACACTGTGAACTGTATATTTATCTTGTCAAGTCCCATAGAAGCACAAAAATTTCCAAGACAAGAATATTACACTATAAGTGCATATTATATCAGTCAGTTCTACCAATCTGCTGCAATCTCGCTCCTCCTAAACCAGCAGATATGACCTTTGAGGAGTGATCATGATTTGATTGTGGGTTGTATGATTCCAGCATCTGCTCCTTCTGACTAGTGATCAAAGAAAAGCAGCTTTAATTCCCACACTGGCTGAGCTGCCTACTGTCAGTCAAAAATAACCAATAATAAAATAATAGAATAACCAATGGAAACTGTTAAAATGGGGAATTCAGCCCTACACGAGTTTGGGGTGTCAGGTCTCCCATCAATGCTTCTGGTTACTTTTGAAATTCCTGCAACCAAAAGTGTTTTAAGAGTTGCTGACTCCAGTAACAGCCTATGATGGTGTGTGTGTGGATTAGGTTTATAATACATTGTGGGGACCAAATGTTCCCCATAATGAGATAAAAACCTGTTATTTTGACATTGTGGGGGCAAATTTTCAAATCCCCAAAAACTAAGAATGCCAAACGTTTCATATTTTGTCTGGTTACTTATAGTTAAGGTTAGGGCTGGGTAGGGGTCATCATGTTAGGATTAGAATTTTCCCCATAGAAATGAATGGAGTATCACCACAAAGGTGTAATCACAAACCTGTGTGTATGTGTGTGTGTGTGACCGTGCACATTTTTGTAATTATTACATTGGACCTATAGTTCAAAGATAATCATTAAAAATTGGCAATAATTCAAGAAATCGTATTTTCATAAATAATAGACAATCGGTCAGTGTTTTATGTTTGTAATGTGTCATATTTGATTTTGTTTTAAAGTTGTACGGAAGCCAATGTCAATTTTGTGTTTTATACTACACATAAAATAACAAATAACTAAAAATTATTTGTTGGGAAATTTGGGAAATCTCCAATGTAAATTCGACAAATAAATTATATTGTGCTCTGTTTGTATGTGTTCTGAGTTTTGGTCGTTCTGAGAAATTTCAGTAGTTGTTGTACAATTTGTTTTTTTTTAGTCCAAGCAAGGATATTCACTTTATAACACTGGCAAATGGGGCTAAATGAATATTCATTACCAAACATAAAATTCTGCACACCTGTAACATTTTGAACATTTTGGCCAGTGATAGAGAGAAATTCAAATTGCTCTTAATTATGCAGCATGATTATATATGTATATTTATATATGTATATTTTATATTTACTCTAAATACAGGTTTCCTTTGCCAGTCACATTATCTACTTCTGTCATACCCTTTATTTTTTGACAGGCACTTCAGCTCTGAGTGCTGTATAGCTTGTTTGCTGCTCTAAGCTATTTGAATCAGGCTATGATATGAAGAGGCCCCCAAGTCCCAGGGGCAGGTCTAGGGTCAGAATATTTTGAGGGCTTCAGCTACAGACTTTTAGGCATCATAATGTAGTGATGGTGACTGTAAAAGTGAGTGCCAAAGAACTGGGATATCAATAAAAACCTTTGGGGTTTTAAGCCCGTATGCTGGTGCCGTCCAGTGCCTGAACACGAGATGAACACGAGCAGCAGTGTCACATTTATCACTGAGCATTAAGTTATTACGATTTATCACAAATAACTGAAATCCCATCACACTGCTTCGCAGGATGACCTCTTCATGACCCTGTACTCAATCAGTAGTTATGGACTGGATATACCAGATGTATATAAATTTCATTTTGAACATTAATGTATGTGAATATGTACAGTAAACGGAACATTTATTTTGTATATGCATGCATTTTCTTGAATTCAGTCACAGAAAAAGTGATTTTATTATTCTTCTTTGCTGTATGGTATTAGGCCAGGGGTGAGCAATCTTATCCAGAAAGGGTCACTGTGTATATGGGTTTTTGCTGCAACTCCTTAATTAGATTACTAATTAGAAGACTGATTGGTTGAGGAGTTGTTACACCTGGATTTGAACAGCTTACCCCAAAAACCTGCATACACACCACCCTTTGTGAATAAGGTTGCCCACCACTGTATTAGGCAGTAATTGTGAATGCTATAAGACAATCTTTCCCAATTTTGTCCTTGGGGACCCACAGCCAGTTCATGTTTTTGCTCCCTGCCAGACAGTCCACATCTTTGCTCCCTCCCAGCTCCCTGCCAGACAGTCCATATCATGTAATGCGTGTGTCTGTGTCCCCCACAGGGCCAGACCTCCTACAGACTTTCAGAATGCGAATATAAACCACTCGCTTTGCTTTGTTTACAGCCGTGGTTTTTATGCCTGAAACTCCCCTTGGGCTTAGGGGTCAGAATCAGCAGTATCGTATTTAATTAGCCCAGCTCTCACTTGCACTGTTAAGGTGGCTCTCAAATGCATCACCGAAACCCATTTTAGTTTAAAAGTGCTCTGTTTCCGGGGCTGGCCAGAAAGACTAATTCACTTCTCTTCCCGTTCAAGCTGTTCAGCTTGCTTCTACACAATTGAACAGGTTAATTGGAGGTTTGCAGTGCTTTACCAGACAATTTGTTGCCACCTCTGGTTCGGTCTTGATTAAGGCTTCTTCTTTGTTTTTTATTTTTATTGGTGAATCTATTTCCCCCTTATGATTCATTTTGGTGTTTTTTCTCCTGCCTGTTGGACAGAAGATTATAGACTCATGGTTCATTCTAGGATGTTGCCTTTTACTTAACTGTTCTTAGCTCTGAAGTAAGCAAGACCATGTTTTACTCTGTTAGAGAATACAATGTGTTTGAGCATTTCTTTTAGGAGATTCAGAGAATGAACTTTTCCTTTGGTTTATATTACTCGTGCTGTTTACTGAATTTTCCACCAACATAAGCATCATCTTCCTAAGCATTGAGACCCTTTAAAAAATGAATTTCTCTGACTTGCACAAAAATGAGTTTACCTTTGCAAATCACCTCATAGTGATGAAAGTGTTGGCCGCTGTCTCACTGTGTTTTTTCCTTTTGCGTTTTCCGACCCCTCTAATGTCTTGAGCCGTGCTTAGGAAGGCAGCTACGGAAGACTGGACTGCTTGCATGCAAGGTTAGATTCTGCCCCAGTAATTAGGCTGACTGATTCCTAAGGTTCCCTTCGTTCTGGTTTGTTTTGACACACAGTCTTTGCCTGGAAAATGTTCCCATACAATTACTCCCAATCGGTGGATAAGTTTGCCATGTGTGTTCTGTGCTATCTTAACCCGCTTTAAATAGCACCAGTTCTGTTCCCTTATTTGAGGGTCTCTTGTGGGGGACGGGGGTAAATTGACAAAACAAGGGCCATATTTAGTTGAGTATGGTACTAGTATGGTTATAAGTGCAGTAGAGATGACCTCTACTTGTCATGCCAGCACACTGCTTCTTCCAGCCAACTGACTTCCAAAAGACCTATTTTTGCTGCAAAGCTCTAGAATTCTTTTATTCTGTAGGCTTCTAGTGAGGAGGATCAAGGAGTTGTAATGTGATCTTTTGTCGTTCTCACCCCCACACAGCCTGCCCCTGTCATACACTGGTTCCCTGCCTCCACAAACGATTGATTTGTCAATCTGTTTGGGTTCATCGTTGACCACCAGGAACACGATCAATGCAGCAGACCCAGAATCAGATTGAGCACTCGGCCCTGTTCTTGCCTCTGGTCACGCATTCCCTGATCTACCCTAGAAGCTCATGAAGAGGGAAAAAAAATGTGAAAGCGCTCCGTGTGCATCATGAGTATCGGGTGTGACAAGGTCATGTGTATCGGTAAGCCAGGGAGTGGAAACATTGGCCAAAATCGAATGGGTCTGCAAGGTGTGTGAAATGGTCTCTTCATTTTTTAGAGTCAGTCATACAGAAAAAGTGTCTAGGTTCATTTTGGCACAGTCTTGAAGGTATGCGGGGTGCAGGCGATAATGCCGATGCCGTGAAGTGATAGCAGAAAGTTAAAAGGGCAGAGCAGACGGAAAATCCCACAAGCAATTATCAATTTGTGTCAAGCACAATTAGCAAACTCCTGGTGCTTTTCTGTGACCCTACCTTTTCAAATGACTGCAATTTCCTAATTGCACTCATGGCCTGCTCCTGTGTTAATTGGGGTAATTATTCCATTGCCCACTTTTCGAGTGTCTGCCGTGCATTGTGTCGTGGCCCCACGGTTTCGTCTACCTCCCATAAACCATGGCATCAGCAGGGGAATGGCTGACCATATGGGCCTCAGAGGAAAGCGTATGTCTGGGGGGGGTGTGCAGCTAGGGGCAGTTGTCGGCACATGCTGGAGAATGTACGGTTCTCTGCCAAGTGGCTGCCTCACGTGGGCAGGGGGGGCAAACCTGGCCCTTGAACAGAAGGTGAACGACACCCCCACCGGTAAGGGGGGATGACGTACCTCTCTTCGAGGCCTGATTTCATGGTCATTTGTAGTGCCACCTCCTCCAAAAATGGCACGAGGCCGACGGTAACGGTGACGTCACCCCCTGAGGTCAAGGCAAGAGTCTGTTCAGCTATCTGTAGCCTAGGCCTTGTGTTTTTAACTCGGTACGCTAACTCCCATGCCAGAAGCCTGTGTGGTGTTTGCTGCCCCATGGGTTTGATTCCCGGCCAGGCCAAATTCAGATGGTTCAGATGGTTCAGGCAAACACACAAGTGTTTTGCACAAACTGTCGTAAGATTCTATTTATATTATGTATCTCTATGTGGCTTACTGTACTAGCTATTGGTAAAGTAAGGAGTTAGTTGAAAAGATTTTACATAATGGCTTTTGATCACAATACTCATTCCCTAACAGTACAGTACCTCAATTGTTTTGTTCTGTTGCCATGTCGTTTGTACTATTCTTGAATTGTTTTCCCTAATTAGGATGATTAACAAGATACTGTTTGTCCTCCTCACCAGACGGGGCAGCAGAGATGGTGGGAGCAGGAGATCCCCATAGAAGGGGTGATTCAGAAAGGGGAGCTCATCACCTATAACCTCACTGAGCTCATCAAGCCTGAGGCCTATGAGGTTCGCCTCACCCCCATCACTCGATTTGGAGAGGGTGATTCCACCATCAGGATCGTCAAGTACAGCGGTAAGCTCCAGCAAATTCCCGTCATTTCTCAAGTTAGCACTACTGTCTCCTCATGGATGGAGAGAGCATCATTAGAAATCAGAGAGTGCACCATAATGTTAAAAAATAAAATGGAGCAGAAAACATGTGTGATGAGTGGAATAGAAACTTGAAGGCCAGTCAGACTGAATGTGCATTTGTGAAGCTATCGTTAGTGATGGCGCCGCGGGGAGGGGTCGAGAATGAGTTTGGTGTCACTGCGAATGCCAGCCAGTGAAGGCATCCTTTTTGTATGAAAGCAAGTCCTGTTCAAGCCCCTTTCCACTTGCTATAATATTCATCCATCTTTCAAGCCATCCATCACTCTCCAAAGCACTTCTCCTGATGAGGGCCATGGTTGGTTTTGTTGTTTTTAATCACCCGTGGTTGACACCAAAACTATACTGTTTTTTCATGTATCTCTTAAATGTAAGAAACTCTATTTTAAGTCTCTGTTTATGTAAGAAAAATGAAGCTAGGGAATATCGCAATATTTTTCAAAAATATTCCCCCTTAGCCCTTGTTGCCTGTGAGTCCTCAGAACTGGTTTATTAAATGGAGAGTCCCGTGGAGCTTAGTGAACAGACGGTGTTTTTAACCAGCAATAATCAGAAATAATATTTCTCCTGCAGCTGGTTCTTTCATTGCTAATTGAATATATATTATATTATATGTTATATATGCCGAAAAAAGCTGTTCACAAACCAACACATCCTTCAACATGTTTCCCATCCAATGGACCTTGCCTGATCTGTGTTACATTGTCAAAACCTGATTTATGCATTTTTGTTGTCTTTTCTCTGTGGAATAAATCTGTAATGTTGTAGTTTCTCAGCAGTGATAGCTGATGGATTGACTACAGACCCGCAGTTATGTCTCAGGTTCATTGTCTCTATCAGAAATCTTTATGGATATTGAAGGACACATACAGGCTAATGTTGTGTTGCTGGCCTGTTGTATCGAAAAAGGCCCATATTTCCAATCGATTTATTTTTTAAAAACCGCAGAAACATACATTTGCAAATGATCATTAAAGCATTTCCCCTACTTTTTTATGTGAGCACAGTGCACTCATGTATGTATGAGATACATATTATTTTAGATGAATGTATGCTAGTGAGCTTAGGGCTTCTCCGGTTTCTTGACATGAATGAACGGATGTTCAGAGAGTACTTCTGTCAGGAAAAAAAGCAAGAAGAGTTTGCTGCATGTGGAAACAGCTGGATGAGTCATTGAGCAACTGCACAGATACGTCAAGCTTTGAAAGGCTCAGAAATTCTAAGGAATGAGGAGAAATTTTCCCAAAGTACTGTCCACATTGTCCACATCCCTGGTATGGTAGGCATGGAAGGTCATTCTATAGCATGCTACTTATTTTAGAATACATAGGCTCCCACCTTAAGCAGTTTTCAAAGTTTTGTTCTTTGTTTTCCAATAATCCTTAATTATGGTATTCTACCTCGACATAAAATTCAATTTCTGACAAGAATAAGTCATACTTTAGATTCAACGCCTATTGTCACGTGATTAATTCAAGGCTGGTTTAGCTTCTCTTTGAAAGTCTGAGAGGAACTGATTTATTCTTTCAAGAAACATCGTAGTGACTTCAGATTGGTTCTGAGGCTGCTTTGCAACCCACTGCTTAAGTAGAAGAACCACCTGCTACATCAAATAGATATTTATAATGTAACAGGGACATCTGCTGGTTGTATAAAATATATATAATCCTAAAATTTGGGTGAATGGAAGCTCCCAGAAGATTTCAACAGACAGCAAATTGACCTGCAAAAGTAGCCCGTTAAAGGATTTTTTTCCTACTGGCAACACTTCCAAGAAACATGCAAGCCTTCTGCAGGACTGGGGTTATCGTCAGCTCCATAAGTACTCAGGAAGAAGGAATGAGCAGAGCGATGAATGGCAATCCCACTGGCGGTATCAATAGATACTGAATCACTGCCCCAGTAGACCCGATGGCAAGGAGAACCAAGAGTAGCTCAGTAAAGGGAACAGTGAGTTCAGTGAAGCGGGTCAATATCTCAGAAAGTCAGCGTGGGTTTCAGCACGAGCTGAGTGCAAAACATCAATATCTGTTTTAGGGTTCAGCATGATTTTATTGGTGTTTTGAAAACATAAAATAGCGTACATCAACTATGTACAGTGGACAGCATAGATTTATTTATTTTTTTTATGTGCTTAAAATGTAGACCTACAGTAAATACCATGTTTTGTTTTTTGCGATTATGACATGGGTTTTTTTATTAACTGATTCTCAGTCATGCCATTGCTGTGAGACCTTATTAATTTTGGCTGTGAGTGTAGGTATGATTTTAACACTTGATTCATACTGATGCTAAAGGAACACTATTTCATCTTTGTCTCCAGTCACCGCACCCACTTCACTGATGTACGGTCACATGTCCTGATGCTGCCTCGTTCCTCAGTTTCCATCTGCCAGTGATTTAGACTCACATCCCTTTTAAAAAGGAGGGAACGCCATTTATAAATCATCCTGATGTGTTTTTTTTCCCCAAATGTTTATACACACGCAGCTCTGGAAAAAATAAAGAGACCACTCTATATTTTAAATAAAAAATCTGCATTTTAAATCCTGGTTTAATCCTGGTTCTGCAGGTGTGAAGTGCACTGCTAGGACAGTTCATATCAGGCTCCTAGAAGCAGGACTGAAGTCCCATAAAGCAAGGA
>JAODJW010000026.1:3541552-3589191 GCA_026777045.1 Hyperopisus bebe
AGGACAGTTCATATCAGGCTCCTAGAAGCAGGACTGAAGTCCCATAAAGCAAGGAAGAAGCTCTTCATTAATGAGAAACAGTGAAAAGCCAGGCTGCAATAAAATATATATTATTCACGGATGCACACCCATAAATGAAGAAATGAGTGAAACAAAACAATTGTGTACACACACACACACACACGCACACACACAGTAGTAGTATTTCTAGCAACTAGCACCACATTTACCCAGAATATGAGTAGTGTGCTTGAAAATAGACATTTTGACTCCATTTGCAAACACCTACATAACATTGTCAGAAACACATAGTGACAGATCCGGGAGAGATTCATCTGCTCTATTAGCATCTTAAAGAATGTGATAGACACTCCCAGAAAATCAGAAATGTCATACTCTCACAACGTTTTCTCATGCTTCATGACAACTAAAAACAGTTGCCATAAGCTGACATGACCTGCATGCCTTTATGACACATGTATGGCAATGTCATTCACAGCATTCAAACAGGCCATATCAGTGCCTCTAGAAACACTAAGGCACTGATGAATTACAATTTCCAGAGTCCTTAGCCAAAAATATGCATTAGTTTTGCTTTTGAAGTAGGCTGGTCTTACACCCATAAAGTCACCTTGTTACCTTCTGTGATCAGTCACTACTGGAAATCATGGGCTGGTGACCACACCTGAAGACATCTGTCCTAGTATTCCCCCTCCCCCTGTCCACCCAATGTGACCTCTGCTCAAGGAGATTCCAGTCTGTACTCTGTGGAGGCCTAGATTTCTTTAATTCACAGACGTCCAGACATGACTAGACAGTTAGGGCCAGTCACTGACCTTTCGTGTAGATCTTTCCCATTGAGCTGGCTCTCCTCTTCCATTCTTCTTTCACTCATGGTTTGTCAATTGCCTAAGGAAGTGACTCCTTAGACCTCCATCCAGGATCATTTAGATTCTTGGGATTTTTTCACAAATGCAGGCATTTAGATGTTCATCTTTCGGCCTGTAGCGTGTTCCCAGTCAATGCATTTCACACAATTAATTAAGCGATGCATTAAGAGCCCTTATTTCCAGCGGGGGCCAGAGAGGCACTCCATTATAGTATTAGCAAACGCTAATGGAGTTCTCCTTTAAGCCATGAGAGTCGGGGCAATGCCACTTTTCTACCATTGCTCTTTTAAACACGTCCAAGTGGGTGGTAACTCAATGATGGTATTTTCCCAGGGCCGTTTTAAGGTTGATAAGCCATCACAAGTGTATAAAACATGTGGAATTGTGCTACTAGCATGTGACATTGGAATACCCTTCCACTCTCATCTAGTCACACACCTCTCCAGTCATCTCTCTATCGCATGCTTCTTTTTCTGTGTTTTTATCATGTCGTCCTCTAGGGGAACACTATAATTTTGGCCTAATACTGTATATTTATATGTTCTGATCCAAAATGATCAGTTTTAGGTTAAAATATTGTGGTATGAGGAGATGTTTTCATAGATGCATTTAGCTGATAAATGTAAAATTAGGGGAAAACTTTGCTTTATAAACTCAAATTGGATTTATACATCAATACCTCCATCTTCCACTTTCTGCAAGTCATTTCCCCAGAAATGGATCCTCTTCTTGTATTAATCTTCTCACAGTATCAGCCGGGTGCTCGACTCTGAGGACACACGTCCGGTTTTTTGTTTTTGAGCTCAGATTTCCACACAGAAACCTGAAAAAAAGAAAAAGGAGTAGTGCTTTTGCAGTACAATTTGAAGGCACCTTTTTTCTATCAAAGAGGCTTTTGGCACAGCTCACCCAAGCTCTCAGATAAGATGCAGCAGGCGTCACCTCAGCAGATGAGGACATCTTGTTTCGAAGGATCGTTGTTGGCAGCTAATGCAAGACATCAGATGTTGGTTATCATACAGGTGGGTTTTGTGAAACTCAGTCTTCTTCATGACTAGAGTATTCCCCTAACAATCAAAAAGAGCTTCGGAATAGCAGTGACAAACAGGACTAGCTGTCTATCCAAGTGATACACGTTAATCCTTCCAGGATTATCATGTAGGCTGCATTTGATTCGCACTATAAGCACCGGAAGGTCTTGTTCGTGACCAAATGTATCCTTTAATAAGTCTCATCCTAATTGTGGTAACTTGCTTTCCTTGTGTTTATTGTTGCCTCCAACACCCAGCATTTATGTGATGTTTATCAAAATGGCAGTGTATTTTGAGATTAAATAGGTCTTTCCTTTAATTCACTTATATAGCAAATCATTTAGCACATATTAAATGATTTTGTTGAATCACTTGGGAGAACTGTCAAGATGAAATTACTATTTGCTATCTTGTGCTTGACCTTGCTTTTGAAATAGAGAAATGCTGGTCGAGTTATTTTTTTAATGTAAAATAATCCAGTGTAAACATCACCAGATGGGATTGGACGCTTGCAGTGATGTGGGGGGGGGTCTACAGTGCCCCATTTCTATGACCAACAACTTTTATGAATAAAACTTCATCCCCAATGTCCCTGATGTGCCAAGAAATGGCAGAGCAAAATTTTTGATTTTTATTTTTATAAAAATATACCGACTGCAAAGCTGCTGCATAGTAAAGATTAGTTAATTAAATGGTTAATTAGTCAATTTTTTAGTCTTGGTCATCTAATGTCCTTTGTAGGCTATTTCCTCAGAACAATTACTTATCATATCTTTACAGCACTTTGATCTTACTATCTTTGCAAGTTCCTAATTGTAATATTCTCATCTTAATCCAGTTGTCATTATGTGCATAATTGTTAATTACACACCTTTAAAAAGACCCAAAACATTAAAAAACATATCTATGGTTTTCCCTCTTCTCTTTCACCAGCTCATACCTACCTTTTGCATGTGTTGCATTATTTAGACACAGTGATAATTACATTTGACAGAAATGACAGGGACGTGGTATGATTCTGTTACTGGGAGAGATTACATTTTATTTTGATTAAATGAGAATGGACCGAAGTGGAATGGCAGTAATTACGGGCCGGAATTAAACGTCTCTTGGCGAAGGACACGGCAAGACAGGGTGGAAGGACAGCAGTAGAGCGGAAGAGTGGGAGGAGGGCAGGGCAGAGGAGGAGAGACATGTCTGAGAAGCCGGCATCCGTCGCCTTTAATACCATCCCCCTCGACAGTGTAGTAATTGGAAGGTCAGTGACTGAGAGTCTGCTTTTGTCAGGCTGGTACTTCCTTCAACATGGCCCCTTGACCTCCTGCTGTGCTGTTTCAAAGTAAAACTGAAAGGTAAAATAAAGGAAGGGGTCTTTTGTTTGTCCTGAGGCTGCAATATGACATGTAGGCCCCTACTCTCTAAAGCACGCCGACTCCCAGGAGCCTGCATGTGCGGCAGGGAGGCGGGATCAGAGACCGCAGCTCCTCGTCCGACGTTCAGTGGAAACTGGCCAGAGCTCCATTTGCTTTTCATCCTCAGTGGCTCTTACTGCCTGCCATTGCAGGATACTGCCACTTAGGATATTGCACAGATCTGTCCTTAGTGACTGTCTTGCCTCTCTTCAAGATCTTTGCTACCATCTTGAGTTTCTTGCCAGTGCCAGTTCAACATGCCACCACAGATCCAGAGCATGTTGCTAAAACAGCTGTGTTCCGCTTGATCAAGTGCCATGGCGTCTCAGGTGGCACCCAAACTGTTTTTCAAGCTTCGGGATATTTTGCACCAACAGTGGTGAAATCCGCAAGCCAAGGCGGCTGGTCTGGAAACTGTGGGAAATGTCATAGCCACCTGTCTGTTGAACGTCTGTCATTCCCAAGCAAGAGAAGAGAATTGAGCAGCAAATCAGCATCAAATGGATTTTCAAGGATCAAACCCTTTCCAGTGCACCAAACTTATTCATTCCCTCCATCCATTTCTCCATCCATCATCCCTAACCACTTACCCAGAGCTGTGGCTGAGGGCTAATCCAAGGTCCAAGGCAGGGGACACTCTGCACAAGAAGTCAGTCAATTGCAGGGCACACTCCTACACATACTCATTTCTTATAAATAAATCACTTATGTACTGAATGGCTTGTGTACCTCTAAACCAGTAAACAGACATTTCTGTGGCCTCTACATTTAATTGCACTAATTCCCAGCAAGTGAGCCCAGAGCATAACAAGAGACTATTAATTAGAGCTTGTGCAAATATGCCGCATATTTCCAAATAGGCAACAGCTGTTGATCAGTACAGAACCGCTCCCATCCTCCTTTTCCTCAATCGGGTAGCATCTGGGCGGGATGGCGGGGAAAAAAAAAGAAGAAAAATACCCGCATACGTGAGCGCACGCTAGAAGCACATTAGGGAGAGACAGCGGCATCGTGAAGCTACGCTTGCTAAGCGTTCAATCTGTTGCCACGTCTGTCTGATCTGCACCATCATGACCAGGTTGACAGCGATCGCCTTTTTTTTTCAAACGGGTGCCGTACGCACAGTTAGGTATAGCAACAACAAATATGTGATTTTCTGTCATTACATCCCCAAAGTCCGTCTTGTTCTCTGTGTCTTCCTGAATGAAAGCTGCCTGCTTTTGTCCCGTGGGGCTGTGTTAAAAAGCACATTAAGTCTCCGAGACAATTGCTAATGGAGATGATTGATTGTTGTCTGCTTGCACAGTGCCACTGATAGCATCCCCAAAACGATCGTGTCAGTGTTTTGCGACGTGTTAAATCTGTTTAGGCAACAAAGTCATTTCCAGCCATTATATCAAAGGACTTTTTTAATGGTGGCCCGTTTTTATGCCATGAAAACGCCCAGAATAAAGTACTTTTCTGGTTTTGCCTCATTGCCTAGTTAATATGCCATAACTTTTTAATCATCTAATTTTTTTACACTTGTGCTTAATGCATATAGCTTTTATGTGTTTCTCTGGTAATTTAGCATGCACTGTTTTACTTGTTATGCTTTGATTTCCCCCACGGAACCACTCAAAAACATATGGTTCCTTGGTCTTGTCATTATTATTTTGATTCATACCATATATTGTGTGTGAGCATTTATGTATGAGTGTGTGCGTGTGTACTTGCTAGCTCAGCAGTGTGTATATTGTGTGTTTTAGTGAGTGTGCGTATTAGCAGGCTCTCTGGGCAGTCTGTGATTTTGCGCATGTGTGTGCGTGCGTGTGCATGCATGTGTGTGTGAATCTCCTCGCTTTGATTCTCTCTGCCTTGCTCTGACTGGCTGCTGGGTGCTCCCATCAGATTGGGAGGCATGAGTGCTTGACCACTCTCTCGCTCATTCTTGTGGTTATGTTCAGAGAGCCATGTTCTATAAGTGTGGGTCCTTATGTGAGCAATCTAACCACGCAAATATCAGGGCAGGAGGCGTGGAAGTCAGTGGAAAGTCAGTGGAAGCTGTATCCGTCTTTCTGTGTTGTATGAAGTCAGCAAAGTATTAGGGTTTGACGGATCGAACTATAAGTACCTTCAGTTGTGCTATATCTATTTGTTTCAAGTGCCTTTCAATTCTTTCCCATCATGCATTGAGCTATTCGGGTTTGTAGGAGGTGCATCTGCTGTTTCTGCTAAGGCCATTGCGAACTGCAGTAAATGAGGGTATATGTGTGCGTAATTAATCTCCATACATCGTTCAGCCTTAGTACTAACCTCTTATAATCCCCTACTTGGCAAAATGTAGACATTACTGCAATAACTTTGCACTAATAAATATTTCATAGCCTAAAAGTCATAGTATATGTAAGGGACAAACAAAAGGCATTTAATTTACTTATACATCAATTCTTTATATGAGAGATTACAGTAAGTCTTAAGGCTGTCATTCTTTCTCAATGTTTAAACAGCTTTACCTTTTTGTAATAAAATGGTTTTGTTTGTTTTACAGCTCCAATCAACCCCCATCTTCGTAAGTATTCCTCTTTTGAAGTTTTAGTGTAAGACAGCTCTGTAAGCTGTATAACTTCTGATATTCATGTAACTGGAATGTAATTGATTTATTTATGCCTTGTTTTGTTTTCATTTAATTGGGAAACAAAAGTCAGCACATAACTATATGTATCTCTTTTGAGTTTGGATGGCAGTCACCACAGACAGCTGAATGCTTTGACTTTCTGCTGTGGAGTGAATGTCAGATCACTAATGGAAGCATGTTGAGAACCTGAAAAAAGATACAGAAGCGGGGGGGGGGTTGGTGGTCCCGACAGGCAGTGAAAATGACAGCATCACTCAGCCAGTGCCGTTTATTACTGAAGCACTGATTCACCCAGGTGGCCCAGGCATAGCTGGATGGCCTGCTGGCTTTTAAGGCTGTTCTCAGGGTGCACAGCTTTAAGCTGTGAAGCAAAATATAACACCCCCCTCCCTCCATTGGCAACCACTAAAATTTTAGGACACCTACATCAATTGTTACCACTCTACATATATTTCCAGTTTGATTTTCAAAGTCATGGACAACTTACTTGGCTCTCTTTGTTTGTAATGAGAGCATGTGATACTGTAAGAAGCATGTGTCACTATCTTACTGTGAAATGAAGGCCAGGCCTTAAATAGTCACGTGTATAACCTATAGTGTTTCATTCTCAGATAGGAACCTATGAGTATGTTTTCCTTTACATTTAGTCCATGCTACTGGCTATAAGTTATGGTCACCTGTGTTGATTTGACCAAAAATTAGCTGAAATTCTCAGTATAAAGGGCACAGGCCCCATTTTTCAAGCAATTCTTCTGAAAACATCATTAGGATCCTTAAACAGGTTTAGTTCTTGGGTCCTCTTTGTACTGTCTACTGGGATTCATGTAATCAGGTTTCCCCTTCTCCAAAACAGGAGAGTTCCACTGCAGTTTCGAGGAGGAGCCCATCTGCATGTTCACCCAGGAGAAGGGCGACGATTTTGACTGGACCAGGCATAGTGCGGCCACCCGGGACACGAAGTATACCCCCAACACCGGGCCAAGCAGCGATCGAAGCGGATCCAAGCAGGGTGAGCAGGTCACTGAGAGGGCAGACGGCAGCTTTCTCATAATTAAGCGGGTAGCTACCAAGTATATAGACTATATTTGAAGACAATGTGTTGACGAGAAGCCTTGAGGTCAAGCTATTCACCAGCATGCAGCCTAAACAGGATTCTTGCCTACTTGCTTCATACCATTAACATTACCATTTGTACACCCCCCCCACCACCCAATAGCACAGATGTTGCCTTATTATCTTCCTCCAATTTGTCGTTCTCCCGGCAGCAAGGAGCCGGGCAAGTGAAACCACGAATACAAATCAGCTCCCCATTGGGGCCGATGCTATCTGTTGCCGCAGAGGAATTTTGTCGTACGATACAATTTCATACACAGATTTGGTGGATGGGCTTTTCTGCCTTGCCTGAGCTGGAAGAGCTCCACACTGGCACTCTGCAGTCACCCACCTTGCTCAGGAGTTCCAAAGCAAACCCTTGCGTTGTGTGGGCGCCTCTATAACGTGTTTGAAGGTTTAAGGATGTGATGTGCAAACACATTTTCCTGCCCTGACTTTCAGCTTTGATAAACCTGGGTTTTCAGGTGCCATCCAAGAACAGCAAGGTTATTACGCTAATGTGCCTGTTTGTCTTTCATAGCAATCAGGCAGGATTCTTCAGGGATTTCACCATTTACCGTCATGTCCACTTCTCCCCTGCAAGACGCACTCTGAGAAAGAAGGCAGTAAATTTAAAAATCAAAAATTGACCACATGTGGTGACCATTGGATTGTGTTTGGAGTGTACATGTATATGACATTTTTTCATCTGGGGATGTTTAGTTAGTTAAGCAGGGGTTATTTGAAGGCAGGTACTGTAAAGGCACTCATTAGTCCTATAACTGCTCTTACTTATAACTTAAAAACATGCTATTTTACTGCAAACATGTTCGTGATTGAGCTGCCAGTATGATTCTGCTGATTCCCTTCTGTGCTCAGTGGGAATGATTTTTGTTGCATCCGCCTAGTCGTGTAGCTTTCTTGTTTGCTATTAAACCCTTCATTATTATTCCAGAATGGTTACCATTGTTCATTCTGTAACTGTGTTATGCTCCTTCTGCTACATTTCACTTGTCATTGCCCTGCCTGCCTTGTCTCCATGGCGCAGTGAGAAATGTTTCACATTTGCAGACTTCCATGTCTCCGTGGGAACACCTCAACCTTCAATTAGCAAAGGGCAGGTGTAATGAAATATAAGTGCCTGATGCCACTGGGCTGTTGATGTCCACTCGAAGGAGGATAGGGATGTCAGGCATTAATCTGCAAAGACCTATAGCAGTTTGATGTAGCCTCCATTCATTACAATTTTAACACAAATCCCTCAAAATCATCTAATGTAACTAACAGGATTCTTGACAAAGACATTAGCTAGAGCTTTCCTCTCAATTTTGGGGGCATGGCCATCGTTTGGGCAGTAAATAATGCATAGCTCTAAAGACTCATGGCTTTAGAAATTCAATCGCATTGTCCAGGCTTTTATTACTGATAATGTCTAATGTGACTTTGTAATTATCTTTTACTAGATTTCACAGAAGATTGCCATTATGTAGAAGGGCTTTCA
This sequence comes from Hyperopisus bebe, assembly GCA_026777045.1. NCBI lineage: Eukaryota > Metazoa > Chordata > Actinopteri > Osteoglossiformes > Mormyridae > Hyperopisus > Hyperopisus bebe. The sequence continues at coordinate 3,550,096 of JAODJW010000026.1, forward strand.
TGGGTGGAGTTTTCAGCTTGCCAGACCAATGTCAGGTTATCACATGACAGCCTTTTGGTGGGCTGTGCTGAGGTCTGCATGCTGCCTGAGGTCGATCTGTAGCCCATAGGTGTCTGGCTCAATTCCCAGGGGGGGGGATCTGCTTTTGGAAAGGGTACTTTGCCTAGATTACATCTTCAAATCAAGCTGCATCATTAGCTAAAGTCTTACATTGATCTCTGTGTCAACTGCTTTAGAGGAAAGTGTTTGCTAATGATAATAATTTGATTTCTGAAATGTGTTCTTTTGAGGTCCTTGAGAAATGTTTGAGAAAATGATGAGCTCTAGCTCCCCACATTGCTTGGCACACACCCTGCATCAATACACACTCCAACATAGAAAAAAATCTTATTTATACAAACTAACATGGTTTCTCATATTGCCCTATGTTCAACTCTATCTAAAACATTACTAAATGTGAAAACAGGAGTATTCAGTTGGGTTGACCTAAAATCACAGCAGACTATTATAGTGATGACATTGAGCTCTAAAAAGTATGGAGGGTCATTTTTCAGGGACTGGTGCATTGAGCCCATAATGCATTGCGTGGGAAGCCTAGAATGCGTAGCGGCTGAAATGCGTCTAGGCCGAAAGTGTGGCCTTTGGGGAAAATGTTGGAAAATGAGCTGGGAATTGCAAGGGCAGTTCGACACAAATGGTACAGAAACTTTTTGAGAACTGTCTTAAGAACGATATGGTCCTCGTTTGGTACTGAGCGGATTCCTCCTCTCTGAGGATACAGATGAACGACTCACTGACATTGAAGTTTAACAAGGATATTACATAGTGTACCACCCTGTATAGGCTCAGCTTCACTGAAAACAGGGTCCTCTGTGTCACGCTCGCGGGTCCAGCAGGCTGGCAGCAGCCCAAAAAGCAGGCAGGTATGCAGGAGTACGGGCAACAGGGTTTAATAAGAACGGGGTAAACGAGCACGAGACATTACATCAATGACAAGTCTGGGGAATACAGACTGAGACACGGACTAAATACACATGACAAGCTGAACTCAACGAGCAACAGGTGGGAACAATCGGGCATTAACACAAGGTAACGAGGGGGTGTGGCACACAGGAGGATCGGACGGAGCTGGGCGTGACACTCTGCTTTTGGAGGCAAGGCAAGCATTTAACTAATTTCTCATGTTAATTCTGTTGTCTGCCAGAAGGTTGTCATTGTCCCTGAGGATGTGGCTTTGATCACCACTCAATCTGTATGGTCAGCATTGAGATAATCTGTTATTTTCTACCAGACTGATGATTTTCTATTGCTTTCTATGCATCTGGCATAGTTTGTTAGTACTGAATAATATATTTCTTCTTTTTTTGTTCCACCTCACAGGCTTCTACATGTACATTGAGACGTCTCGACCTCGCTTGGAAGGGGAAAAGGCACGTCTACTGAGCCCCACCTTCAACGTAGCCCCTAAAAGCCCATACGGGGCCACCAACTCTGCCTACTGCTTCAGCTTCTACTACCACATGTATGGGAAGCATATAGGTAAGCCTGTGTTATGCCATCAAATTTTACTCCTACGAATACACATGCACCATGGATAACCGTTTTAAAAAAAGATATTGTTCTTGATGTTTATTTATTTCATACAGCAAATGCAATTGTACATCATAGTGGGTATTACTATCAGCTACAGGACTGAGGGCAGGAGGCTGCTCCTCACTCTGTGTGCGTGTGTGTGGATTAGGTTTACATTACATTGTGGGGACCAAATCTCCCCCACAATGTAAGAAACACCTGTTATTTTGATGTTGTGGGGACCATTTCTCAGGTTCAACCAAAGATCTGTGGATACAATCAAAAAACGTAAAAATGCCAAAAGTCTCATAGTTTGTTTGGTTACTTATGGTTAAGGTTAGGGTTGGGTAGGGGTTAAGGTCATAATGTTGGGATTAGAGTTTTCTCCATAGGAGTGAATGGAGAGTCCCCACAAAGATATAATTACAAACCTGTGTATGTGTGTGTGTGTGTGTGTGTGTGTGTGTGTGTGTGTGTGTGTGGTTAGGATAAGCTCCAGAGGTCTTGTGACCCTGCAGTGGATAAGCAGCTGTCAGCTGGACAGGATGGATATAATTTACTTTGCCTAATTGCATGAACCTTACTGTCACACCTATAGAAACATTTTCAGGGTGAGTCTCCTGCAAGTGACACCCCCCCCCCTTATAATTCCATGCTTAGGATCAGCTGTGTCCTGCACATATTTTCCTTGAACAAATGGAACACTGCAATCGATTGTGACATGAATGTATAAAATAAGCCAGGTCGTTTCCGAAACATGAATGTGATTATTTTTGCAATTCACACTATGAAGGGAATTAGTAGAATGGTCTTGGCAGACACTACCTCAACACTGACAGAAAGTGGCTTTCTCAAATAATTTGTTCTCCCCTTAAACAGGTGACAAATCTCAGCCCTGTTATACTCAGATTCCTGTGTTTTCATATAAACATAGGCACTGAATACAGTCATGCAGAATATTTTACGTATTACATTTGTGGTCGGTGGTTTCTGACTCCACTGTCTTAATGCTAAAATTTAAAACATACCATAAAAGTAACATCAGTTTATTCCCTATTCAATAACTGTATTATTCTGAAAAATTAATGGATGAGTCAAGCTAAAAGCCTCTTAAATATTTACTATTATAAAAGCTTTAATGGTGTTATATGAAAGGCAGTGTATTTATTTATTATTGTCATTAACTTTATGACACTTAATTACAATGTTGTAGTTAATGGTCTGTGTATGCATATTAGGAAAAATGGATACTTTAATATATATTTATGGCACATATATGATGGTGGGTTCTGCCACATTGGCAGAGACAAATATTTGCAATGTTTGAAATATTCCTATAAAATAAAGACTTCATCTACTTTAAATAATTTTTTGTTCGGATATTGGGAATGGGGTTAAACAGTCATTATTCCGTCGGTTCATCAAAAGACATTTTTATATTTATAATGGCGAGTGTTTATTTTTTTATGAGGCTCCTGCACCGCATTTCTAATAATGATGCTCCTCTGTACCATCGCAGCTATTAAGTCTCTTCATATTTCAAAGTACTGAATGCAGCATTGTGCCAAAATAGCGGAATGTTCTTTGTTGTTGATTATAGATCCACACTTAAAGAATGAATGAAGTCACAAGTTAGAACAATTCATAAAGGTTCGCAGAATACAGCCAAAATATGGGTAGCACTTTACTTGACAGGACACAAATAATATGGTATTATGCTATTACGTATGTATCAATTAACCACAAACTAAGTCTTAATTACATACTGATGTCATATTTATTTATGATTAATGAATCGTGATGCAACTTTTATCCCAAGCAATTACTATATTTGTTACTATATCTGTTAATTCTGTAAACCTTTGTAAACTATTGAAGTAATTACTAAAGGAACAAGTAATGAATTAAACAAGAGAAATACCGGTCTCATTTTTGTTCATCATTAATGAATCGTGACGCATCTTTTATCTGAAGTAGCAACTATATTTGTTCATGATTTGTACTTCAGTAGTAACTGAGTTATTACGAAGTATTTGTGCCCCCGTCAGGTAAACCGTTACCAGAAAATGTATCACAGAAAAAAAAGAAATGCAAAAAATGCACTTTGTCTTTTAGGCTTTTTTAGCTTAACTTCGTAATGTCCTGCATACTACTGTTTAGTTCTTGAAAGCTTTTTCTTGTATATGTGGTAGTTGCATATGTTTTAGTGAATTTTCTTAAAGAATACACTAATAAAAAGAGTAACCGCTGGACATGTTCAAATAACACTGTTCTGTCTTTTTTCAAACAGCCACATTGATATTTCTCTGCTTTTCAAGATCTTTGTAGGAATTCCATAGATTAGTGGTTTTTGCTGTATTGTTTGAACTGTTACAAATAAAAAGTTGATTTGTGCAACAGTAAGAAACATAAAATCAATAGTAAAAAACAAAAACTTATTTGTTGATGTACTCCCTGGAAATGTACGCCCTGTTGCCTCCTTCTGCTTGCTTGTCTAACCTGTACTTGATTCTCTCACGATACTGGTCATGTTGCTAATAAAAATATGTTTACAATAGGAGTGTAAAGGTACACGTACTCGTACCAAATATTTTCAGTACAGGTCTTCCAGTTCAGCATGCATATGCACCAAATGAATGCAGCAAAAGCAGAATCTTTGTGTGTTTGTATGTTTCCCCCGAACAACATTCAGAAAGGGGAGGATGTTGCATGCACACATAGGTTACTCAGTTCTTATACATCACCTTGGTCCAACAGCTGCTGAAAGCCATTCCTGGATTAAGACAAGTTCGGTAAATCAGATCTGGCAGATTTGTCTACTTGACTATGGATTTGAAGCAAGATTCAAACACTAATCCTGGGCTTCAGAGGAAGCTCCCAAGCAAAACATGCAGTGCATCAGTCATTCATTAAATATTAATATATTTACAGTACAAGCATCACATTTCTTTAGTATTTAGAATACTATCATAGTTTTAATGTTGCATTGTGACCATCAGTTTTGTTTGTTGGAAACACAGCATATGAAAACAGCAGAATAGAGTGTGTGTCTCTTGGCAGTACAGGGTTTTTTTTCCGCGTTCCTTACTGCACAGTGGACCTAAAGCAAGTGTTGCAAACATTTTTTTCATTTTGCGAGGTTGGAAGTCATCCGCAATAAATTGCCTACTCTGGGAAAACAATTTGAGCGCTCCTAAAGCCCAGGGCCCTGCCTGGCCTGCTGAGCTGCTCTTGGCTGTACGGTATCTGCACCTGACAGACAGTGGTACTTGAGCAGCGGCTGACCCCACCATCGCCAAAGTGACAAAGTGTGCGACGGTAATTTTCTGCCTCACATATCTGTCTGATGTTGGCTGAATAAAGAGCGTCGACCTAACTGGGGACGGCCTCGTTGTTCGGCTCCGCTCCCCCGCTGCCGTGCATGTTCAGTGTTCAGCGACAAGTCCAGTTGGGGGGGGGGGGGGGGCAGGGGGCAGTTTGAGGCCCTTTGGCTCCCCCATACTTCTGCCGAATTTCCATTCTGATAACTCATTGTTGGCTGTCGACAAGAAACTGAGGGTGACACTTCCTGTACTGACCAGCCTCTTACTTAGCCATGAAGATAGACTTATATTCAGGCCAATTGTATATGCTTACAGGCATAAAGCATAAACAACACAGCTTGTGTCACATTGATTACACTCCTGCTGAGGACTGGAAAATTCATTACTCTGCTGCAGCCATAAATTCTCTGGATTTTATGGCCTGCAACATTTGTTTTGCTTCTGCATTACTGTCAAAAATCTTGGCAACTAAAGTAGAAACATTACAGATCAACTGCAGAGAGCAAGCACCCCCCCTCCCCCCCCCACACACACACAGACACACACACACACACACACTTGATAATGGTACATCCTTTTCACAAAAAAAAAAAAAATCCTGCGGTCACATGACCAACCACCTGTGCAGTCTGATGCTATCCCAGGAGACCTACTCCAGCGTGACACTGTTGTCAGCATTTGGTTTGGGAGCACTCGCTTTGCTGGTGCCTCTTCACGTGCGGTGGAGACAAACAGGCGAAATAGGCGCGAATATGTCCTGAGCGAGGCAGCCGACACACAGGCGGCGTCTCTTTCGCTCTGAGTAAAGCCACAAGCCCCTGGAATGGGGTGTGCGCTGATGGGGGGGGGGGGGGGTACACTTCCTCAGATGACAGTATCCCAGCGGAGGGGCTGTGTCTGCAAACTGAAACCTGCTGACTTCTCAGCTGAGTTTGGGACCTAATTCAACTCAAACCACCCAATGTTTAGGATGAGGATATTAATATTAATCCATGGCAGCTGTGTGGCATTTGAGCACAAAATCTGAAAGACTTCTAAGGAGGTAGGACATTAATTGCAGTTGTCCATAATTGAATGATGATTTTTTTTTTTTATTTATTTACTAGTGCTGTCATTTTTGGTGATGTCACACTAGAATGAGTTCATTGGAAGGCCTGTGGATGGGGTCGAAACACATTTCCATTGGCTCGTACTGCTTGCCGAAAGTCTGTTATCGCACCTCGGGGTGTATATGGCACTCGCCATCCCACACGCTAGCAGTGAGGAAACACCTGGCTTCCAGCTGAAAAAGAGGCCATCCTGAAAGCAGCCTTGGCTGATCGGGGCACCCTGTATCCGGGGATCAATAACACTCTGGTTGGGCTTTGACTTTGTCTTGTCAGGGCCCCTTCCCACTTTACTGCTCGGTACCTATGGGTGGTATGATAATTGGATTTTTCTTACGCCGCTCACGAGTTATCGGCTCACCGCAGCGCTGGGGTTGCAAGACTCGATGTTTGCTGAGCTGTAATCCAAGTCCTGTTGACTCCACTTTATCGTTTTTCACATGTGAGAGCATGAGATCGAATTCTGTGCATCGCAGGCGAATAATCTCAGTTAGAGTCTTAGATCCCTCCAGGCTTCTTACGCCATGAAGTTTTGTGATTTTACTCAAATAAATCACTGGACTTACTTTGAAGAAAGATTTCTCGTCATGAAAGGGATTATATTTTATGTATTCTATATCTAATTTAAATCTAAATCCCTCACAGTAGGTGTGTCCTATTTAAAGCCCTAATGCATCTTGTAACTGAGCTCCTTTCACCGTCAGAATAGTATATTTTTCTTTCCTTGGAAAAGCTCAAAGAAAACCAAGAGAACTACATATTATTACTGCCATTACTTGCTTACTTACATACACACATATATAAAACTTCATTATGTCTTAGATGCGGTTTCCTTGAGCCATCAGGCTGACTCAGAAATGTTATATTTCAATATCTTCAATTATTTTTATCTAGCTGCAGTTGGATGGGTGCACTAACCACCTTGCGCCTTCTATCAACACTATGACCAAACTATTTCTCTCTACTGGAACTTCAGTCTGACAAACAGGTCTTCTGGCCCAAATAGCCCACTAAGGCATGTTTCCTTTCCTATGTAGGGACCTTGAATGCCTACTTGCGGCAGAAGGGCCAGGCGGCGTCTGACAGCCCCATTTGGACTCTAAGTGGTAACCAAGGGGACCGGTGGAGGCAGGCAAAAGTGAACATCCACCCCACCTCATCCTTCCAGGTAAGCAGCCTCTCCCCAAGCTACTGGCATCTTGCTCCCCTTGTTACCTGTTGGACTTGGCTGTTTATGCTGCAGGATATTTACGGAAGCTGGTTCCTCCAGGGCTGTATATCCTCACTCTTAGTCCTAAACTCTTCTCCAACTTCTCTGTGCCTTGGAGTTCTGTTAAATAAGCCCATTCAGCTGCTGTAGTTTGTTTTATTGGCTGGCGGATCTATGAACTCCCACATCTTGAAAGTGTCAAGGTGGACAAGTGAGAATCAGTTAACTAAATGAATGCAAATGTGAAGATTCCCAGGGGCAAATTCCTATGGAGAGATATTGATTTCTTTTATTCGTCCTGCTGAGTGTTGCGATAGACATTTGTGTTAGTCTGGGGAATTTCTCATTGCACAGCTACATAAAAATTGAATACCATGCTGAAATTGAAGTTTAATTAGCTCCATCATCTGGGACCCATTCACAAAGACACTCTGTGTACATTTAAAAGTGTCACTCTTTTTCAGTTTTTTTTTCAGTCTTTTTTTAGAAAGTATTTGATTTCAGTTTACTCCAAATTTATGAAAATGGTGTAAAGTTCTAGAAAGACAAGAGAACCAACAATCTTGGCTTCCCATGGCAAATTAATTGATGGTCACCATCTCAGTAAGGGAGCACAGGGAGAATTGCTGTAGTGCGTTGGTCTCCTGCAATATTGTGTGATTGGTCACATGGGACCACGGGTGGCTTGATTGCTGATGCTTTTACATTCCCAGCATGCACCTCAGCCTTTAAAAGCTAAATGCCAAGTTTGGTAATTACTGGAGGTCTCAAGCTGGGGGCCCATAGCTAATTCAGCAGCAAAGGTGGGATGTCCAACATCTTGATTGCATGCACCTGCATCTTAATATATACAACACTGGCGAGCCATTAATTAGGATGTACTCCATGTGGTTTATAAATCTCACTGGACTCATTATTCAGGAGTGTGTTGCGTGCCACTTACAATGGACAAGATGGAAAGCTGTGATTGGGAGATCCAGGGGCATGCCCAGGGACCCCCGCCAAAAAGGGACCTCAGCTAACCTTTTAAAAAAAATTAAGCCCAGCATTTTAAACCCGGTATTTTACATTATCTTCCCATATTGAAAAATGAAATGTGATTTGACCCATTTTTTGTCTCTGGACTGACCCCTCCCCCATGAACAATTTTTAAAATCTTAAATTTAAATCTTTATCTAATTGTTTTTAGGTAGCTCATTGCTCTGGTTTATGTTTTTTTATTCTGCGGTATTTTATTTAATAGTTATTTTTTAGCCCTCTCCTGTTGTTGTTGCTGCTGTATGTAGGTATCTAAGCATGTAGGGCAGCTAAGGGGTCCTGAACGATTAGTTTAAATGACTCTGTTAGGCTTGTAGGAGGAGTTGCCTGTGAACTCTACTACTGAACTCTGTGTCCCCACAGATGGTTCTGGAAGGCATTCGAGGTCCAGGCATCGAGGGCGATATTGCCATAGATGACGTCACCATTGAAGAAGGGGAGTGTGGTGACCCTCCACCGAATAGTAAGTAACATTTTTTAGGTAAACTTTACAGGTCTTCATGGTGATTCAGCATGCATGTTCACCTTTCTGGGTTAGGAACTGGATCACTAGCGTTATTTATGTGATACAAAAGTGGTTATCGCATTAGAAGCACAAAAAACAAAAGAAACATTTTATTTAGTGTTCTAATCATTAAATTTTCATCTGCCCCACACCAGATCTGCGGAATATGGCCCCTCCTTCGGCCACCCATATATGGCAGCTATGCGTCGCCCTTCTCCTGGCCCTGTTTGGCCTTCGAAGGTGACCTTCCTCTGGCAGAGGCTACAGAAGGATCAACCCGGCACTGGCACCAAGAAGGAGTCTCCATACTTGGACCTTCAATTTATAATTACCAAAGATTCATCCAGTGGGATTGCTGAGGAGGCACGCAGCACATCGAGGGTACAAGGAGCAGGCGAAAACACAAGCAAAAGGGAGAAGAACACCAAGATAAACAACACAATAATAATGAAGATTCTATTATTTTTTAATGAAATATATGCATAGTGCGTTCCCGAGGCTGAGATCTGGAAGTCCATCATTGACTCTGTTCTGGAGCTGGGATCGCTCCCAGAGCAGTGGATTCCATCAGAATGGTAGAGGTCTGCTTGTGAAGAAGAAGAGGAGAAGTCTGTAAAGCACAAGGACATGGCTGGGTGTTATTATATGAAATTAGTTGTGGTTTTTTTTTGTTTTTTTTTTTTTAGTGAGGCTTTTTCCTGCTTTGATGGCCTAAGGAATTATAATCAGGGTCTTAAAAAAACCTGATCTATTACTATTGAATGCTTTAGGAGTATTAATTTGCCCAGTCCTCTTGTGATCACTGGAAGTATCATCACAAACCACCTAGCTATGTTCTTACGCCTTCGGCTGAGAGTTTTCCTTTCTAGTAATTTCCAAATCTCTTCTTAAACTTTCTCATAGTTTCCTTCTGCCTCCGTTTGCTTTCAGCCGGCAGCGTTTACTCCCCCTGCAGGCCTAAAACGGTAATGTTTTGTTTACACGATGGCCCTATGAAAACACTATGCTCCAACGCCCCCATACGGCTTGCCGGCCATCATCCAATGACGCCGCGGCCCACGCGCCCTAGTCCGTTTGTATGAAGGTTGCTTGGGGGTTGCGGGAAGGTGGTTGTTCTCTCTAACATCCGTCTGTCGCGACTGGCCCATCCAAGGATCAGGAGCCGTTGTCTGCCATGAAACCAAGTGCCTTCAGATTTAAAGTAAAAACGTGACCCTGGAAGATCTAGTAAGCCTCATCCACTGAAGGTTGCAGTGCTACCAGTGGGCTGTTTTCTACGAAATCCCTGGCCCTGCTGCCACTGCGTTTAGGCGAAGAATGGGACTGCGATGGATGGTCGATGCTGTGATAAATGCACAGATAAAGAACGTATGCCGACAGCCCAGCTTCAGACAATGGAAAACGCGACCAAACTTCCTTGGTTCAATCGTAGGCAATTTCCATACGACAGCCATGGCCTGTGAGCTTGTAACAGCCAGCGACACCCAAGCAAGACTCAATTCGGTGAACTGTGAATGTAGATCAATGGGCTGGGGTCTGGATACCTGGAGCTCAATTATGAGAAAACTGGAAGAAAATAAATAAACAAACAGTCCCTTGTAAAAGCGATGGCCCTACTTTTCGAGAGAAACCCCACCCACGACTTGAGGGCCCTCAGCGTGCTAAGAAGGGGCAGCTCTGTCACACCCTAGGACCACGATGCGAGGAACTCCCCGCCATCGGGACCTTACGGACCGGCTGTTTCGATGAGCTCGCTTTACACCACGATGAAATCGGGCCGCCCTGCGCCCTCCCCCGCCTCTGCCATTTCTATCCAGCTGTGTGGATTCTGACAAAATTATTTTATTACTCAAGCGAGAGTGTGACTCTGCTTTTACACAAACTGTATGACTTTGGAACTACCTGAGACCATTCATTACCTTAACCAGCTGGTTTTTGAAGACGTATTGTAAGATCAACCCTCATATCATCGGTTATGATGACATTCAAAGACTTGTTTTTTTTCCTCCTCTTTTTTTTGTTCTGTTGATGATCTGACGTTTTAACTTCATATAACAAAAGTTAATTAACTCTTTTCGTTTCTCTTGGGAACATAACCCCTTGTTTCTTGAGACCCTCGCGTTACGAGAATATTGGAAAGATCAGAAAACAATATGCAAATAAATTTGGTGAATAAATTATTTAAACGAGAGTTCTATTAGGTAACATTTGTGAGTATTCATACAAAAAGCACAAGATGTAACAATAAACATTCAATACAAGGCCTCATTTATCGCTTATTATTCCGTAGATTTTCTCACCCAAATTTAAAGTGATATCCCTACATCTTATGACAAGAAGAGAAAAGAAAAAAATTTTACATCTGTGTTCAATAAAGCTTTTTTCGGGTAAGGTGTGACTTATTGCATGTGTGTTTGCTGTTTTATAATATCAAAAATATAACAAAAGCTCATGTTACAATTAGGCATTTGACTCCCATGCCGTAAACCATCACAGCTCTGTGTTTGATAGCTTTGTTTATTCTTGTGTTATGTCAGCATTAAAAGATCCCTCGTGAACGCTTGTCTCAAGTTCGAAACGGATGGAAAAAGGACAAATCCGTACGCCGTGTCTTGCAAATTGATTCTTATTTGAATTATTTTGTATATTTATTTTTTTAAAGCTTTTAGTGTGCTGACACTGGATGAGAGCAGACCCCTTCCTCCTTGTTTGATCGCACATAGCTACCACCAGCGAATTGATTGTGAAAGCATCCTCTCTTGCTTTTTACCATATGGTGCTTATTCAGTGTAAATCAGAGCTGACGTCAAAGGGTCAACAAAAAGTCCCCTCCCCCAACCCATTTGACACAGTCGTAAAGCTTTTACTGATATCAATATGCAATTCAAGTCTTTACTGCTTACAATAAAATTCATATACGTGGAATTTGACATTAACTGTCATCTTCTCCAAAAAAGGAAAATTAAGCCCACATGCTTCAATTCCAGTTTCGTTTTCCAGAATGAATTCTTTGTGGCTATAATTATCCTCTAAATCCATTCATATGTATGTCATATATAAGCCCAATATAGACATATATATGTGATTTTTTTTTCTGTTTTTCCCTTTATGATTATAGAGTATAATTAAAAATAAAAACATCTAAGATGCTTACTTTCCATTATGTGTGCTTAATAGTTTATTTAACAAGTTTGTAAGAATACGGATCTCATTTACTGTTCTTTCATTGTAACTCTACTGTCTTACCATGCTCAGCCATTTCTATCTGTTAAATACATGTTAAAATGTTCACGTATAAATTGTAAAACACATGATTATGTTTCTTAAGATAATAAATAAATTGATAAACAGGCTTTCAAACATCGTAGTCACGGAACTCGTCGCTGCAAAGCTGCAAACCCATAAGATGGGTTGACTTGTATTTATATGGAAATCTTGGGAAAATATCTTCAGTGCTACTTTAGATCTGCCCTCTATGAACAGAATGATCCAGAGGTATTTTTGTACCATATTTTCGCTCCTCCGTGGAGGTCAGGACAACAAAGTGCTGTTGTTTTCTACTTCCTTGTATAAAAAAGAAAATGGATGAAGAACCCTGGAATTTATTTGTGCTGAAACGTGCGATGATTTAGTCATCTATACTTTTCATGCGTTTGGACACATCTCTTAAGGATACATGCTACAGTAAATTGATGGATAATGAGTGGTTGTTTTTGTCACGCTTGTATGAAGGACCAATGTCTGTCCATGAGTTTGAGCATTTATTGTTGGTTTATTGTGCCCCAAGCCTATATTGGTGTCACTCCATCATGCTGAAGGACATTTTCGCATATATTAACTTACACTGCAATTAATGGACTGTAAAATATAAAATTTTTGGGCAGCTCATCAAATACTGTGGAGATGTCCTTCCAGATCGGTTTTTAAATAAATAATTACCTTCTGAAATGATTTTTGTTCCCATTTCCAACATATTAGAAATATTATTTTTGCAATTGGAAATGTAAAATATTATGCAAGCTTAGGGAGTGTTTAATGGCTCAAGAGACCAAGGTGCTCAAGTAGCAAGCAGAAGTAGAATGAGAAATCAAACAGTATTTCCTATTTCCGTTGTGAGGACAGATGACGACATTTCACACATGATGCCTGTGTGCATATTGGGGGGGGGATCAGCACTGATAGTAAATCAGTCATGGCAACAGTAAAATAATTATGTGAATGCAGATTGGAGCCATACAAGGAATTAAGCAGAAATACATCTATTATATGCTTGTCAAACACAGGAGGAAACAATCAAACCAAACCTAGTGTTACCTTGACACTGGGAACAAAGTCAATGTGAAGTTATCTTAATTCTGTCTTCCAAGAATACTACGGCAATACAGTAGAAGTAATATTTTTAGCTATAATGACAACATTTTATAAAATTGCCTTCTGTTTGTTTTTTTAGTTTTTGTTTTGTTGGTGCATTACAGAGGATGAACATCCTTTCTGTTGTAGCAAAAAATGAACAAAGACTACTGACTTGTCAAATCAATGAGACGCCTTAATTCCACTTATTTTTCGCATAGAATGTTACCTTCCACATGAGTATATGTTATTTTCTCTATGTTAATTGTTTTTTCCTTTTGCCTGAAAGAGAGACTGTGATGTGCATCTGTTTGCCACTCAGCTTCACTTGTGCCCACAAACCAGCCAAAGAAACTCCTGGGGGTGTGGAATACTGGATAGGGGGGGGGCTGAATTGCACAAATGGACCTCTGGACTCCCATCTGCTACAGCACATCTGCATTAGCCCCCACCCTACTGCGCAGCGCTTCCATTTAGCATATGGTTTTCTGATCTAGTAACCCCCCCCATAAGACTGCAGTCAGTACACAGAGGGATTATGTGAGATTTGGGCATTTACTGTTTTACTGCTAAACAAAAGGCTTAATTAAATAGTAAATAAATTGATTGGCTTAAGCAATACAACTGACGTATGACCTTTCCAGCATAACAACTGTTTAATTACTTAATAAAATTAGTCTTCTGGGTGGCAGATTTATCGGTCACAGAAATTATGAAGATATCATGCAACTTACTTAAGATGATGATTTTTCTTAATAGCAAAAAAGTTTAGTTTCTTCATTTTCAACTGTTTTGGAGATATAGTCAAGCCATAGTCATTCTGTTGTTTTGTGTATCGAACAGCTAGGTTCCTGCCCTTGTGTGAATAGGAAAGTTCTCTTTCTCAAACTTGATGAGGCAGACAGGCATTTGAGAGAAAGCCATTTAAGTAATGACGCAGTGGACATTTCCACCTCTGTCAAAGATGTTTATAACTTATTAACTTTATTCATTATTCCTACGTTAAAATACTACTTTTGCTACATATGAAGGTTAAAAATGACCCTATCATCCAATGCAATAAGACACATGAGGAAATATCAAACACACCAACTGAAAAAGGCTTTTAAAAAATCTACTTGCTGTTACGATTGAGATCGATTGTTGAAACGAAAGGGGTGCAGACGAGCATTAACAGCCAATCACGTTGCATTAAATGGACGAAAGGGTCACAACACAAAAGAGGACACTCTAGGTAGAGGATCAGTGGAACGTGGTGACAGAAAACATGGAAAAAGGTAATTACAGCATTATACTCGAAAGTTGTAATTATGTTATTATGTATTTCAAACTTATAATTACACAATTATGTGTATATAGTAATGGCTTCATGTCAATTTCAAGCAGAACCACCTGACAGAATGGCAGAATGTTTCACTTGTAGCAATGTTTTCATATGTCAGAGCTATTTTCTTTCCAAAAGCAGAACAATTAACACCAATTAACACAGCAGCAGAAATGCGTAGAGTGGGTGTGAAACTTAGCACAGACTCCTCTGTCTGCCAAAAGGCAGAGAACCTGAACTGATTCATAAGAAGCAAGGGGAGCTCAGCATTTCTCAGCCTAAGTAATCTGAAGGGATAACTAAATGAATCCTGGCCTGCCCAATCCCCCACTTATTTGAAAACATGACTCTTATTATGCTTGCACAATAAAATCACTTGTAAGTCGAGTTAAGGTTTGTCCACTCATTGCTTCTGGTTCCTTCTGATAACAGCATTATATGGAATGTTCCCGAGCCCCTGTTTTTTCTGTTCTATGCCTAAAATTTATAGCTTTGAATTCTCCCTTTATGCATCTTTATGGCTTTTTAACTTTTTTTTTGTTCCATATTCACTGATTTATTGTCTAGCCAGACAAATAAATCATGTCGCAGGGCCTCCCAAAGTGAAAGTGCCCTTTTGATACATGGAAACACGTGTGTTAGAAGCTCTGCTATCTGGGGGGGAACTGAACCCCCCCCCCCCCCCCCCAAGGCGATAGAACCTCCATTCCATGGGGTGACAGACTCATATTTTTCCACAACCATTATCCTTTTTATTCCTCTTTTCTTTTCCTTTATTTCCCAAGGTAATAGCATTTTTCAGGGTTTGTGGTGCAATTCTCAAATAATGTTAAGATTATAGTATTTATACGAAATGTATTGACTGTCAGGGTGTTTCATCCAACCAGGAGCTGTACAATATATCGTCAGCAGCTAATCCACAGGAGATACTTGAGCAGAGCTTTTTCTGAATAAAAATGCCACAGTGGTTATTTAGTTTAACATTAAAAGTAATTAGCGGATCAGCTTACTTGAGTGGTGGCATGTCCATACAGTTACCCTTTAATTTCCTACATTACAGCTTACGCCATCTTCCACATCATATCTGCCAATTTCCTCACTGTTCGCAATCAAATTGTGTCGTATTGTTTGACATTAAAATGTGTGTCTGATACCTAGTGCCACCTGGTCTAAAATACAATTTTACATCACATTAAACCGCCTTCCTCATACTCTGCGGCTTCACCTGATTGCTCGTGTTGCAGGGTGTTCTGGGAAATGTCACAGAATGCTAATGCTGAGCACCTTCTTGCATCAGTCTATGTAAATCCATTTTAGATGTTACGTGGCCATCAAACTTAGCCCCCCGGTGCCAGATTTCAGACCTTGGCTAAGGTATTACTTCCATTTGTGAGAAGAGAAACTTTGCATTAGTTCAGTTCTAAATTATATTTTGCATTATGTTGTTTTACTTACGTTGTATATGAAATGCAGACATACAGTATGTATGCTATCAAATGCATATTTTTCATGCTGACACATCAAAATCAATGTTGTCCTTTGGCTGGTGTGATGTTACAGAAATTCACACTCAACTTACAGTAATAAAATGTAATAAGTTTGTGCAAAAGTTAAATCGTTGCCGTCCTTGCAACAGGTTGAAATGGGCAGCAAGCCGCCATGAGCAGTCCATTCAAAGTAAGACCTTCGCAAGTCTCCTACACCCAGACAGAACTCTGTATGATCGAGTGCCGGACGGCGCTAATAAAACATCTTATGGATGACATTACTCACAGAGAATGAATGCCGCTGAAGACTGGCGTGAATGCCCAGATCTGCCGGGTGGGGGCGGCAGCAAGGGGGGGGTCATAGCTCTGAACAGAAGAGGAGAAATACCTGATTCACCTGGGCTAAGGAAAAGAAGAAATTCAAATGAACATTTTCTGTGGATTTAACCCTTATTAAGATACTTCAATCAGCCTTTTTTAGAAAAAGGAACTTAATCTCAAATAGAATCTTCACAGCCTGTAGACAAGGGGTCTCCAGCCGTACTTAAAGTGACACCTACTTCAACAAAGAAAAAGATCTGAGGAATTTTGTGCACGATCATACAAACCTGGGGGAGAGGGGGGGTGGTAACATCAGTATGGAGGTCACATGCACTGTGTCACATATCAGATACATAATGAGACAAAAGAGGGTCCAGGACACCCCAGGCCGGGGCAAAGTTATGTGACTAATGCCAATGGACAGTTCACCTGCTCCTTATAAGGAACAGAATCCTAATTCACTAAAGCTGACCAGTCACTGCTTTCTTTTATGTTTCGCTCAGCCCCTGTATGCCAGCCATGTTCTGTCTCTCTATCCTTGCCTCACGTGCACTTTTATTCATACACACCCATCATGGTGATGGTAGGGGACAGTTTCTTTAGTTAGGCCTAACGTTTGCATGACAGAGTGGTGGATGCTGGTGATGGCTGAGCTTAGAGAAAATATGCAATGAAATAAAAATGCTGAGGCACTAGTGAGAGGCTGAAACCTTTTTCACTGGATAAAAGCACAGTCTGGAGGCTTTCTGTCCCCTGGCGTTTCCTCATGGTCATGGTGCCCTTATCCCCTATCTCTCCCTAAAACTGGATCAGTGAAACAGATGGGGAACCAGCAGTCTTATCTCAGCACAAACCTGCTATTTGCGCCACTCTCCTCTGCACAACTGAGAGAGGAATCAGTCGCTGTCCTTGGCGCTGAATGGACAGGCACCCAATTCACTCCTCTTTGTATAACATGATGCTGGACAATCAGCTTTAATAATGCTCTGATTAGCAAACTCCTTGTTGCAGACATGAACAGTAACTTCAGACTGATTTATGAGTATTTTGATCATTAATATATGAATCGAATTGTCATATAAAGAGCTGTAATAATTTCTTATTAGACTAGTGAAAAAGTAAACTAACCCAACTTGCATATGTAGATAATAATATTTACACTCCAGTTGAAGGGTGCAGTATGAAGGCTACAGGTATGAATTCTTGTAGTTTACTTTGCAGCACATTTCTGCTGAGGGTGAGTCACTGTGATGAGCATACAGTGAACATGGGCAAACACTGAGGTTGTGCTTCTTGACATCTGCAGTCATGCATGGAATTAGTATTTTTGCAATAATAATTCAACAACCCCAAAACACTCTAGAGAGGGAGTCCCCGTGGTGTGAATCATCAGAAAGAAATTATTTCTAATTTTTTCTTTTCATTTTTTCTAATTTCTCAAATTTTCCCTAATTTTTAATTTAAACCTTGTTGATTATTTGTTGTTCATAATAAATTGCAGAACTGTAACTGCAGTATTGTCTTAGGCAGTCAAAGAAACTTTATAAAGCTATTTATTTGAGTAGTAAGTGTATATTTGTTAGGGTGCATGCAAATGAACAGTGACACAAAGAACAAAAAGAATTTCTCCTCTTCTCCAAAAAGCCACTGAAATCATGGTCGATGGATAAAACGTCATTTTGGCTGCCAAGTTCCTCAGGGGTGCCCCCGCTATTCCACCTATTCATTAAATTTCACCACCAGCTTTCTTTAATTAATATACTTAATTGCTTAAAATAATTTGATGAGATATTGCGGGGCCAAACAGAACATGCTAATGGTTGAGTCAGCAAATATATTGTTATATTGGATAATTACTGGAAATCCTGGGGTGACATCAGCAGAGGTTTTGTAACGGCGAAGCTAACACAATTAGCCATGATAGCTTTACCCCAACATGAAAATCCTTTAAACGTCATTTTCTTTGACTGCCTGACACTTTTGCACTGTACTGCACTTAAACTACAGGGAAAAGAAAGTGGATAATACCAGAAGTAATGGGAACAGGCTTTTACGCCGAGAGAAATTAGTCGTGATATCGCTGTTTGCCGAAATGTCACCTGCAGCAGTGTTCCGCTGGGAGCTGACATTTCTGTTTTGTGCAACTGAAGGGTGTCATCTAACTGAGGAGCAGGGTGATGGCCTTTGTTTTCACAAAGCGGATTTGCTGTGCGCTATGGAGGGAAACTGAGGGAAACAGGCCGCCAGACGATGCTTCAGAGCCGCACATAAGACGTGGCTTTTAACCCCGCTTGACTGGGAATGACTGTAACACGGATCGGTTTGTACCCAGGGAGCTCGGAGAGCATTTTTATTACACGTTCATGTATAAATCAGGAGCTTAGAAGCAACTGGCATAATAGCAAGAGGGATCATACCAGGATTATTGATGGTAACTCGCGCCTTAAAAAGAAAAACTTACAAGAGGCTCTGCTCTCCATTAATCTAACATTTGACATGTCTATTGAGAAAGCGAGAGAGTGATAGATAAATCAATCTGTCACGGCTCGGCCACATTCCTTCCCCGGTTGTCCTTGGGCCATTTCCTGTCATCCAAATGGGCTCAATTAATAGTCTATCAGTGTAGTGGGAAAGGGGAAAGAGAAAAATGGCTGTATGTACAGCAACAGTGCAATTTGGGAAAGGTATCCAGCCTTCTGAGTGTGGAATTCCCCTGTAGTGAAGTTCACTGGTCTAGACGGAGAACAATGACCGTTACAGAACTCACATTGTCGTCTTGGTTTCAGTGTGTGGTACTTAGTCTGTTTAAGACTCAACAGTCAGTTCACTTCTTTTTTTAGCAATGCAGTGCAGATTTGTTAAACATGGACAATTTATGGAATAAATTTTAATGGAAGAGAGCCATAAGAGTTGAAGCAAATTTTTGACCACAGTCAGATGCTTAACCACAATATTATCCTCCACCCAAGTGTGGCTGCATGCCCTCTGATTTAATATATTCCTTCATGTTCTCATGCATATGCGTCATAAAGGGCAACAGACATCATTGATTTAATCACTTACCCAAAGGTTGCCACTTACCCAAGGTTATGAATGACAAAGAAAAGCATAACAATATTCTCTATGAAGAATAAAACATATGCCCAAACTGACAGTTTAAAACTTGGCTCCCTGCATGCAGGTCATATAATGTCCCTTTCTCTTTATGCCATTCAGATTATTATTTTAGGATTACAATATAATACACCTACTACAATTCACTCCCAGAATTTCAGAGAAATATGGAACCTAACTAGCTTGCCATTGAGAGTATGAGAAAGCCTCAAAATAAACAAAACAATGATTAATATAAACTAGGGCTGTCAAAGTCAATGCGATAATAGCACGTCAACGGGAATTCATTATAACGTGACAAATTTTTTTGATGCCATTAACGCGTGTTGAGTTGAATGGCAGTTCGGGAAAAATAATGAACAAGAAAAAGGTATTTTGAATGGCAGGTTCAGCTTCAAAACTCTGTCAGATGGGTCCGTCGACAAGACCAAAGATATTTGCAGTTACTGTCGATGTGAAATGAGTTACCACCAAAGTACATCTAGTCTTAAATACCATGCAAGTTGCGGCTCTTCTCAGAACAATACACGCATTCGCATTTTCATGTCTTATATTATGATAATACTTTCGTGAATATAAATAATTTATTTATGGGTTAATATTATTATTTTTGTTGTAGGTATTTCTATATGTGAATGAGGCAGTCCGTCTCGCGCTTCTGCATAATTTATATCAAAATAATTCTCTATGGAAGTATGTCTCCGGTCAAATGGTATACAGTGGTACCTCAGTTCTCGAACTTACTAGAACTCAAATTTCTTGAAAGTCGAACAAACCAGTTTGACCTAGAACTCGATCTGAATATCGGAAGTCGAACCGTGAACGCTGACCTAATATAAATTGTACGCGCCAGGAAATGAGTCATACTACAATGTAATTCTTACTTGAATGCCTTCTTCACAGACTGGACAATTAACCAAATAAAGCAGTGCAACATTACAGTAATTAACAATAAATAAACCACTAACTTACGTGTACTATTAGAGCATTTATGTAATTTATTTAAACTTTATTTTGCCAGGTAAATTAACTGAAAACCTCACTGCTTTACGTGATATTTGGGACAAATATAGCAGATTATGCATCAGAACTGCCTGGGATGCAAATGTCATGCGTGTAACGAAACTCTTCAGCCAATAAGGTCAAAGGTGTGTCGTTACGGAGGCGGTTCCAGTTTGTGCAGCCAGGTGACAGGTCGCAATGCATCTAACCGTAATGCATTGCGTTAGGATCAGAATGCGTTGCTTTAAGCCAGCGCTGTAAGCAAGTCGAACGCACCCAATGACTGGACTGGGTCAACATTGGCTGGTTATTTCAAATTTACAATAAATTGACAAGGTCTAATGAGTAGCTCTAGTAAAATCTCACAAAGGACAGATTGCCCAGTGCCATCCACGCACAGCCTGTCAATCCTCAGATTATCAGATCTTAAAAAAAAAACATGATGCTAATGACAGTGCCAATGCCTTCCATTTCTACACTGGTATCTTTACAGAGTCTTAAAAAAGCAATTTGCTTAAATGACCCTTTTATTGTAATACCCCCATTTCCCATTGTGACGAATGAGCTCTTTGAAGGGTTAGCAACAAATAGCCATTAGAAAAGCAATGATCTTGACAGGAATGATAGAACTACTGTCTTGCTTGGAAGGTAAGAATGAAAAAACTGTGGTTTCCCCATTAGGCTGGGATCTCAGGGTTATAGCTGTGAAGGAGAATATATACAGTAAGGAGAACTTTTATCCCGCTGCTCAGAAGCTCAGGATGTTAGACCCAACCCCTTGACTCATTTGGAGAAAAGTATAGATATACAACCAAAGAAACATTAGCACACAGGCTTATAGTTTTTGGCCAAGTTGTATATTGCTATTCAAATTCCCTGGCACTTTGTTTTTATAAACTATTCCTACGACCTGGATGTAAACATGGAAAGAAAAATCATAATGGCTTCTGTATATACTGTTTCTGAGGTTGTCTATTTGTTTGTCACTCCACATTCAGGAAGACTGATGGGTAACAGTCTCACGATTGACTAGAATTCTCCTGGGGTTTTGTATCCCGGAAAGCGTAACGCACCCTGACACGTTGGCATGCAATGACTGAAGTTGGGAATATTTGTTTTGCATTGTGATATAAAGTAAAATAACAGCAATTTGCACTTAGAAGAGTAGCTTTGGAAAACATTTACGCAAAGTATTGCAGGTGAATCAGTGTTTGTGTTATTTATCAACAGCTTTGACAGTGCTCTTCTGAACAACATATTTCTGATTCATTAATTCAGTAACTTTATTTCTTCATTGGGTTTCCACATAAAGCAGGTCAGCATCTTCAATGGTGTGGGTTAGTATCTGAAATATCTTGTCATAATGGTAACAATGGCGTCATAATCCCAAATGTATATTAAGAACAGGGGTGTAGGAATCAAGTGGTACAGAGACGCATGCCCCCCCCCCCCAGAAATATTTAATTCTGCTTCATTCGCACGCCCAGTAAACAGATCTTTGTAGCTTTATAGTTATATGGTGTATGGTTTTTTTTTTATTATTTTGTGATATTTTACTAAACAGACCACAAAGTTATACTATGGTTAGGAGGAGAAGCATTATCCTTATAATAACTGACACCCCTTAGTGCGGGTTTAGGTCCTTTTGCTAAAATGATGGCATGTCAATGTTCCTCCCCACTTATGCTCACAGTTATTTAGAACTCCTCTGTTGAAATTTGAATCTGTAGTAGAAATATCTTCAGTGGGACTCTCTTTAGGTCGTTTCTGCCCTGGTCAGTATTGACGGTGTGACATCTTTTCAGAAAGAGCCCATTTCATTTACCATGATCCCTTTAGCCTCCGATTGACGGCTTAGCCTGCATATCATGCCGAATAACCTGCAATGAGATGAGTAGAATATGATGGGGTTTCATGTCCAAGTCCCCCAAGATTACTGCAAAGAGTCACCCCCCCACTGCATCTGAAGCCTTGGGATCTTCACAGAGCACATTTTCAAAGATTGGGGCTCATCAAATGCATATTCAAATCCACCAAACTTCATCTCCTGAACCGATCCTCCGACCTTCACATCTACGATTCACCTATGAGGCTTTTAGGGGCTCAGGAGGAGAAAGAAATGTGAAGAAACACGGGTTCTTAAATACCCCACCAAGAGCCAAAGTACTTATGTCACATTCCCAGCACTAAAACCTCATTAATCTGATTACAGACCAGCCATGGTCATTCAGTCACAAAGCTCCTAATATGCGTTTGCATGTTAAAACTGAGGTTAATAATAAAGAATAAATCAAAACTTTTAATTTATATTGTTTGAGGATTGCTACCAACAAAAACTAGAAACTTTCTAAAAATGCCTGTAGCAAAATAAATTATTTAACTGTATATTTTTATGTTCTATCACCCTGAAGAGTAACAAAAAGTAATCATAAATGTCAGAAAACTTGCACTGGTAAGGAGTGCATTTATTGCTCATAACTGGTATTCATCAGTTAAGCGATTTTCCGTTTTTCTCATGGACTATATCATAATGTGTTCTGGCTCGTGTAATTGAATTAATATCATTTAGATTTTTTTCTTTACAGAAACTGAAATACTTTTCTGACATTTCTTATCTTAGCTTACCTCCACATGGTCATCGGTGAAGAATATTGATCTCACCATACAATCAGCCCAGACTATATATAGTTCTGTTTCCCAGGGAATCTCATATGCTTTGTGTGCTGTAGAGTCATGTTATATTGTTTTTTTTTTTTTTGTCGTTTACATGATTTCCCTGGTTTTCCCAATAGAAATAATACATTTGCGCCTGTTTCCTACATCTGAAAGTTCTCCGTTTTCACGACATATTACATTTTCTTTCTATCACAGGGCTGCAAGCAGGAAAAGAAATCTGTCTTCTGATATACCTTCAAACCCTAGTCTAATAAACTTTTAAAATGTTTGAAAATAGATATTCTGGGTTGTATTTTAAGAATCTATGATAAATGTGTATTTTATCAGTTCTTGTTGAGCAGAAATATTACAGCATTTGTTTCATAATAGCATCATGCATATCTGAACAACATTCACAGCTACCTTTTTGAAATCCCTTTGGAAATACACATCAGAACTGAAAGTTATATCTGATAACTACAAAGTGATGACTTATGAAAAATGAACCATAGGGTCAATTCCTTAATGTATTCCCTTCCCAGAATCCTGTACTTTTTAAACTATCCTACATTATTTATTTACCCAGAAGACCTTGTCTGGTGCAATGTGCGGTACATAAATCACAGAGACACACACCTAAGCATTACACTCCATTTTTATTTATATTCTTGTAACCAAAACAGGAAAAACAAAAAGAAAATGATAATACATTTTGGTTTTCCTCACACTTACAACAAGCCACATGCATGCAATATGACATCATTAAAAACAATATGACATATTTTGTTTACTATGTGATGTTGTCATATTTCAAATACTAAGCATACAGTATTCATACCCTTAATTAAATTCTTAAATTGTGCTTTCAATAACAATTTGTTTATATATATTTTCTCTATGTATTGTATCTATAAATTGATATGCATATTACACCATTTCACATTTACATCATGCTCCTGCTCCTATAACATATAATGATTAAAATGAGTTTTACGCCGTAGCAGAACGCTACTGTAACATATGCTACCTTTTCTGCAAACATAACAATATATAGCAATTCCATAAAGCTCGAATTTGTTCCATCAGAGCATAAGACACAATTCATAGGAATTTACGAATTTACACCCTTATGTTTTGTACGGCCCCCAAGAATAATTCATACTGGCAATGCTGAAGAGTTTGCCTTCGAGATGCTGAATCCTGCCATGGAAATCTCACACATTTAACTTTGGGTTTGAGGAGGCCTCATGAACCGTTTTTCTCACAGCGTGTGCTGGCAATATTCTCGTGTTGTCCTCTCCCCGCTGAGGTAGCAACTGTCTCCATGGCTTTGAACTTCCTTACGACGGACAGCATGGCGACTACTACACCCAAGATTTGTTTTTTTAGGAGTCTTTCAAAAGCTTTGCTTTTGCAAGTAATCCTAGAATTTACAATTATATTGACAATGATGAAGGATTTGGATGCTACTGTGTTATAATCTGTATATATTTCAAAAGTACATGAATTAGAAAGTTCTAGAAGCTGTGTACAAATCAATACGTGACAGAAGGGTACAGTATGATAATTTATTTATAGTTCATTTTTATTGTGGGCTGCCAATAGCTGATAGCTTTGATTTTTTTAAAACACCACACAAATTGAGAAGCATTGGATGCTTGCTGTTTCTGAGTTGTGTTACAGCTCAGGCTAACTCTCATTTAATCTGAGTAAAACTTACATAACTATTTACATTCTATTCACATTCTGTCTATGATGTTTTTCTTACACTTAACAAGAGTATAAGCAAGGTGTTAAATATGGATGGCACTGTTTATTATTAATGTCATTAATATTTATAACTTGCATGCGAATATACTTCTGTACAAATACAGAATGGTAAAATATTTACTGAGCAAAACTGAGTTTCAGTATCCAGCAGGAGTTTTAAAACCTGAAACACATTCCCTTAACCAGCACCAGACCCACACTGAGGAATGAAAAGTGAAGAATGTTAAGTAATAAACTTCAGAAGGTAGTGGAGATGTCAATGCAACCCCCAGCCAACAATGGGATTTGCAGTCCTGTGTGAAAAATCTCTGTCCCTGTAGTAATCATCAAAAGGCGGTGGAGATGCAATTTTCAAGTCTCTCTTCAGTGGGATACTACACATATTTTCATGCAGCCACCATTTTTATTACTGTTATTGCTCATCAGTTTGTTTGTTGTGATCAGCAAGCAAACCATAAAGAGTTTTATGCGTCTCCCATCGTCCGCTTGTGAAATTGTCTGTTGTGACAGGAACAGAAGACGCTCTGTGTTCCGAGCTGTATGTACCCCTGAGGCTCGTGAACTCTGTGCAGGAAAACAAGCATTTTTTTGTTGGCCGCTGAAAACTTGAGATCTTCACTCAAGTGCCTAGAACTGAAACAAGCAACGGATTGTCAGACATTTCTTTAAAGTGAACAAGACATCTGTTGTAGGAGGCCATTATGTTTATCACTACTTGGTATAATGAATGTAGGACCAAAACAAATTTAGGACCAAAATGAAAAGCTAAAAGACATAAAGGATATACACTTTATAAACCAAATTTCACCATGTGTGACTCCTGGGGACTTCAAATGTCATGTTTACTAAATCTTGGAACTTATTTGCTTTTAATCCATCATGTCTTCATAGTTTCTCAATATTCCTCACAAGCTATTGACCTTTCTTTCAAATGGCATCAAAAAACAGCTGAAAACAAAGCCATTGTTTCTCTATAAAAAATCATTAGCATTCGAAGGTGACTTTTCATTTTTTTTTTCTTTTCTTATCCTGCCACAATAAGAGATCAATGCAGTCCCCCCCGCCCCCCCCCTTTCCCCTCTGGGTCCTTATTTACAAACTTTTGCTAACGTGATTTAAGTTTTACCCTGTCTTCCTCCCTCTCCAGGCCTAGGCTGAAGAGGTTGGAGATGATGTGAGACTTTTTATTAGGTTACGTTGTAAAGTGCCTTGAATAATTATTTGTAATTTATGGTCTAAGGGCCCCAACCAGCAAACCCATTTATCACTTGTGACACCCCACAAAGAAAATGCATGTCTAAAAGTGGAGAGGTAGAGTGTGTCTCGCGCCTTGTTTTTCCAATATTATAACATAAGGTATAATTACGGTGACCAAACAGATATCTTGTTAAGCTTTCTTCCTGATTTACTGTATCAAACAACAGCAAAACATTGAAAGGTAACGTAATGGATAGCATGTTTATCATGCTCTAATGAGCTTCTTGTGAAACGATGGAGGTTTCACTTGGGCTCTGGCAGATGTATACACACAAGAAGCCTGAAGTTCTTTGTTTTCCCCCAAATCTTATTGGTAAATTTTTTCTTCTTTCATCTCTTCATAGAAATGTCACAAGTCGTATCTCTGTTGCTAAGTGTAAAGTATGTCCACAGGACAGGAAGTGTTAAAGGTCCCCGACATGTCCTGCCCAGTGATTAGTTAAGTGATTCCCGCATCTGGACAGAAGCTGAAGAACAGGCATAATGGTGTCATGTCTTTCAGCAGTATCAGTAGAATTCTGAGCCAGATTCTGAGTTACGGCTGTTAATGATTTTCATGCAGTCGTGTAGCACAGTGTTTCCCAACCTGGTCCTCAGGGACAAGCAGATCGTCCACGTTTTTGCTCCCTCCCAGCTCCCACAAAACATGCGGACTGTCTGACAGGGAATTGGGAGGGAGCAAAAACATGGACCATCAGTGGGTCCCCGAGGGCCGGGTTGAGACACACTGATGTAGCATGTCAAACGTGCATCTCTTCCTGGACGGGTAACATGCACGCAGAAGTGCAGCAAATGGTCAGCGCTGAAGCAGAGACCACCTCCCATACCGAGCACAATTGCAGTCACACAGTGCAGTCACGCATGATGACCAGGTTATTAATGTGCTGTTCTATTGCCGCAGGCTATTTGAGTCAGCAAGCAAATTTATTAGCTATTTAAATCTCCCTTTCATCCTGGGAGGTTCAGTAGATCAGCATTTTTTCTCACCCAACGATGCAGGTAACATATTAGGTGATCCCTTTGAATATTGTGTGTTGTTGTAAGATTTGTCTAGAGGATATTTTTATAGGTATCCTCCCGGGTGTGAAACAGATGTCTTCTACAAGGCAAATCAAGTTTATTTGACAACTTTATATTGACTTATATCACACCGGATGGTCACCCATGTCTATGGAATTAGGACCAAAGGCTCAGGTCATAAATAGGAAATGTCACAACTTTAGCTGAGGTCAACTTACCTTTATGGTAGAGTGTGAAGATCTTCCCTTTATGGATGAGATCTGTACTTTACAGCTTAGGACAGTTACTCAAAATTAGCTGTAGGTCAATCGCAAAAATGATTGACATTGACAATTCTACAACTAATGGTCAGACTGTAGAGGGGATTTTGAAAGCTTCAAAGTACTAATAAATTGTTCGTAACCATGACATGCATGTTCCTGCTCACTATTTTTAAGGACCTCTAAGAAGTCATGAATCAACAGTATTTGGGTACATGCTCCTCTATACTTTCAAGTCCCATAGCTCCTCCCCAGTAAACCCCAAATAAACATTTTAAAATTCATTCACTGCAAGCAGTCACTGGGCTTCATGGAAACAGTGGGAGATGCTGCCTCTTTCTTTACTTCCTCTCTGCCAGGGTCTCTGAAGCTAGAGCACACTTCTCATGTACATCCTCAAAAGCACCCCCACCCCATGGGTCACCCGCTATCCATTTCTTCAGGTAAAGCAGCCAATGGAAGCTTCCTAAGGGAGGATCTCAAAAGTGGGCAGGAGATGCTGGAATTGGGCAGTGAGCCAAGCTATCTTGTGGGGAAGAATCGTCCTTTTTGAAGAGACAGGGAACAAGATACAATCTAAGGTGTTTGTGGAGAAAAACAATGCCAAGGCAGAGCCTTGACTGCTTCAGCACTTGTGGCTCGAGGACCAGGAGCTTGTCTGTGTTAATGAGGCAGGTGAGGCCAAAACAAACAGAAGACATTAAGTTACTAGAGTTGATGGCAGATAAACAGAATCATCACTAAAGATGGCCACATCCTCTGTTTCCCCAAACATTTGTTAAAGGTTACTCTGACGAAAATGAAAGCAAAGGTCCCCCTCACCTAGCAGATGTGTCAAGCAGTGGCTGGCACATCCGATCCCACAAAGCAACACTTCCTCAAGGCAATACTTAATGACTTGGGTGATCACAGACGGCTGTTTTACCCCGCAATGCTGCCCTGATGACCAATTTATCCTGAGAGGCATATTTACAGCCGGCTTTATCGAATCGAGATTCCTCTTGGCAGAGGCTGGTGCTCTGCCCACTGGCGCAGGAGAGTTTAATTGTGCCTTCATGGGAGTTGTTGATGAATTGGCCTGGGGAATAATAGGAAGAGTTCAGAATCCTAATGAAATGGTCTGATGGAACTGTCTTATGTCAATGAAGGAGAGGAACCAGCACGCCAGAATAGGAAGCTTTTTTTTTTTTTTTTTTTACATGGTTGCCAATAGGTATTTTATTTGTTGGCCATGAGGCTGTTGTATAGCTGTAGTAAGAACCCATTATATGCCTGCTGTGGACTCTGGTTCCTTTCTCTAAAGAGTTAGTGGAGATTGAAAGGTAATAACTGCAGCATTGAAAGACCATCTGACATTTTCAGTCATTTTTTTCCTGCAGAAACTTCAGTCTCTAAGGTTTTCCCAAGACTACTCTCTCTTTTGAACTTCGTGGAAAATGGGTGAGAACTTGAGGATGTATAGGACTGTGTGATGTTCATATTGCCAGTTTCACTTTTAAATAACTGCGTGTTCTCACTGAACATATTCCATTTAGGATGAATAAAAGCTAGTTGTACTTGGGAGATTCCAGTGTCCTAATACTCTGCAGTAGGGCTGTAATGGTGTTTGTTGTGTATCAATCAGGTACCTCATTTTCGGTTTTCAATGCACAATGAAACAAATGAATACATGTCTTGACATGGGTGGAACCTAAATTTATTAGTAGATCCTTAACAGGGAAAATATTAAGCTTATGGTGGATGTAATTTGGTTAGGTCTAGTGCTGGTTACAGACAGTCATATTGCAGAAATGAGAGCTGCTTAAAACTCACCCAGAATCCAAAATCATTTTAGATGACATCACCTGAGTTTGTGTATGACCGGAGCAAGACAGAAGCAGCCTCTGCTAGTTAGTCTCCCTGTAGCATTTAAGGAGCTTTTTCCAGAAAATTCAGTCTGAAATAAAAAAAATAATTAAGGCTATTGGGTGTTTATCGCTGCATATTAGGAATGGCAGATACCACTTTTCTTTTCAATCTATACCAAGTAATGCAAAGGTTGGTATCACCAAACTGGTCCAGATACTGATGCTGGCCCAATCCTCAAGATAGAATTTGCAGGGGGGTGGGGTGCCAATCATATTTTCCATCTTCCCCTTCTTCCTTGGAAGTCGTTAATATACCTGATAAGAAAGAAAAAAAACATTATATTGATGTTACAATCAATTCTAAAAATGAAAACATTCAGATGGAAAGAATTGGTATTTTAGTAAGGATCCACACATCTCTACTACATATATGTGACCAGACTCAGTAGTAGAGAACACAGGATTCAGATGGAGTTTAGTTCAATTTAGTTCATGGTTGTCATGATTTTTATTTTTCATATTTATACACAAATAAGCATGTTTTGTACTTTGTCATTTCTATACGTGAAAAGACACATTACCTTTGGTGTACTGGTTCCTAACTGTGTTAGCAGTTTTAACAATAAACAAAATCTAAACAAAATTTGGTTGTCCTCGCTGTACTGAAATTGTACCAAACCATGAAAAATGTGTGTAACGTTATACACCTACTGTGCTGAATTATTCTGTCCTTCTTTCACAATCACTTATGCAGGATGAGGTTTCGGTAAGCTTTAATTGCATCGCCTTACGTCAGACTTTAGTGTCAATAGCATCCTGTTCATAGTGTCTCCTAACTCATACCCTGTGCCTCCTGGGACTGACTTCAAGCACACTGGGACTGGATCATGATAGATCAGGGGTGACCTGTTTTATCCACAAAGGGCCAGGGTGTATGCAAGCTGTTGGGATAACCTTTAGGTCAAACCCAGGTGTGAGAACTCTTCAGCCAATCAGTCCTCTAATTAGTAATCTAAGTAGACAATTGCAGCAAAAACTCACACATACAAAATGGCCCTTTCTGGATAAGATTGGCCACTCCTGTCATTGATGTATGGAGCGATTGATTTTACTCTCACGGAGACTGACAGTAACACTTAAAGATCATAGAACAAAAAGAAACATGCGCGCTCATGAGGGGTGATAAATTCTACTTTCCTTGCGTGCCGCCAGATGAGAGACAACTGGATCTCTACCCAACCCAGGAAAAGTAAGCCGGGTCAATGACAGCATGCCCTACTGAAGTACTCATTAATAAACGCCCTGCTGGCCAAAGAGGACCACGGAAGCCAAACTAAGAAATCCATTAACACAAAAATAACGAGTAGGGTCATTTATGGCTTTGGGATTTGCTTCTACTGTCTTGTACAACCACATTTTTTTTTTTTAAATTAAGATTTCTGCCGCTTGCCTGTGGAAAGAGGTGAGTGTTTGCCAGGAAGGTTTCTAACATTAATGATAACACAGTTACAAATGTCAACATCAGCGACGTGGCAAGGACAGGAACAGGAGCTGGAACTTTTAAAAATTTTTGATTAGGTAAAAAGTTACTGCCACACTTTTTCCAAGTCAGAGATGAGGCTGGGGGGCTGGAGGAATAGGGGCTTTATTTAGAGGTGGGTTGAGGAAAAACACGGGAGAGGGAATGACAAGAAAGAAGCGCCATTGCAGTGTTAGCACAAGTGACAAAACGGAATGTTGGGTCAAGGATGAGGCAATTCCAGGTATGTGTGAATAAATGCCCCCAACATTTTGCTTTGTCACACCCTGAGTATCACAGTCTGTATAATGCAGACTCCAGTTCCCAGAATCCCTTGCATCTACTTCCTGTTCCCATACTGTTACCCACCTGTTTCCATTCCTTTTACCTTAATGGTTTCATAGTGACCAGCTGTGTCTTGTTCTCTTGCCCTATTTATCCTTGTTCATCCCATCCCATCCTTGTGAGGTTGTCAGTATTTGGACTTCAAGGTCATGGGTCTGCTTACCCCTTTTACCTGATTGCTATGCCTGATCATTTTGGCCATTGCCTGTTTTTAACCATGCATATGCTGTGTGCTTTGGTACCTTTGCCCATCTTCCTCCCGGTGTGGACCCTCATCTTTTGACCACGCTCCTGTTCTTGCCTTTCACTGTACCAGATTTGGTTCACGGTATTAAATCTTTTTGTCTTGCTCATCCCACAATAATCTTTCTTTGTCTGCCCATGATACTGAAACTACCATACCCTCTCACCCATCTTATCTTCTGCTTCACTGTTCACTTTTTCAAATAATCATTGTGAACCTGCCATTGTCTATACTAGAAACCTTGTTTCTGGGTTTATTTTTGAAGCACAAAATGGTGAAAGGTCACCAATGTTCAACAAAAGCTCCCTTTCACATTAATATTCAGGCCGTGAATAGATAATGATTCTGTCAGGTTTAGTGCTTTAAGCGAGATGCAGTCTTTATTCAGTCCCATCTCCACAGTGTTCATTGTACTTGACTGCATCACTCCTCCAGAACGTTCCTCAGAAGTTTAAGTTTGTTTCTTTTTTAAGTTTTAGGATATTTTTTCTCATCATCTTTGAACATAAGTATCATTTGTAAAGTAATGAGTGAACTTTGCCTTAATTTTGTAGCTTTCCATTCATCCATCCATCAATACATCTATCTTCTGACCACTAATTCCACAAGGTAATGGAATGTTCTGGAAGTGTTGCCATATTTAAAGATCAGAAGACATACACACTCTGGGCAAATTAGACCGGCCAGTAGAAATATATGTCTCTGGATCGCCAAAGGGAATTAGGGTGTACAGAAGCAACACAAACTGCACTCATGTAAAGCAGTGAAAAGGTTCAAACCCCCCACCCTCCAGGGATGAGGTGACTGCTACCGACTGATATTCCATACCAACTATGTTCCCTGCCATATATTTTTAAAATCTATGTAAGACTGAACCTCTGAATTGTGCAGATGTGTTCATTAGCTAGACATCTCCTCAACCATTATAGCAGTCGTTTCCGATGAAGTAGACATGCAATAATGGCAGTGACTGGGCCAAATTAGAGTCCAGGCAGGTTGCAAATGATTGATACAGCAGTGAATGACACCCAGTCACTGGCATAGACTGTTGCACCATTATCTGTTACCATCTGCCATCTTCTACTTCGGGTCTGACGGTTGAAATGCATTTAGCATACAAGGCAGGGAGCAGAGCAGTGTCTCACACAATGTCTTTTATATGTCTCCAGAGTGACATTCTTCCTGAAGGAAGAAACACATTAATGCTGAAATAAATGACCTCCCTTTAAGGTCTGTAGGATCTTTGGTCCAGTTTCAGTAAAATAATGCTAGAAAAGGATCTGTTTGTTTTGGACAGAACAAATATCTGATTTTTTTCTTCTTTTCCTGTCTCTTTATCTGTTTTCCTCCCAGTCATAATGTTTCAGAACTAGGGATTGATAAAAAAAATAAACATTACGGGTACCACTGGGCATCACAGACCATCAGCTGTCACATTATCAGTCTTTCCTCATACCTCATTCATTGACACAAGAAAA
This sequence comes from Hyperopisus bebe, assembly GCA_026777045.1. Classification (NCBI taxonomy): domain Eukaryota; kingdom Metazoa; phylum Chordata; class Actinopteri; order Osteoglossiformes; family Mormyridae; genus Hyperopisus; species Hyperopisus bebe. The sequence goes on from JAODJW010000026.1 coordinate 3,582,843, forward strand.
TAAATTTATGGGGAAGAAAATAATAATAAAGTTTCCCTCTCTTATTCTCCAAAACTCATGTCTCCTGTCAATCTCATCACAATTTTCACTCCTGTGAATACGATTAAGGGATTCATATCGGCGTCAAAGATTCTCCAGACATTAATTTTCTCAGAATCTCCAAATTTGTGCTGATGGGTCACATGACTTTCCAATAAACATGGTTGAGTCATGAGGACCTTAAAGGGGAGAGATGGATTTTACCTATTATTGATTTGACTAATGTTTCTGCTTTCCCGGTGTTGAATATGTATCCAGCTCCAGTCTGAGTTCCCTGGTATATTCAACATTTGGTTACCAGGCTTTTTATACAGTAAATTGAAAATCTGGCAGGGCCAAGAGATACTTCCATAGTAAAAATGTCCAATGCATTCCATAATGTTAACCCATGCCACTGCGATTTGCCTCAATGGCAAAGGCAGTTAACGTGAGTCCTGTGATCGTGAGCTATCAGGATCTCTCGGAGTCTGCTGTCCTTCCCCTTTAGAGTCCAATTGAATTGCCTGTGTCAGATCTTAGCGGTTTTCAAAAGCATGGCCCTCATCTGAGGACAATGTCAGCTTTTGAGCCTGGGTAACTCAGGGCATGGTGGAAATCGTAGGTGCATCCTCCTTGGAGATTCCTGGCCTCTGAACCGTATTAATCACCAGCATCAGAACTTCCTCTTTAAGATGTAAACTTACGGTGCCCTGTAGAGGTCCCGGGTCCACATGCTTTTCCCATTTCAATGACACTTATCCACCAAGTATTACATTTAACTGTTTTATATACAGAACTTCCCCCTGTATCCATGTATGATATATTCCAAATCCAACATGTATATAACGTGATTTTAATTTACATATATATGGTAAAGGTTATAAGATAAACTACGTACAGTAAGACATTACCGATATTAAATACAGTAATAATAAAGTACATTATACATTATTATACAGTACTGTACTCTCTCAAATGAAAGGGATTGTGATGTTTTAGCCTAATTCTCAAAGGACGAAATAAAAAATTATGTACGAAGGGATGACCATGCAATGAAAATCATGCTTTTATAAATTTTAAACACACACACAGTGATAACATGGCAACGCATGCGATCAGTGAGAATGCTAGAGGCAGGTTGGACAAGAGTTCTGCAGGGAGGCGCAGGTACGGGGACAAAGGAAGGTGAGTCATGTACTGGATGTGACTGGGCTGGTGGATTTCACCATGATGCAGCCTGCACTCGCTTGGTGTGCGGTTTGAATCATTTATTTCTAGAATTTTGCAATTTTTTTTAGACTGCGGTAAACTGTGGATAACTAAAACCACTGTTACTGAAAACGCAGCTATGGCGCTCCCAGGGTAATTATAAAATGGTAACCAAATAAATAATGAGAGGTTTGGAATATGGATATTACGTTATACATTTTCACATAGATAGTACAAACATTTTAAGAGAGCATTTTAATCTTGAAATCATGAATTATTTCCTCATAAACCTGAGTTAACATGCATGGGTTTAATTGATTTAAAAAAAAAAACTCCCATGTATTAAATTTCATATTTTATTTGTTTAATTAAAAGTAGCAATTATTGAGCTCATTCCACGGCTCAATTTCTAATCTTTATGCATTGATTATTGCGGCCCCCAGCGTGAGATGTATTGTTGTTCCCACACAACAATTACAAACCATTTTAATTAGAATCATCCGTAATGTAATGCACGCATTTCACTTTGACTTGTATGCCAAAGCTATTAGATTCCATAGTCTGGAAGCTATAATGTGGAAACTGAATACTGATTTGTTGATGGAAACCTAGTTTTTTCTTATGGTAATGGCACGGTTTAAAAGTCCAAAAGTTAAGTAATATCTGAGCAACATCAATTTCCAGGCTTATTCTGAGGGGACAGTGATGGATAGTCGGTCCTTTTGCAGGTTTACACTTTTGCTATTGTGTGTGGTAGTTTCATGGAGGAACATGTTAGACAATGTTTTCAACATACTATTTAAAGGCAGAGGATGAAGAACTGAAGGAGACTGGACTTAACTTGGAGAAAAGAGTTATTTGAAGGCCGCAGAAAAAAGGAGAGGAGTAAAACAGCAGGAAGGCCAATCACAAAGCAGCGCTTGTGAGAGGAGGCTGGTCGTCTCAGGGAGAGAACTGGGTGACTTTGTTTGCTATCAGCATTGTTTCCAACAGCGTGTCTATCTGCTCTCCCTTCATGTGCAGCATCTCTGATCCCGGTTTGACACAAATCCCTCTACCTGAAATATCCCATTCAGTTGATTTCCTGTTGAATGATTCGTTAGCTTCTTTGGTGCTCTATTGGCCCCATCCCATCTCTGTGTGACCTGCATGTGTTACATTTTGCCAATAAACATTTCCCTCACTGAAAAGCTTTGTGTCATGATATTCTGTTCTTCATCTTGATCTGTGTCATGTTCATACATTTCTATTGCTTCCTGTAAAAGTGCCTCTGAGATTTAAAGATCAGGCATACTAACTGTGGAATGAGTAGACATTTTCATTTAATGACTATTTATCTTAGAATACATGGTCTTCACATGCTCATCCCAAGTGATTTCCCATAATACACCAAGTTTGCCTGCCATGTATCTTTTATACTGTGTGTGCATACTTTATAGCAGTCATAACAGTGAACTATGCTGGCTCACTAGTTCAGTAACAATGAACTCAATATTATAGACTACCTCTGCAAAGGGACATTGTCAAAGATTAAAAGATCACAACTTTGTTCCCTTAATGCAGTATGAATATGATAGAGATCAAATATAAACTGGACACTTCCATTATTTATAATGGTCAGCTTACATCCAGGTTATGCTTTTATTATATCTTTTTATAACAATATCATCTAATAACAATCTGTGTTTTACAACTGCCACTGTTCTCCAGAGTTGCTAGGTTACATATTTATGAAACCGTACTGCTGAAAATGGCAGAATGTAATTTTTTAGTCAATAAAATCTTGGCCTGATTTTATTTTCTGCAAAATAGTATTTAGCTCATGTTGAGTCACTTTTAAAAAGGCAATAATGCGCTTTTGGGTGTAAAGCACAACACTCCTTATTGCTTTGGTAGTTATAAACAACATAGTTTGCCATTGGCTTATTCGTTAGAACCATCCCACATCCCAAGCTTTGCATGTGTGGATCTTGCATGTTCACCCTGATTAGAGAAACTGGTGTCTCTAATTCTCTCTGAGTCTGTGACTGTGTGTGCCAGTCTGTGCCCTGTGACGGATTGGCATCCCATGCAGGATGTCCCCCTGACCGCTGCTTCCTGGGACGACCTCCAGGCTGGAAAATGGATGGAGAGTTAGCAGTCACACATGGCTGCATTTCTACAAGATTTACAGGCGGTGGGTCAGACGCTTGCATTTTATGACACTTATACAGCAACAGCATGCACAATATCCATCAATGCCAAACATCTACTAATTACCATGCTGAGCTTCCTAAATGCAAAGAAAAGTAAACAGAGCACAGAAAAATGCACAAGCCCACGTTTCACAACAGAGATATTAATATTTAATGACTGGGTGCAGGTATGTAATTTATCAAGTCTTAAGTCATCTGAATTACAAACTGAGCATTTACAACTAGGTCACAGTACAAAACTAATGGAGTAAGTTAGGCATCGTTGACAAGTTGTGTCTCAGCCTTTTTTCAGACATCTGCTGCTGCTGTCTTCTCTAGCCCTGATTTGCTGAAGGCCGTCATCGGTTGGGTTGACCCCCTTGCTCACATGGAACAGACTGCCTTGCAGGTGCTTTAACCCTGAGTTCTGTTACCTGGGCCTCCATTTTCAGTCACAGTCTCCATGGCGGGCTTCAGTCGCACACTGAACTGTTAAAGAAATCCTTCTGAGCTCTTCACGCAAACTATCCTGTATTGTTTGTGCTTGTTTGCTTGTTTGCGCCATATTCCGTCTTTTTGGAAATCCCTCAGCCTGACTGACTGGGGGATTGGGATCAACTGTGAGCCATTAGGACGGTTACGGGGGCCGGGAGCTCTTTTCTCCTAGTCCTTGAGAAGAAAGCCTTAGTGCTGACATGGTGCACTGAGCCACCCTTTGTTACTGACCCAATAGGACGCAGAGGAGCCTTTGAGGCAAACTGCTAATGTACATAAATCAGATTCAGATGCATGAGTGTAACTGAACAACACTGAAAAGAGCGGGATACAAGGACATTAGGGACCAAAGACCTAGAAGAAAAGCATTCCCTACATTTATGTTGGATTCAAAAGGCTAAATCCCAATCAAAACTGCTATGTAAAGCATACCATAATTAATCATTTCCCACAGTAATTAGCAATTTAAAATGTTTTGGGTCATGTGACATTGATCCCCAATCAGTGAAATGCGAGCATTCCCAAAATACAAAGAACTGTTAATTTATAGCATATGTATTTATGTGTGAATCTGTAATGTGTAGTATTTAAATTTCTGCATGTACTGTAAATTGTGCCCTTTTTTGGTTCATGCTGTCTGTGTGCTTTGTGTCACCCTGGCTAAGGATGTCTGGGGTGTGACCCACCATAAGGTAAAAATGTAAATGTAAGCACTGCTGCAGGTCAGGCTGGGCCCTTTCGCATTCCCAGATTGGTCCCCTGGAATCTCTTCCTGTCATGGTGAGTCCTCTCCCTGGGCGCTAGGCCTGCTCATTTGTTTCTCACAATTCCCCAGCACCAGGCTCAGGACGTGGCATGTGTCCAGTACACAGGATAGTTTTGGGCCTTAAAACCAAAATTTGTCTTATTTGGTAGATGTTAGAGTTCTAAAACTAAACCGTGTTGTAATGTTGCAGCAAGACCAAAACAGCTGTTTAAGATGTCATTCCGCTGAATTTAATGCACAGTCTTTGAGACATGCTGTTATTAATTGATCTGAAGAAAAACTTGGAAGATAAGCATTACCTATTCATTAAATGATACCCCTCGGGGGTAAAATAACTAACAATTACAGTTTATTAATTAAAAAGTGTCAGGCTAAGTCTAATGACTAGTTTTAGAATGAAATTATCTGAAATTAAATGGTTTATCTTGCAGTGTATCTTCTGAAACCTGCAGAAAGCCAACTCATTCTCTGCTACAATACCTCACTTGACACTTGACCACTCATTACTCCTGACCCTGCAGACTCCTGACCATCTTCTGTACCTATCAGACCTGGCAGGAGTAATGATTCAGTTATGATTCAGATTTGGTTACTCAACAAAGAGTGCTGCGTCAACAATATTCATGAAATCAATACCTCATACAATGGAGTGTGGATTTTATTATATAAAAAATAATATTGTGTTTTAGAAAATGATTAATTACTCTCATTAGATGCTTACTGCTACTTACTACGAGCCAATTCACTAGACTCCTATGCTCCAGTGCTGGATAAGTGGTTAGGAGATGGATGGATAGACGATCCTGACAGGTTAATCCGACAGAAACTCGCCAAGCATCACAAAACACTCCGGCCCATGATGCCGACGCTTCAGATGCTTGATGGGGCTTGTGAGTGTCAGAAGGAAGGAGACATTTTACATGCTTGGCACAAGGCAATGGGCTAAAGTAAAGAACCTCGATAGCTGCAGATTACCGTCTCCATGAACAGCCGCGATACCCAAATCACTGTTCCAGAGCCTGGGATCACTTTCATTCCCGCTACATTGCAGTGAGCATCTCTGCTGCATTCTGATTGCCCGTAGCCGAATATTTTCTGGCGAGAAATTGAATTTTAATGATGGAACACGATCTGACACAAACAACTGTTTATGAAATGTGCAGTTGAAGGCGAGGTCTGGAATTGCTTGTGGAGAGCTGAAAAACAGGGAAAAAAGACATAATTTTCTGAGTCAGTTGTGTCTGAAAAGGAAAATGAATGATACAGGAACACATTATAATCCTGAGTATTCGGTCTAGTCATTATTGACCCCAAATCACCATTTGGATGTTGCAATGATGTTGACAAACTAAAAATAGAATCCATGACACAAATACCTCAACTAAAATTTCAAGATGTTCAATATATCATCCAGCTAACCTTCCACACATTCACCCATTGGTAGGGAGCTGGGATGGAGCAAAAATGTGGACCGTCTGGCAGGGAACTAGGAGGGAGCAAAAACGTGAACCTACTGCAACTACAATATGCTGAAGCCCACAGCAGGATGTCCAGGTGTAGACCAGAGTGTCTGAATATGAGCTTGAAACAAAAAGCATAAAATGCAAATGAAAGAATAAAGCCTATCTATCTATCTATCTATCTATCTATCTATCTATCTATCTATCTATCTATCTATCTATCTATC
>JAODJW010000026.1:3610320-3628067 GCA_026777045.1 Hyperopisus bebe
TAGCTTATTAGATATTAGACCGATAGATAGATAGATAGATAGATAGATAGATAGATAGATAGATAGATAGATAGATAAACAGTACAGACAGTTTGTGGTCTGGTAAACGGAATCAGGACAGCAGCTCATTATGCAGTCTGATCCCTCTCTCTGATTCTTGTAACATATTTTTTGTGGTTTAGTAGAAATTGGGGAAAGGTTCTGAAAGGAAGTTTCAAATCTCATGTCAAGGTGACCATGTGACACAACGCATATACCTTTTTGAGTTACAGATGTGTTTATTTGCATTGTTTTCTCTGGGGTTTCGCCATCATTTCAAGGTCTTTGTTGTACTTATGAGAGTTTCTCTGCATCCACTGCATGCACACCTCCCAGATCTGTGTAACTACAAGCCTCCTACTGATTTATACATTCCACAGGAGTTCTGCTTTTGTGAACAACTCACGCTGCCCTCAACCCGCACCATTAGTCAAAGCCAGGAGAGGATTATGACTCACAAATGTTCTCTCACATTTATTTCAATCATAATTTTGTCTCTGCCTTTGGAGCAAGGTGGCTTCAGATGTGGGAGCATGAGTACAGTGTCTGGTTATGCAGTCATCATCTGTCGGATACACGTCTACCACCTAACAGACATGCTGACAATTATGCACTTGACAGACAGTGAAAGGGGATTTGTTAGCTACATGGAGATGTGCAAAAGTGACAGCTGGTCACTATCACATCCAAGCTGGTGTTAAAAAAAATACACAGAAGAAGACAGTTAGATGTTTTGCACAAAAATCTCTGCTTATTAATAAGGAGAGGGTGATAAGGTCACTGCTTTGTCCCTGTCAAATATCAAAAGTGATGGACCAGAAAACCAGAGTTGGAATGAATCCGTGTTCAAAGACAGGCAGTCAAAGTTTTGGCAGACCAGTGGAAAGGAATAAAGGGTTAAGTTGTATTGGAATCTATGTTTCTGCTTGTTGTTTATTGTTGTTTTCGATTAGTTGGTAAAGCACCTTCTCAAAAGGGTAATAATTAGTCTGTAGAACCTGTATATAGTATAAGCAACAGGCTCAGAACACAGGTTAATATGCTGCAATACTAAGGGACTATATGTGTGCTATGGACTGCAATGCACCTCCAGCTTCATAGAGCTACATACGTATTAGTGACTGGCCTAGTCTGTGTGGCCCTGTTGTTTTGTGTGTTCATGTGGTCATGGAAAAGGGGTAACATTTAGACTTCAATCGTTGGTCAAGATTGAAGATGGTTCAGGCCCAATCAATGTGGGGAAAGTCTGGGTTAGCCTCCTCCCTACGAAATGCAGCCACTATTAAGGGAAAAAGCAGTATTCACACGCATCATAATACTTGAGCTGTTGGGCAACAAACTCACAAAGGAGACTGCAGACTGCCTGTAGATTGTCCCACCCCTTAGCCAAGAAAGAATTACAACAAACAGTTTGCAGCAAACAACCGGGTAATGGATTCTATTAGTTGAAAGGTTGCTGTCAACTGGGGCTCTAAAATCCCACACAGGGAAGGATTTTCCATCTAAATCCAACAAGACACTGCAAGATGGCCAGAGTCCTATGCATGACCAGGTAGAACAATGAGAGGTAGTAGAGTCAGGGAGTCTCCTGGAATGGAAAGGACCATAGCTTGTGTAAGCACATGAGAGCCACCTAAATAATATTCACATTCTCTGTTAATGTCCTTTAACGAACAAGAAACTGAATGGAAGGATTGCCTCAGAGAGCAGGACACCTTCAACCGTGGAGAGAATTTGGAATATGGATTTTGCTAAGTATGTATTTATGACAAGAAGCGGATCAAAATGGAAAATCAGATCGGATCTGACTTCACCTACCATTTAACATCATTCATTATTAAGTACAGAGTTACGGTGAACCTGGAACATATTCCAAGAACAGGTCTTGTGGCAGGCGAACATCTTGGAGGGATGCTGGCCCATAGCAGAGCACATGCTTGCATGCTATGGGCAAGCGGAAAGGTCACCTGGCTGCATGTTTTTTTTGAAGGTGAGCGGACACCAGAGTTCCTGCAATCCTGAAAAAGGAGGAATTTAGGCAATCTACTGAGGCACAGAGCTGGGGGGAGGAGCTTGGGGGTGTCAGGCTACACTGCTCACCAATACCATCCAGCTTTGCCAGAACACGTTCTTCAACAGGACAACAAAGTCAAATGAGACCAGCCAAGATTTAACACAAAGCAAACCGTGCCATTTGTAGCCGTTTCTTACACCAATGCACTTCAATTACATAGCTTTTTTTTCTTTAAAAGCTCCAACTACCAGTTCAACAGTCAAACTGAGAAACATCCAATGGACAGTTCTAACAAACAATGAACCAGGACCGCAGCATAGCCTAAAAACTGCTGAAATAAGCCTTTTCTTGCAATCCTATTAGCGTCACTGCTAGCAGACATGAATTCAGTCAGTTAGTCCTTTGACGTTTTGACCAGAGTTCCATGGAACACATCGTATCTCATTATAAGTTATTTCAGTGACTGGTGCTGTGCTGCAATTCTTGTCTGGAAATCTCTGCGCAAAGATGTGCACCTACAGACAATTCTGAAAGACATTTTTTAGAAAAAGGACACGTATTTCAATGTAAGACTACTGCATACATTTTGTCCTTGTTTAAACTTTTCAGGGTCATTTACATAAAGTGGTCGACTCTTTAGGGCTGGGGGCTTTTTTTCTTCTTTGAATTCCTTGTGCTTGAATCCAATGAATGAGTCATTGCCACAATCTCAGTAATACTGTCATGCTAACATCGGGTGTGGAAGTGAGGTCAGCTACTATTACTGCTCAGTGTCCTGGATCACTGCTTGGCCTTCGTGAATACACCCGCCCCCAGCCCCTTTGCTTTTTTCTACTTCTTTACGGTTTTCATCTCTTCCCCAGAGTAATGCATTTGGTGCTGTGAAAAAAAAGTCCCCCCTTGCGTCTTATAGTATAATATCATGACTGAATTGCATTTCCATATTTTATTATCTGAACGTGAACAGGGGACAGGACCAGTCAACGTTATGAGAGAAACAGCGAAGAGCGGTGCATACTCACAAACGTCAAAGTTCATTTTAAAGGAGACTGCTTCAGGGGCTTTTAGCGGCATCTCGAAAAAGATTTTGTGTCATCATGATGTCCGAGAACAAGAGGTTTATTCCACATAGCACTTACTCAAAGCTACTGTTTCTGCTGAACATTTGATATATTTAATAGTCCTATAGTTTATGTAACCTGCTTCACCCATGTATAAAAGAAAAGCATAGCATACAATGCGAAATGGAAAAAAAAGCATAATATTCTCTTTGGTTCAGTGAATGAATACAAAAGATTTTGAAAACTCAACATTGTGTGTTTCCCATAGTATCTGTAATTCAGTCATGAACACTTGAAAATGGACAGGACCTTCAGCAAGAAAGACTATACCTAACACAATGGATAAGTGGATTCCATCTGCCTCACAACAGTAAATGAAAACTTTGCAGCGCTGGGATTTAATAAAGAATGGAATAAACGACAGTAATTCTTCCTGGTGAGACGAACATGGAACTCTGGTCCTTTGTGAGTCTTTACAGTTAAAGTAGATATTCTGTGGTTTACCATTAATACAAAATATGTTTTGGCTAAAGCATCACTATGTCACATATACCTGGAGCTGGGATGGAGCAAAAACGTGGACTGTCTGAGGGTCCCCAAGGACCGGATTGGGAAACATTCATATACGTCAAGCTCCAGCCCTTTAGCAGTCTTGGTTTAACCCTCGGTTGACCACAGTGTGTTATCCAGTGAGACCAGGAGCCTAACTGCAGTCTGAGAAAGCAGCTCCTTAGATAGATGAGCATATCCCCCCCAGGAAAGGGGAGAGTTGCATAATTGTGAAGTGGAATCTCTGAGGGCTGATGTGTCCCCCAGGGAGACAGGATGAGCATTGGCTTGCCAGGAAGTATTAGCTTCATCTCGGCAGATGGTGCTCAGGGAGACCTACTGTAATTTTTACCTCTGTATAAGCCTGGCTTCTTCCCGGTTTGTTTCCAGCCAAAAAGCATGTAGGTAACGGGGCTACTAATGTAGAACACTGATTCTGTAAAGCCCACTGCATAAGTAAAACATTTGTACCATAAAAATGTCCTCCCATTTTTTCCCCTCTGCCTCAGAAAAGGAAATTGTATTGTAACGTGAGGCTCCAATAAAACCAATTTTTTTATAAACTACTATCTGTGTCCCAAATAATGCAAACAAGTTCATAAATAAATAAATACTAAATAAAGTGATAAGGCTATTCAAGCATCTGATCTTGGTGGTGCCCAAATAGTATATAATTTCTCCATATGTAAAACGAAACCTGGAGCCTAAATCTTACTGCTCCAAGTCTGGGATTTAAACTAATAACCTTCCAGTCACACCCAAAACATCCTAACCCAGTGACCCCCCCCCCCCCCAAGAATGTGCATAAACAATGATGGCTGTGTTGCATTGGGTGTCAATTATTTTTATTAATATTATTATTATTATTATATTTGTGGCCTTTTGGCATGGTATTACATAACATCGTCTTATATACCTTTTCACTGAATACTTTGCAGGTCTAATTGTACCACACTGATAAATTATCTTGTTCTACTCTATTCCCAGCTTGTTCGTGGGGTACATACATGATCTTACATTCATTCCCGAAATGATTGTATGTTATCATGTGTTATGGTACTATACCCAGAGCACATTCCATTAAAACACACACTTTCTTCCTCTCCTTAATTATTGAATAAATGGAGATAAGCATCAGTTACAGGATTAAAACTGCGTGTGCAGAAACTTTGTTAATGGGTCTGAAATGGCCTGTAATTCTTCTGGTTCCATAAGGGCCCCACCGCATTAAACCAGAAGCAGAGCTCATCCAACCTCTCTGTCCTCTGTTGGGCTGCAAGGGCTTTTCTCTTTAATTTGATCAGTTTAGATTTATTCCTTCTCAAATTAAACTATGGCCTTCCTTTGGGAAGCTTCTCTTGCCTTGCCTTGTAGAGTAATTATACAAATCCCTTCTCTGCCACTGAAAAAGGATGGATAAAAAAAGTAAGGCAGATTAGGCTTTCAAAAGAACAAAAAAAAACTTTGCCCAAATTAGATCAGGTGCTGGCATTTTGGGAAATCATTGCTTTGCTCCCTGCAGTAGGAAGTATCCTTTTAGTTTTGAAGGAAAACAGACCCACTGTGCTTCCAGACGTCGGGAACAATGGCTGTCGGCGAGCTGCACAATGTCTGGAGTGTGAGATGATGGGGAGGACTTTGAGAAACCAGCTTGCAAAAACAGGAGGGTCATTAGATCTATGCAAATGCAGATAGTGCTGGTGGGATTGTTTTATGGGACAGTGTGTGACAATTTTCAAAGTGAAATTCCAAAAAAAAGGTCAACATTCGGTATAGTTGTCAGATATTGTTGTGAACATTTCCGGAAAAATCAATGCAAATTTCTGTATGTTAGCTCTAAATAAGTATATATAAATTCATCATTTTCATATTTGCATGTATGCCTATTTTTTCACTAGTTTGCTAAGTCAACTGCTAAAAAGAGGAGACAGTTGTCTTTGGCTTAAAATGTTTTATTCAGACCAGCAAACACCCATTAACAGATAATCTTATCTACAGGATAAAGTAAGGTCATAGTTAATATTTCTCATATTCTGCTCCATGTATAATTGTGTGTTTGGAAAATAGATCAGTTCATCTTGAAGTTCTGGGAAAATGAACCCTTGAAATGACCTTTAGTGAGAGAGAAAGAGAGAGAGAACGCATTGTGCACCAGAGTGTGTTGCATTGAGCAGCGACAAATCTTTTTAAACACAAATTATTCTGTTCTAGCTCTGGACATGTTTCCAATGAGTCATTTGGGACAGAGGAGGATAGAGACTGCAACTGCGAATGCTTTCGACAAAGAAACTTGATTTTCATTTGTATTGTGTATGTTGAGGGGTCTGCGATGGGTTAGCATCCTGTCCTGGGTTATTCCTTTCTTGCACCCATAACTTCCGAGAAAAGCCCTGTAACCCTGCATAGGACGAGCTGGTATAGAAAATGGATGGATGGATGGATGGTGAAGGATAGACCTGAGAGCATATTGTTTTCCATTTTTCTCAATGTCAACATTTTTTTCTTATCTGCAGTCTTCTCCTACTGGCTATAGTTCACTGAATCCCCTTTATGGAGTTAAAAACCCCATTTTTGCTGTTTCATTTCCACATCAGCTGCAGCCTCTGGGTCAGGATACATGAAAAACATAACACAAAAATCATATGAGTGTGTGAGTGCTTTTTAAAGTGTTATTTCTATGGATACAGACTCAGATCGTTATGCGTCAATGTACTTGTTATTTGTTTCTTATTTGGCAAAGCAATTCTGTGCAGTTCCTAAACAGCCTAATGAAAAGGAAGGCAGTAATTTAGAGATTCAGCCTGTCTTTGCCCTTCTCCACCCTACGAGAATCCCATTCTTAGCTCCGGAGTGCACTGTGCATATTTTAAACTGATATATAAGAAACCGGAACAAGGGGTTATCAGCTTGGAGAGGAATCTGGACAAGATACGCATAACTAATTTCCCTTAATATGCAGGGCGTTCCCTGCTCTTCAGCCTATTGCCATGGTTATGAATTATACTCAGTTACCGGCACTATGAATAATTCAAGGGCTGTCTCCATGTGGCACCACTGACAGGCTTGGCCACAGCATGGACCATAAGCAGGCCGTTGTTACCCATGAATAATTTGCGAGGGCGTGACCTAACGGGGGGCGGCTTCCTGTAGCTTCTTCTCGGTCTCCTGAGCTCGTGTGGCAGTAACCATCTGCACTGAGATGTCCAATCTTGCCAGCTTGCCAGTTTGTAGGGGCAGCTGCTCCCCTGCCCTGTATTGGACTGGCATCCCAACCAACGCGCATTAAGTCTCCCAGTCTAATATAAGGCACAATAATACCATAGTCACATTTGTATGTAAGTTATAAGAATAACGGAAGACAACTTATTTGGACCTGAATATGGAGACATATGTAATCTAACTGGGATGATCAGTGCAAGACTTGAGCCAATAGATCCTTCTGCTTGGACAGAGAGCTGCCCAGCTATATTTTTCTTCAAGGCTGAGAGACAAATGATTGACAGGCAGACAAGCCAATGTAATATTGATACTGTGCTATTATTACATGGATAGTAATTGAGCACATTGGTAAATGTGATAACTCTATAGTGTCGCTGTTGTCTGATGTTAAGGACAGACAAAACCTACGCTTTCCAAAGTTTGGTGTTGTGATAGTTTTGAATTCCCAGGTGGCACTCGAATAATGGATTCCTGTTTACAGACTTCCACTGCAAAGAATAATGTCCTACCTGTCCAGCTTAATACTTTTCACAATGGTCTGTGGATTGAACTGTTCAGAATTAACTTGTGGATTAATTTGCTTTGAGGTTTGCAAATACCCTTATGGGCAGAAGTGAAATTTCATTGTCTGCCCTTAAGTGAGTGTGCAAGTACCGCGTTTGGACATTATTCCTTGGAGTGCTATGTTTGATTAAAATAGCCAAACGCCTCTTTGTAAGATACAGAAGAATTCGTATCAATGCCCAGAGCAAACACAACCAAAACAAACCAAAATGCAATCCATCATGTGACTGCTCTATGCTCTTCAGCCTCCACAGCAATTGTACTTAGTTAAAAGAAGGTATTTGAACTTTGTTAGTACTAATATATGCATTCTGCTAATAAATATCCAGGAACAGAAGGAATATGAATGCTTTATTCAGATGTAATTCCAATTAAATTCCAATGAGGTGATCAGGTTCTCATTTCGGAAGCAGACTGCCACAGCTGTTCCTTGTCACTGCAGACCCTTAGGTATCTGTTGAGGTGCAAAGTCCTCCAGCAAAAGTCAGCCTCTCCCCTTTCTCTCACCCCTATTGTCACTTGTTTCTGATCATTTGCATGTAAATTTTTCTTCACTTATAATAAAAGAGAATGAATGAAACCATCTGTTAACATTCAGTAATGTTCCACATAGTAATTTCTTTAGTCCCCAGCTTGGCTTGGAACATTCTGGTCAATACACGTTAGTGTTGTCTTTATAATTTGCCTTTTTTCCTTGTTGGTCTTCCTATCCTGTTTGGTGATGTATTCCTTTGGCTGTGTGAGCATAATTAATGGCCTGGTTTCATTAAAGATGTAGTCAAGTTTAAAATAGGAATTAGAGTATGTGGTCAAATCCATATCCATTGCATGTTGATAAATGAGGTATGAATTTTAATGTCCAAGGATGGTCTTTCTTAATGTGCCAGATTTTCATTTTTCCTTGAAATAAGACTATCCTGTAGGGTGTCTTTATAGATAGCAATGCCATTTTCACCTGTATCAAATGCTTAAGTCTGAAATTCTTCAATTTCAACTCTTCAATTTCAAAAAGATCACCTCCCATAAGAAATACAAAAAACTGCATATATCAATCAGCAAGATTTCCAAGATTTTCTGGGATACTTATCATATTATTTGTAAAAGTAATTTGAATAGCAATTCATACAAAATACTCCAAATAATGTGTAAATGGCATTTTTGCTTGAAAAGTGGAATGTGACTTAAATATTCCCTAGGATATGGCTTCATTATGAGGAACAGTACTGTAGTTATGTTTTTTGGCAGAGGTGGACATTTCAGGTCCAGAAAGTAAAAATCCAAAACAAGATTTTGTTTCAACCAACAAGTGAGTACTCTGTGACTGTGACTCTTTATGCTCTCAACTGGTCCGTTGAAACAAAAGCTTGGTCAGAATTCTTACTTTCTGGACTTAAAATGTCCACCTCTTTTCTTTGGATTTCTATAATGAATGGTAGAACACAGAGGGACTGTACCTACAGTACGTACTCACCTCCGGATTAGAGAGTGACTTTTATTACACGGGTTCACAACCAGCACACCCAGCATTGTCCTTTGGGGAACATTGAGACACCCAAACCTTAGAGTCTCTGATAGCATTAGCTATTGTACTGCACAAGATTGCAGACAGGCAGATACGCCTGCCACCCATCTCTGTTTGCTACATTAGCTCCTAGACAGACTTGTGTCGCAATACATGCAACATTAGCAGCTACAGTCACACGTATTGTGTAAAGGACAGCTGCAATCTAAATGCTCCATGGTCCACATGCTTCGTCTGTCCTGCTTTACGTCTTCCACAGAGTACTGGGTTGTAAGAGCTTAAACTTTCTTATTTCCAAACACGGAACTTTTGGTCATCAACACCAGCCCTCATTTTTTTTTGCTTGTCTTTCAATCTCCTTATATTTTATCACCCGTCCTCCCATTTGTGTCCTAGTGAGAAACCGTTTATCATCAGCTTTCCGTGCCTGGCTGGATTTCCGTCTGTGGCGCTTCCGTTTCTGCTCTTTTGTCTTCTTGGATAGTTTCAGCGCTCCCTGACACCAGACACTCTAAAAACAGACACAGAAACCTGGAAAACTTTAAACCCTCAATTAAGAGGAAAGAAGCAGAGAGAGGGGGAAGATGTTTATGAGCATGAGGGATCCAGTCTCCCTGCGTCCTACATTCTTCAAGCCCTTACAAAATGCGGCACCCCACTCCATGCTTTATGTTCCTCCTCTCTCCTCTTGCCCATTAGCTCCGCCAGTTTGTTCTACACACAACGTTATATGTGTAATATCAATAACACTTTGGCGACTCCCTCAGCAGAAAGCTAAGAGCTGTAACGGTGCTATCGACACCCTGAGATCCATCACAAACTACCTCATTTGGGCTTCTCTGCCTCACCATATAATTAGACTACATGTCTTTCAAACCCTGCACGCTCCTCAGGTACAGCTGGCTGATGAAGCTCTTTCCTCATCCGGTTGCTCCGGAAAGTGCTCCGATTCCCGGTCTTTCCATCACCCCTCCCCCCCCCACCCTCCATATCATATCTCCCCTTCTGCTATTTCCTTCCCCCGTGTTTGTGATTTATCAGCATCCCCCCCCGCCACGACAAAGTCAGCTTCTCCTATTTCTCCTGCTTTGCCCTCAGGCGGAGCGACTGGGGGATTGTGGAGATCCAGGTAGCTACTCGCCCCCCTGGCATGGGCTCCACCTGCTCCCAAGGGACGCTGTGCCCCGTCTGCCTCTCCTCTCCCTCCCCTCACTGGTGTTTTCACCAGCACCTTTGATCATTGGGGGGGGGGTCGCTGCTGTTTGCGTGGCATGGGGGGGGTTCTTTCCTCAGAGACCCTCCCAGCTTCTTCTCTTCTCTCCCTGACCTCCTCCGGGGACCTCAGGGCTCCACCCTCACGGCGTAACATGGTGACGGCTTTGATTTTACTGTACTCCTCCCCACTAATGTCCCACTTCTAATAAGAACAAGCAAACAAAAGCAGAATCCCTCAGGAGATGTTTGTATATTTTCCGTTTAGGCTTTAAACTACCATCTGCTGTGAGCCAGGTACAAAACATACAGTGTAAAGGCAGAGGAGAACACGCAGAAAGAGTTCAAAGGAGTGTGCTTCTATCAGACACACATGGAAGCAAATTAAAATCTTAATTTAGGAGCTAAACTGATTAATTAAACCGACATTTTCATGTTGTGTCCCCAAAGATTAAAATATTAAAACTGGCGAATGAACCGCGTAAGGTATTTACGGGTAATGAAATTTCAGAAATCTGCAAGAAATTAAATGAAAGCAAAGGCTTCTGCTGTAATTCTGAAAACATCAAACCGTAATGAAATCTGCAGGGAAGTGAGACCTTGAGGGACAGACGAAATGATTGGACGGCCAGATCACGTGACATATGATGGAACACTTTGGGTGTGAAGTTGCCCTTTGCATGATTCTGTCAGGCTTTGACCTGCTCATGGGCAGGATGATGCCAGCGTAGGGGGCATGACAGAGCTCATACTTGTGTAAGTACCCCCATTGAGAGCGTAGGGTGATTCCCCATTGATCTAAAGGCTGATGACATCAGTGGGTTGTGGATGTTCCGGGGGCGACTTGTCTGCTGTGTTCCCAGGGGGGCGTGGTCCTCTTTAAGGACACGGCGGGAGCGCGCCACCACAAACAAAGCGCCTGCCAAGGTTTGTCGGGACAGAGCGGCCCTAGAGTGGATTCATCAGAGTCGCTACTTTCTCTGGCGCTCATCTTCCTGCCAACCTCCAGACGGGAGGGGAGGCGGCCATCTTTGTACGATGAGTTCAGCCCCAGGCTGCCGAATGTGGGGTAAGTGACAAATAAACCCTCCTGACACCAGGGGCTGTTTACTATCACACTGATCCTGGTGTATAGTGGAGCGAGGCATGTGGGTAAAGGGGGGGTACATTTCCATTTTAGGATATTGGGAAGATATCTGGGAGATTATTTCTAGGAGATTATCTGTCATGTTTTTTTTTTTTCCAGGTCCCCTGGAGTCTGAAAGTTATTTGCACAGAGATGAGAGGCAGGATATGGTGTGAGAAACATGGCCTCTTCCGGAATGTTCCTTCTGCCACCCTCTTGTCACATTTCCCCTGGCCGTGACTCTCTGCAGGCATCCGTAAAGGAAAGACGTGTAACGCCATTCTGTGAAGTGCCAAGACGTTCTCTGTCGCCACCACGCTCCATCACGCGTAGCTGAGAACCTCCTCGATAACAGCAGCCAAGTCTGATGGTTAAATAATCCCTGTAACCAACCTCAGACAGCTTTCTGACCATTATGGGCAGAGCAGAGAGTGATAAAATGGCCAGTTGCCCCACAATGTCTTCCGTGGTTATTAGGGTAGGATATTTATCCCATTTTGGGGGTGTTTTTGCAGTCAAGTCCTGAAAGGCATAAAGAGGCTTTTGGAATATCTTAGGAAGAGCATGTGTGCTTAGGCCCTTCCCTGCTGTTAAAACTTACAGCTTAATAAAATGACCCCTGTATCTGATAGCCATCCTAATGGAAGCCAATTTTGTAGCGACAGGTCACCGTTGACTACGTTGTTTCTCTTCTTGCCAAATTTCCTACAGTCGTCAATTGCACCGTGTTTACCGGCTCCGTGCCGGTAATCACATAATATCCTTGCTCAGTGTGAGTCTCAAAGCCACACTTCTCTTCTCACTTGTTTACAACAGAACAATAATTTGAGTCATTTCGGTTACAATTCGGAGGGGAAATATATTCACTTGCCCAAAGTGTTTGCTTTATTGGTAATTCACAGGAAATCCACCTGTGCCAATATTAACAATTATCAATGAGACAACAGGTGTTTTTTGGTGCCACAGACCTGATTAACACTACGCACCAGAAGAGAGTAAAGGGGTTATTTCCTGCTGCCCTGATTGTTTGATGGATACATCCTCCTGTGATAAAAAAAAAAAAAAAAACCAGAGTCTCGCTATAGTTGTGCATTGTCAACAATCATTCTTGTTTGTGTTAGATACCCGGAGAATCTATTCAGTTTGATTACATTTAGGTAGCAATGAGTCATAGTTATTCTGACAGGCATCTGGAAGCCAACGTGTGTGGATGTGGGGGAACGTGCTGATCTACAGGATCTCTGGAAAACATTAGCCACTGCTAATAATTCAGCTTTAAAACACTGCTCCAAGCCAGACTTTAATTACACTAAATCCCTGAACTAATAAAGAGCTTCCTGTGCTTAACCTAAATGTGCCTTTTTTCATTTCCACACATCAGTGAAATTTATAGAAGACACAGCCATGTAAATGGGGCCAGAATCTGTAGAAGGGAAAGGCTGGGGCCAGGAAATGGCTGGACCTTGGCTACTTACTTGGTTATTTTCTGTTTCCAATCTGACGGTGTTCTCTGGAAGCAGACACAGATTCCTAAGCCCCGCTGTCGATATGAAATCAGCCTGGCAGAGTTTGCCTTATGTGTCACAATCCACAGTGCAGCAGAATGGAGGTGAGGCTGGGAATTATGGGATTTCTCACTGCACTACTTTTATTCAGACTAACTCATGCAAATATACACATAATGGTGCTAGATGTTCTCTAGGTTATTCCATTATAAATAGACTCATTTTATTTTAATTTATTAGTTACAAATTGTTTAGTATTTCTTTAGACATTCAACATCTTGAACAATCGTAATATATCAAAAGAACAACCAGAAAATGGGAATGAAAAATAACCAAGCAAACAAAATTAACAAAATTCAAATAAAAATCCCTCAAACTAACTACAAATAGCAGCACAGAGCAAACCTGATCGAAAAACGAAATGCCGTAGAAATAGCAATTACATTCAACAAAGTTAACTACTCATTAACAACTATTAACAACAATCAGGGAACAAGCAGATAGCACTGAACCAGATAACCAACTTAAAAGTTAACAAATTAAATGAATTATGTACTACAATGGAAATTGACTGGTGGTTAGATGATATCTGAACCAATTTAAAAAACAAAAAATGGGGAATTCCAATCACCAGCACCAAGCGTAAACAGATATTGGAGGTCAGTGGATATTGGAGCAGATGAGATGAATGAGAGAAAAGAAGAAAAACAATTAGTGGAGTGTGTTTCTAGGCAGTCTGAATAGCGGCCCCACACTGCCTGAGTGCTCGAGTTTGCATGCACTCCTCTTGCATCATAGCATTCCTCCAGTCCAAAACCATGCAGCCGGTGTCTCTAAATTACTTGTAATATTTGTGTTCATGCAGTGCCAGTGGAAGCTCATGTGGAGTCCCAGGAAAACCTCTCTGCCGGCACCCCATTGCACCACGGTAAGCCTCACCGCCAGTGTCCCTGCCAGTGTGTAGGTGTGCAAGCAGCGTGCACCATCCGAGACAAAGTGAATTGGGTGGCCCCTTCTGTAGATGGGGCCCTGGGTGGCAGCCTATGTTGCTGATGGGTTGACGGACGCTGTGCCCAGGTACATGCATCATGAGACAGACTGGCGTCTCAACCAAGGTGGTTCTCTGCTTTGTGCCCGGTGCTGCTTGGCATAGGCTCCAGCCCCTGTAACCCCGTCCAGGATAAGCACTAGGAAGATGGACGAAATGCGTTTGAACTCCAAAGCTGTCGTACCACTCTAATCTCTCAGGAAACTTTTTAATCAGTTTTTCAGGCCACACTGTTTGGGCTAAAGCCAGGCATTTCTCACAGGTGAGTGCAGGTAGTGGGCGTGGCCTGATCCTAATATGGTCACTCAGCAACAAAATAATGGTGTACTGTGATAAACTGTGTGTTGATTAGCTACTGAACCCCGCCCCTGTTTAAATGTGAAGTTTCATTACTCTGCCAACATGAGTGACAAAAACACGTCAGTCTACACCAGGGCAGGATTCCTTAAGCTGAACAATGTAAGGCGTTTTTTGAATTAAATAAATGTTTTAGCAGTGAGCAGAGAGCATTTCAGTTACACAAATTTGAAAAGTGTCGAGAAAAAAAAATTAAAAACAAAACATGTCATTTTATTCTGTTTGTGTGTTTGTGACATTATGTATCTATGCTAGTCCCTCAATAATTAAAGTTGTCTTTCATCCTACAGCTTAGTTCAACAGCAGCAGTGCGAGAGCAAAGCTATTTGGTGAAGAAGAATCAGGACGTTGTGAATGGAGGATAGCACCAGCTCATCAGAATACAAATGAGACGGTCTGCAGCCCACTAATCACACGGACGCAGTGACGCACCCCGACGGGAATACAAAGGTGGGGATTGTGGTGGCTGAATGGCACAATCCGTCCTCCAGCATGAGACATGTACTGTAGGGCTTGTGTGTTTACGCTTAACAAGATAGTCGCACCCCTCCTGTCTGACTAGGCTTATAACCCTTATAAGCAAGACACCTGGGGGCAAAGAATTGGAGGTTTCCATGAAAATGAAGGGCAGTAAGAGCTTTATGCTAAATATGGTTTTAATGAACAATTTTTTACTCATGCTGGAAGACTGCATCCTGTTTTATGACAAACACACGTTAGGCAGCGTATTTTTAAAAATACTGTCTCAAACTGCACTCAGCACCTCCCCACCTCCACATCACCTCCTCTTTTGCTCATTTTGATTCCTACTCCAAGCCAAAGAAAGTGGGGCTTCCTGTAGTGTCATCCATGCGTAAAGATTAAAGCTTCTAATTTCTAGTGCTTAATTATTTAATTCATTATTTAGTGCTTAATAATTTATTTATTCAAGGGGGAAAAACTATTTCACAAATCATCCTGTATCCTGATCGTGACCTGGCATTTATTGTCATCAACAATAAAAGAATACAGCTATATTTTCCTTATCCTGAAAAGGATTTTTCTTCCTGCCCTTAATCTTTGATCCTGTCTGCCCCCCAGTGACCTCGCCTCTCATCACCGTCCACACCTGACGCAGGAAGACGAATGGCGGCTTTGATTTAGCCTCAGATGCCTGAAACTTGCCCTCATTACCCACAAGATGAGGTTCAAATGCTAAAAGGCAATTGAAGTCCTTTCAAGGGCTTGTTTACTGCCTGTCTTATAATGGGTGCTTCCACATCTGATCTGATCAAAAACAGCCTCTCTTAGGAGGAATCTGCTTAAAAAATCATCAGGGTGTTTCTTTGGCGTGCCCGACCACCATTCAGAAAAAAGAGAGAGACAGAAATGTATGAAGTCCATGAGCAGCCAAATCTCAAGGAGGAAATGCCAGTAAGGGGCAATCCCAGTGATACTGCCTCTCCTTATGCTGGACCTGTACCTGTCTGTCACAGGAAGCTGTGAGCGACTCGCTTATGGTTTCTTTTCCTCAGGGCTATCTAGTACTGATGCCTGGCCAAATCGGAGCACCATTCCCAGATCTGACCGCCTGGTAACACAGCAGACATACAGTTATCACCCCCTCCACCTGCACCGTCTTCCTTATCCCAATCGGATCTAACCCCACACCCTCCCTGTCTCCTTGTCCTGTTCCCCTATATCACTTAACAAAATGCCCCCCCTTCCCCCCCTCTTGGGGTTTCCATTCCAGTTTACATCTGGACCTTTGGGGGGCTTTTCTTTATCTTTGTCCATCAACACCACCACCCACACATTCCCAAAACACTGCTACTGAATCGCCATTTTATAAAACCAGTGCACAATCATAGATCCATACATGTTGATTGAAAACTATGTGCCTATCACACAAGTCTATTTATGGGATACAGTACAATCCCATTATAACGGACTTTAAGGGACCTGGCAAAACAGTCTGTTATATACAAAGTCCGTTATATCCAGAGTTGCTGAATGCCCAGAACACAACTACAGGACACCGTTTACTCATGCGACACCCCAGCAGACTCAATTGTGGTATAGATTATTATATTGTACATGTAGTAATCCAACTACGCGCCTTGTAGGCGGAGCTGCATTTCTGTTATAGCCGAACTAAACTACAGCTAAAAGTGGCCCTGGGGACCAAGTTGTTTGTCCGTTATAAGCGAAGTTGCACTATATCCGATGCTCTTTCTGCATATTCTTAAAAGCGCACGGCCAGGAAACTCCATCTCTGTCATGTTATTTGATATCCAGCCATATTCCAAAAACAAACTCCCAGCACAGTACAGACGCTCCCCACGTTACGATGGTGTTACATTCTGATACCAACATATCCCTCTCCTCCTCCTTCACTTACCCGTCCGACAATCACAGAATCATTGGAGGAGTTCTGAAGATGCACAGTGGTACCTGGAGACTGCGGTGTAAAAGGTGCGAGCTCCTCAGGGATTTCCCATGTGACTCAGGACGACATCAGATATGCAGCTACTGACGTGGACAAGCTGTGATCACTTGGTCAGATAATCATTCTGCTATAGGTTTTAATCGGCCTATTATGTTTCAAGGTAATGTAATAATGTAATCAAACACTGACTTGATAATAGGAATACCTGTGATGTTTTTCATCAAAATCCTTTCACGCTGAATATCTAGTCATGTGCATGCAGAGTTCCATAATGCCCTAGGCTGGCATGAGCAGCATTTCAGTTTGTAGTAGTGTTTACTCATGATCTACCTTTCTTTGACATTTGCCTCCTATGTCTCTTGCCTTCCCCTGCTATTAAGGGTTGTCTCACCAAGGGGTAATTTGATCGATCTGACAGTGCTATTTTAGCAGTGTGATATTAGTACCAGCGGGCTGGGCGAGTGAGCAAACGAGCTCATGTGAGGCCTATGGCCCAGACAAGAGAGATGCCATGGAAGCCAGCTGATAGTCGGCAGGAGAAAAAAACACCAGTACTTTATCAGAAGAGGCTTCTCCTATAAGAGTTATCAATCGGCAGGGAGACAACCAGAGTGAAGAAGCATACGATTGGACGATCCAAGAGGCAGTCAGGGCTGTCAGCCCATCCCAGGCATCTCACTTCCTGTTCCCTCATTTATGCATTTCTTGTGGGCTCGCTTTTTTGTTGAAAGCCTTCAGGGGCCTTCGAGCTGATATGGCACATCGAGTGCCTTTAGAGGTTGATTAATGTGGAGAAGTGGTCCACAGCTTCTCACTCTCAATTCCTACACACAAGCTGCAACTGTATACATTTATTTGTTCTATTATGAGTGTAGCTGACAGGGATTACCTGTTGCAGGTCTACATTTTTCTCCCTTGACAACGTCGATCTGTTCAGAATTCACTGGGGATGTAGCACATCAGAGATAAAAGGCGGGACATGATGAAGAAACGAAAAGGTAGACATCTCCGGAGATAAAACGTGGCATCCTTTACTCCCCTTCACAAGTCAGTAATGTACCTCCCGATGTTAAAGACAGGCATTCACAATAGTCCTCAGATCG
>JAODJW010000026.1:3628167-3648954 GCA_026777045.1 Hyperopisus bebe
ATGTATATATATATATATATATATATATATATATATATATATATTATTCAGTCAAGTCAGTTAGTAAACATCCAGTTACAAAACAAATGCACACAACTGATTAATGATAATACCTTCATGTACAGTACCTTTGATTGTTCTGGCCCATAATGAGATATGGAAATCAGAGGTACATTAGCATTTGGAAAGTATTGTGGAATATTAAAGTGATTGTGCTGAGTCATTAACAGGCACTCCTGGGGCTAAAATCTCCATATGCTCCACAAACTGAGATTACAGAATACATACATACAGGACGCATTTTAGGAATCCACAGAAATTCTGATTTTGCTCACTGGAGCATTTTCAGTGCAGAACATCAGCCAGTTCTGGAACATTCTCATCACCCCGCACTGGATTCTGGATTTAGTAGAAATGGCCGCCTAGTCAGGCAATCCTGCATACAGCAAAGGACCACCGATGTCCAGGATGATCTGGGGGACAGCTGCAGTGACCGCCCGGAATGCCACCTTCCCAGCCACCATGAAGGAGAACCCCCCGCAGGTTGATAAAAAAAATCAAACCGATGGGTTATTGTGGATTATTAATAGCTCCCAACACACTGACCTCACCACTAATTAGGAAACAGAGGGAGAGAGGCGGAGCACCAGGGTCATCCGGAAAAGTCAGAGGGACTCCATTTCTATTCAGGCAGCGACCAAAGGTCCAAGATCTTGAGCTTCCATTTAATATTGTATGGCTGGTAATTAGAAGCTAGCAAATTCACAGGACAAAGTTTCCAACTTATTGGGTAAAAAATGAAGAGGAAGAAAGAGAAATGGCAAAGTGATATTTTTATTCGGAATGATTATTTCATTCTGCCAAAGAGTGACCTTGTCACGGTGCTCTGTCTTTTGCTTGTCATGCTGAGCAGAGCAAGCAGGCCTGACATATTGTATCGCCGAAAATAATGCGCTTTTATTCAAATGCAGACGTCTCATATTTTTTAAACTGACAGCTATTGGTATTTATCAGTGTATCAGTTATACATAAAAATAAACCACATTTTTTTTCTTTTTCTTTCTGGAGTAAGATTCAGAACATCGCAAATCCTGTCCTTGCTCTTGACTGGTGATTTTTGGAAAGTGCCATCATTTTTTTATAGCGTACACGACCTGACTTGTGAAAATGACTACATGGCTAAAATTATTTTAAAACGTTATTATTGGGCAAAGGAAATAAAACTGTTTACATTTATTTGTTACAAATTGTAAAGCTCATTACAGAAGCAATGTTTTTTGTTTTTTTTTTAAATAAATGCTTAAGTTTATGAGGAGCTAAATTCTAATGTTCCATGTTATCAGCGGTTCAAAGCTTGTAGTTCTACTTTGGGATTTCCCCTCCCAAATAGTTGCTGGGATATGGCATAATTAGCTCTTGTTTGGGGCTGCATGTGCTGATTGATATGAAAATGCATTCTGGCAGCCAAGCTCTGTGTTAGGACCAGGACGAGATGGGCTGTAAACAGATAGAGAGCACAGCCTGAAGGCTTCGTTAGCAGGCTCACTGTGATTGATTCGCAATAACAATTTCCAGTGTTCATATGTGCACGCGAAGGTCCAGCTCTTTCAGTCCAGCCCAGTCTGCTCCAGTTTTCTCCCAGATCCGAAACACAGCCCAAGTGCACATCCAAGTTTAATTACCATCGCTTTAGCATGAATGTTAGTGTCACAGCTGCCGGAAGTTGCAGAGTGCACCCTGTTTTACGGAATCAGTCTCCCTTTTTAATGCTGAGATGTGTCATATACAGTCTACATTGCAATCTGTTGCAAGTACAAACCATGGGTAGATCAAGGAGTTGGAACTTAATTGTGGCAGACTAGAAAAAAATGGGAATTTGAAAGCTGGTAGAGTGTAAGACCGACCTTAAGAATCTTCACTTCTTGTTGCATTTCAGTTGTTTTGTTTGTCTCCTTTTCCATGCTATGAAATTGTTAATAGCGTGAGACCTTGAATAGCGGCTGAAAGAGCAAAATGTCGACACCATGTCTCTCCATGAGGGCAAAACAGGCAGCATATCATGAAATGAGGACGTGCTATAATAGTGACAAGAAATGGTGTGCAAGAAGCAAGGGACAATAGCCAGTGTGTACACAATGTCCAACCTAGCTCCACGCTTCCAGTTGTGTGATGAAATCTTTGCTGTGATTTAGCAGTCAATTTCATTGGCTAACATTTGGAAAGTGGACAGCTGGTAACATCCCTTAGTTTATTTGCCCATTTTTTAAATCAAGCTTTATTGTTTCACAAGTAAGAATAGACCTTATAACAGCTTTTAGGAGGCCCACTGTGCAATGGGACTTTCATTCATAATTTTTTTTTCCAGTTATTAGTGCTAGACATGCAGTCATGACAGACCACAATTGCAGCCCAACCACTCTGAAGTAATTTGTCAAGTATGCCCCTTCAATCTTTGAATTTCAAGCAACGGTAAACTGCTTATATTACGCTTATAATGGGGCCTTTCATATTTATATAATACAAAAGACTTACCTATACCGAAGTCAGAGCTATCGTCTCTGCAAGGCACGGGTTGGCTATCCTATCATTTAACATTGCACCAAGTAGTAGCTACCTCATAATTCCAGTTAATAGGCTTACCATGTGAAACAGCAGTGTTGGTGTTCATTTACTGCATATGATGGATAATATTACAAATTGAAAAACAAGCATCAGTTAATCAGCATCATGTATTAAGTTTCAGTATCAAAGTTCTCTTTTTTGCTATAGCCTTTTTTTTGTCATTTTAGAGTCTCAGACTATAAACTGAGGTCAAATGAACTGCCTTGAAATGACCTTGTTAGTGTAGCTAAGCTACATATTAAGAGGACAGTTCATGATCACTTGATCAGTTTTTACTGTTGGGTTATGTTTTCTAAAGCCAATCATAACATGTCCCACTGCCAATGGGATCACAACAAGGATCATGATTTACTGGAAGTGTGCTGGAAATTGCATGCACACTGAGTTACATAGTAATAGCACAGATCATCTTTAAAAAACTGACTAGATCTCAAGCTGGAGATGATGGGATCTCCAAATTCTTGGTCTATACCAGTGGTTCTAGTGGGACCCTTGTATGCCAGAGGCACTTTCACTTAGCTGTCTCACAATGTCACATGGAATACAGGCAGTCTCCTGGTTATGAACAGACTAGAAGTCTGTCTTTAAATCAAATTTGTAGGTTAGTCGGAACAGGAACATACCAAACTTATTTAGTGTCAGTTAATTCAATGATAGTCTTAGTATATTGTGTATTTTTACTGTTCTGTACTGAACCTTGAGCCGACAAACCGCACAATGTTTTCGTGAGCATCACAAAATGGTACGTGATCTGATTCTTAACCTGAGGACTGCCTGTATAGATAATGCAACAATCCGTCAGTGATTTATGCAACCAACACAATGCGATGGTGACAAGTCAAGCTACAGAATGCAGCATCAGAGAACTGTCTTTGCTGCATTTAAGCATTGCCTTTGTATTTTATTTTACTGTAGCTAAACAGTGATGTAGACGACTGAATAAGGCAAGCAAAATTATTTAAAAATATGTTAAATCAAACCAAAATATTACTGAATCTTTGGATTTATGTTCAGAACCTTTTGGAAAATGAAATGACAATGTCCCAATCGCCTAAATGTTGTGGTGTGACACACTGAATCATATTCACAGTATATAAGAAATGCTGAGTTATCAAGCTTCTACTGTGTCAGCATTGCTGCCTTGGGATGTGGACATGAGTTTGTTTGAAATGCTGCAGAATCCTAGGCATTGGAAGTATAAATGACCTTCAGTTAGAAAGAAATAATTGGAGAATCACGCTTGCTAACAAACCACTGTGTTTGTTCCACTGAATGTACAGATGAAAGCTTTAAACAGAAGCAGAAGATTTGGAATGTGGCAGGGCTTCCGTGAAGTTTGGGAAATGGCAAACAAGATTTATCCAACAAGAGGATCTAAGCAGCACCCTCAACTCCTGTGCTGCCTCTTAATGGTTTCGCTCTATGCAGATGCTTCCTGATGGTATCACGGTACTTCTGGCCTTACTCCTTCCTTATGGCATCATGGTACTCCTGTTCTTACTCCTTCCTCATGGCATCATGTTACTCCTGCCCTTACTCCTTCCTTATTGCATCATGGTACTCCTGCCCTTACTCCTTCCTCATGGCATCATGTTACTCCTGCCCTTACTCCTTCCACATGGCATCATGTTACTCCTGCCCTTACTCCTTCCTCATGGCATCATGTTACTCCTGCCCTTACTCTTTCCTTATTGCATCATGGTACTCCTGGGCTTACCCCTTCCTTATGGCATCATGTCATTCCTGGCCTTACTCCTCATCTTAGCTGTGTAATTTCTATCACCCAATCTGAGCTCCCCATTAGTCTCCCAGAGAAAGCATTCACAATTTATTATTTGTTTGTTCATACTGTATGCTTAGAGGTGAAATGCCTGTTTCTGCCCGTTGTATTCTGCTTATACCCTATTATGAGAATGTTGATGTGTTTACTGCTGCAGATTTGAATTTGTAATCTGATTTACAATTTGTGGTTCATGCAATATTACTGAGCGTCCATGTATTTACATTGTCTGAACCTGGAGGTCAATTAACATATAATTGTGTTAGTGGTTATTAAAAATAATTGTTTCCTCATTTGCATCATGCAGCAGTCCAGTATAAATGAATTGTTTTCACCGACCAGTGATTTCAAACACCCCAGTCAAAGTATGGGGAATTTCCTATGCTCTAACTCTGTAGTCAGTCTGTTTCACCTGAGTAATACACTGCATCAATAAATAATTAAGTCAACTGTATAAGGAGGCTGGCATAGCTTTAAAGGTCAGACCTAACAATTTGAAGCAGTAGTTCAACAGCAGTTCAAATGTGTCTGTCCCAAAAACACACGAATAGGCAAATTGGCATCCATAGTGTGTTATTTTGTCCTTGTGGGTAAATTTTTCCAGTCCCCTTAAGGGAAAGCTCAGTTATATAATAATCTGTAAATGCATTGCAAAAAACTAAAAATGCAAGTCTTATATTTTGTTTGGAGACTTATGGTTAAGGTTAGGGCTGGGTAGGAGTTAAGCCTGCCATTGCTGGGATTATGGTTACGCCCATAGAAATGAATGGTCTCCACAAAGATGTAGATACCTAAATGATGTGTGTGTGTGTGTGTTTATACCACATCGGATTGCCTTCCCGCCAGGGTGTTCCCTGCCTCAGAGAGGCTTCAGGCCCCCTGTAACGTGTATGGGGGTGAGTGGTTACACATGATTGATTGCTAGATAACCAGAAAGCCCACACAGGATAAATATTCAGCTGCGAATTTAAATTCAACTTTCCCAAATGGATACAGTGCATTTTTAAATGCCCCTTCCCTGGAATATATTCTAACTTTTTTAGAGCCTGTTTTAGTAAAACAAATCTCTAGCTGGGTTTTGTATGATACATATTAATGATTACTTAATTACAATATCTGCAGCACTTTGTATACTAATCTCCATAAATGTAATTTAGAAATTATTTTAGATGCTGGCATACCTTTTTAAATACCTTGGTAGCAGGCCATCTTATTTGGTTTCAAATTTAAAAAGAAGCAATTAAATACTTAACATCTAAAAACAAATTAGACACATCTCTGGTTTATTTTAATTACTGGTCCATTTTTAAATAAGTACACAGGCAAATCCGTCAGCTCTACCAGGCACTGATTAAACAGAATTACAGTGCAAAAATGGTACAAAGATTCTCTTATACCCTGAGGGGGTTTAAGACAGGCAACAGTCCTTAACTCTGTCAGACCGTTTTCTTTTTATGTAAGTGGTCCCGCAGGATAGCAGAGGATAAAGATGAGTTCTGTCAGTCAGACACACACGTTCTGGTGAATTTCCAGAGCTCAAAATCCTGCTCAGAGTTTGGTCCCTGGTTTGTGATTTGTACACAGATCCAAAGAAGAAAACACAATATTGCAGTGTCAGGCCAAATTAACCCCTGACAAGAGCACTTAACCATCAGACTGTCATTTGAATAAATCAATATAATATCCTGTCAGTTTGTTATTTTACCATACCATAAAAGGGGCCCATTCCTTGAAAATGACTGTTTGTTAGATTGTTATACACCTTGGTAGACACTCAGATATGAAGTATGGATACATTTTGAGGTAGTATGACAAAATCACATTATAAGAGCAAACTTATGACATTGACTTTTATTACCAATAA
The DNA here is from genome assembly GCA_026777045.1 of Hyperopisus bebe. Classification (NCBI taxonomy): domain Eukaryota; kingdom Metazoa; phylum Chordata; class Actinopteri; order Osteoglossiformes; family Mormyridae; genus Hyperopisus; species Hyperopisus bebe. Next base: position 3,634,434 of record JAODJW010000026.1, read on the forward strand.
AAGTGGCAACGGTAGCAGGTGTCTGTTGTTCTAAGTGTTAAGAGATAATAGGCTCAGGAAGAAGATGATGGAGAGGTATTGTGGGAATTCTGCACTGCATGTGACTAAAACTGTGGGAGGCAGAGGCTACTCTGTTTGGACAGCAGAGAGGGGAAAGACAGGCCGTGTGCTTTGGTGGTATCTTCGCAAGCGGAAGCAGCCGGCTTATAACAAAGTCAATTCATTGAGCCACCTTTGACACGGAAGTTCATAGCCAGCTCAGGATTATTATATGGGTTTATTTAAAAGTCATCTTTATAATCATCATTTGGCCTGTTATACATCAATATACCATACCTTAATGACTGATTAATACACTAAACAGAGTCATTCTGGGGAAAAAAAAATGATACCAGACAGAAATCATTACACATGATCATTTAGTTAATGGTTTTTAAATGATAGCACGTGGCACTAACTGTACAGTAGACATAATATCATAGGGCTGCTATCAGATTCCGGAACTGGCTGTTTTCACGATGATGTTTTCACTTTGAACATAAAGACGCATTCAAATCCCATTTGGCTGCTGACAAACCATCCCTTATTCTGTAACTATGCGGGGATTATGCATGGTTGCCGTTGCTTGTCACTGCCTAATAACAAACACAATCAATTGAAACACTGAATTTGCAGCAATACTCTGGCGTCGAGGTCATTCTCAGTTGCAGAAAACTTTTCCAAATGAAAAATAAGCATTTCATTAAATCGAATTCTGACACCATCTACGCTTCTGTAGAAATAAAAGCAGGCTTCACTAGTTATATCCCAAATGTAAAAAACTACTGCACAGAGACATACTGAGCTGGAAAAATACATATTTTGATTTCAAGTTCAATACTATTCCCACTAGTATGAAACTAATAAGACTTTCATATCAGTTACAGCAATTTAAGAATAGCTTAACTATACAGGTAAATCGCTCAGAGACCTTAAATTAAATTGTTCAATTTGATTAATTAAAAGTGTATTATACCATCACTGCATATCCCCAGGCAGCAAATATCTCCGTTGGTTCCCTCATTTCCCAATCCAAAGTCCCGCTGTTCCTGAGAACTGGGAAAATGCCTTGTGCTTCCCAGTTCAGGTTCCAGATCCACACATCTCTCACCAAATAAGCAGTGACTGACAGTGCCATTGGATCTTAAGAACTTCAACATACACACAGTTCCCAGGTTATGAATGAGTTCAGTTCCTTAAGTCTGTCTTTAAGTGCAATTTGTAGGTAGATTGGAAAAATAATAATACAGCACATAATAATAATTATTGTTATACCATAATAAAATAAATACCTACATACAGTAGTATAGTGTACCTGTATTGACCAAGGGCCTGCTACTTGCATTAACAATATACAGCATAAACATTTTGTTGTGAGTCCATGGACCCTTCCTAGACCGTCCACGATAGTCCTCTAAGCTCCGCCTTCTTGCTGAAAGCCAAGATATGGAGGTTCAGCACCAAGGACAGCCACAAATAACCCCAAGTAAATGTACACTAATTAGTTTAAATAACGTGGGCCATTTCCATCAGACCGCCCTAATAAAGGCTGAGCCCCCCTTTTCATAAATCTCTAGTGATGCTCCTGTGCATGGCTAATATATCAAAAATCAACATTTTTGTGGCTTGACTTTTACATTTTATCAGACTAATATGCTGGATGACTGATTTAAAAATGCTTTATGATTCTGGGAAAATTTGCAATGGCCCAATCATAAAATAAAATAGGTTGCTTTCATTTCTGATGAATTTCGATCATATTTAGATTAATAAATGTTTATTAAAATGATATATGATTATGACTTGATATTAGAAAGTTAATTTACTGGAGGCAATAATTTATTCAGTTTTTTTTTTATTGGGGAAAAGCTTTAAATTAAAATGTTTAATGCCTGTAGTAGACTTTAAAGTTTGATTTTATATGGAATGTTTGACATCACTTTTCTTACTGTACTTAATCTATACTGAGTGGTTCTGTTCTGAGTATGCTGAAGAAAGCAAAAGCCAATCATTCATATGAGTCTGTTTTCAGGAGGGATGCCGAAAACCCATCTAATATATATATATAAAAAGCACCTCTTTTGGAGAGTGCAGTAATGCGCTTTTAATTAGCATGGGCACGGGAAGCTTTGCTGTTGTTAGCAAGGAACGTGCTACACCTGCAGCCCGTCACCCACTCAGGAGGAGGGCTGATGAAAAACAAAAACAAAAAACATTGCAAAAAGGTGTGTAAAGCTACCAGAACCCATAGCAGAAACAGACACTCTTAAGGCATGCAAGACCCTCTCAGAATGAGCAAACTCTGAACATAGGAGCATGACAAAGAATGTCAACCGCGCTGGGCCTGGATAGTTGTACCCTTCTTTCTGCTACTCTGCTACTGCTCATTTGCATATTAATGAGTAAACATTGCATTGACATAAACCTCACATTATCAACTGAGACTAACCTATCCTGGATTCTTCTTATTGGCGTAGGGGCACAATGAAACTCCCTTTGTGCAAGGGGAGCCAGGGGGTGCTTTGCAGTTCTTACGCAACGCGCTTCCTCTATTTTCACCTCAACATGGAAGATGAGATAAGTGACTAAGAACTACTTTGGGACATGAGCAATTTGTTCCCATAAGCTTCCCCTTCAAATCCGAGCACAGGCACATATTTGAAGGCGAAAGCATGAAGCGATCAGGGCGATCTGAAATGCAGCATTTCCGTCGTTATAATTTGTGCTTCGAGCCTAATTTCAGGTTTTTCAATCTACCCACGACTGTACGCCTTTCTGGTTGCCACGGAATTGCTCGGACGCAGAATATCTCAGGTTTCAGAAGCAATGATAGTCTCACCATGAATTATGCATTCATTTTAGGGTCTTGGAAGTCAGTGAAATTCATCCAGAGGAAGCACTGGGAACCTCTCAGAACTGCTCTGAAAAATACAGAGATGACTCGAGGAGTCAATACGGTTGTCAGGGTGACATATTATTTCTTGACTTCTATTTTATTTTTCAGAAGCCTTTGACCTTAAGAGGATTCAGCTTAACAGGCATACAAAATAGCTGGTGAGTGAAGCTGGCAGGTCTTATACACGCAGAAGGTCTGTCACCGCAGTGACACATGAAGGGCCTTGTTTACATAATTATTACGAAAATTACACTATTAGAGTGCCATGAAAACAAAGCAAATCAAAAATATTTATTAATATATGCAATATGGGACTGTGTGTTATATTTTATGTGCGAGTTTATGTGTGTAAGTTTTTTTTTTTTTTTTTTTTAATGAGATTCTGCAACGTGACTCTTTATTTAGCTTTCATCAGTTTCAGGTTGTCTTTCTGTCTTGTCTGTATGCTTAGCAGCTAATCTGACTCGTTGTGCCGTGTTGGTCTTTGTATTGCTGCAGCACTGCAATGGTCTGACATGCAGCTCCACACTCCCCGAGTACCGATCCTTTTGAACACAGAAGGGAGAGAGCAATAACAGGCCATGACATGAAAAAAACATTGCAGAACTTGGTAGTACACTGACATGCAGCAAAAAAGCTGACTGGATACAGCCTTACTGAAAAAGAACCAGTGAAACACGGAGGTGAGAGGCTAACACCATCACATGCAGGCAGGTGAGACCTTCCCATGAAACAGAGCTTGAGGATATCCCTGTAGCACCTAAATGTAATCTCTCACCACCTATTTAATTAAATATGCATGCCCCCTGCCTTGTGCCTAGTACTCCCCAAGACAGGCTCAAAGCTCAGTACAACCCAATAAGCAGTTAAGGGAGATGGATGAAGGTTTTTAAAATGATACTCAGTGGGTTATTAGATACTGGTTGTATGCAGTAATCCATATTCAGAGATAAAAGGTAATGAGCAATCCTTGAAACCATTAACTGGCAGGTGTAACGAACGTACCTTAGGGTAAAATGCTAAAGGTCACACGCTTTGCATGTCACAGCCATAATCAGATAGGGTGGGGGTCTTCAACGGGGGCTCCATGGAGGAGCAGCATGGGTCCGAGGATCATTGTGCAATTACAAATTATTTATTGTGAAATTTTACTAAATATGTGTACAAGTTAATTTCATATACATGTAAATTCAAACCAATAATAAATCCAGCCGCTGATAAATAATCACTGCAAACTGCTCTATGAATTAAACATGCATGGTTTTCATCCAGTCTCTCCATTCAGCTCAAATGTTATGGTACAGGTTCCCCACTGGGACATAAGGTAAGCCGAAAAAGTGCTATATTAGTGAACACAGTCACATGCAGGGTTACTAATGAGGTGTTATACAATGAAATGGTTAAGTATGTGGTAATATTATAATTTGTCCATTTTGTGTATTTATTTGTATGTTCATGTTCTTAACTAACCTCCACTGTGCCTGTTCCACTTAATTTGCTATACTTTGTTCTTGTACTTTAAATGCCTCTATTAAAGCAAGAAAAAAACACTATCCACAGCACATAGCTTACCTGGACCACATAGACACACACCTTAAAAATCTATGTGAAGTACAAATATAATGCAAAAAGGTAACAATTTTAAGTTTCTGTCAATAATGTTTATAGTATTTTGTATTGTAAGCATCAGGGCAAAATAAATAAGTTAGTGAATAGGGTAATTTATATTTTTCATCTATTCATAAATAAACAGGGTCATTTAGTTAATTCTCGTGTTAGTAGAGGCCAGGCCTAATCCTTAACACAATCTTATAAAGTGTAAAGAGGAAATCCCTACTCTGTCTCTCTGTCCACCAAGGGGCCCCTGGTCTGACAAAAGGAGACCACTGGATTAGCATCTTCTCATTCAGAATTGTGTGAGGCGGGCTGCAGTGAGCAGCCATTTTCTGGGAAAAGAGTCATCATCCTGGATAGCAGGGCACTGATCCAAGGGAACTAGTTGCATCGTCACAATCTTTCCAATTTCCAAGTGTCTCTCCCAGGGAATTAGTCAACTTAAAAGTGAGCCAGCTGAAGGAATACCGTTCCAGAGTGCTCTGGGTTGTTTTCTACAAAAAGTTTTATATATATATATATATATATATATATATATATATATAGTAAAGGATGATTTCTTATTACTACCTTATGCCTAATGCATTAATGCTTGATCAGGGAATTTTAAATAGGGGTATGCATAGTTGTTGTTTCTCATAGGACTCCACCTCATTATTGCATCCAGCAAGATGCTTACCAAAGAAAACAAGGTGAATTTAAAGTGTGCCTGTACAGTTCAGTGTAATGCAAAGTCATGATCTATACAGGCCTTATAAATTAGTTTGAGAAGGGCTATAAATCATTGGTTCTTTTGGATTTATCTGAACGCTGCAAGACAAATGATCTGCAGAGGGAGTTCATTTAAAATCATATAGATGCAATGCTCTTAAAAGTAGGCCTCCTTATTAATAATGATCAAAAAGAGCAACAAGAAAAATGCATAGTTCAAAGGAGGTTCAGTGCAGTCCTAGGGCCATATAGAAGCTTCCTGCCACTGACCTCCATGTTCATGACTTGCCAAAACAACACAAAAAGCATCTCTGCTTTTCATGGTCTTTCAAGGAGCAACAAATGAATTAACAGAAAGAAGTGTGTCCGGAATGAGCAAAACCAAAGCCCTATGCTCAATCCAACAGAAGGAATTGTGACAAGAGTTTGCTCACAAACAAAAAAGTACATGACTGTATTTGGCTGAAGATGAGCTGAAATAGTCCCATGCAATAATATAGCGGAATATTTCACAAGTATCATTTTGGTTCAAGAACCCAAGATCTGGTACAAACTCATTCCTTTCCAAAGTTTTCTGAAAATTTTAGATTTATGTATATATTAGATTACTTAAAATGAGGTTTATTACAGCACACTTTGTAGAGTATTGTCTACAATACTTTATATTACTACCCAGTAAAGGGCTCTGTCAAAAATGTTTGTGTTTCTTCAAAATGGCTTTTGTTATTGCACACTTCAGCAATTTGTGAAAATAACGGTATGGCAACAAGCTGAGTTTTCATGTGAACTGGTTCTGTCTGAACACTTTGAACAGAATTAGCTTCTCCTCAAGACCTTTGAGGGCATGTTCCTAGTCTCCCTTTGGATAACCTCAATTTTATTTGAAAAAAAATGAATATGAATGTAATCAAAAAAGTAAAAATCCTAAGTCTTGTATTTTATTTGGTTCCTTATGGTTAAGGTTAGGGCTGGATATGGGTTAAGGGTGTCATGATTGGGATTAGGGTTTTTCCCATAGAAATGAATGGTCGATCCTCATTTTGATGGCGTGTGTCTGTGTGTGTGTGTGTGTGTGTGTGAGAGAGAGAGAGAGAGAGTGGTCCCCATAAAGATATGTTTACCTGATATGTGTGCGTGTGTGTGTGTCTTACTGAAAAAAATTTGCAGGTCGGAAATAAAGAAATGAACAAAAGACACAGAATAAAATAAAATAAACATGTTTAAATAAAACATTAATGAAATGAAAGTGAGAGGAATACTTAGACACTTTGGTGTTTTATTGTTTATTATTTGAGTTCCAGCATGATTATTGGTTTAATCAGTAGTGTAAGACAATGCAAGAATAGGGAAAATGTAAGTTTTGTCTTTTTTCTATGTATTTCAGACGAATTCTTTAAAAGAACAGTACACCTAATAGCTATTTATTGCATAATTGGTGCATGTCTCAAGAGAATTTTATGGTGTGTAATATAAGAAATCTAGCAAAAGATGAACAAAGATAAAGCAGCTCTCGTTTCTTTAATGAAGTGGGGATTTGGGGAGCTCATCAATAAAGTGCTTATGAAAGTATGAAGAATTTGTCTTGATCAGAGAAAAGGTTGTTATTTCTAAAGTCATTCTGATAGAACTGGGTTATTAGGCAAGCCTGTTATCTCGCGGATAAAATTAGGCCCGAGGTACAACAGCAGGTTTTGTTTGGGTTGCACAAAACCAAATGAGTAATTAATGGACAAAAACAGCTTTTATAGATACCATTATCAGTATCCACGCTATGATTTATTTTCCCCCGTATATCCTATTTGTTGCAAATACGAGACTGAAAAAGAAAGCTTTCACTGAAACGCACCAGACAGCCCTTGAAAAATGTTATTTAGTTCTACTGTTAGCTGTCACTAATTATATTAATATCTGGCTGGCGTGTATTGCAGTCTAAAACATACCCGGACCAAAATTCACAGTGCCAAAATGCTTATAATAAGGTTATTACACAACAATGGCTTCTTGCTGAAGGTTAATTTAACAGATGTACAGAGACTTAACAGAAAGTGGTAACTATGTTATGTTGTGTAACTTCATTCATCGCCATGGTGTGTCAACAGGTGGCGCTAGTAGATGTCACAACCTGTTTGAGAATGCCCCCCCCCCCAACCACAAAACTGCCCTTGCTGAACACCTGCTCCGTCATGTTTTGCACAAGTCATGGTATTTTATTTTTTGGTTAATCTGGATATGTGTGTACTTCATGACCTCTAGCTGACACCTCATTGTTATACTAGCAAGAAGATAGTTAATTGATATAGACTGGTATTAGAAACAAATAAAGTAATAGCATGATACTCAGTACCAGCAAGCACACTGTCTGTCCCTTGGACCAGGGAAGTATTCACCTCTAGTATAGAATGATTGTAAAGAAATTATCTCTACACAGTGCTAAATCCATGAGAAAAAGACAAAAGGAAAATAAAAATAAACTCCAAACCTTCAGATTGGAGTGGCTGTCCATTCAAATGGAAGGTAACTCTCTGCCATCGCCCTGTCAGATGAACTCAAGGCCAAAAGGAGAATTATTTTTAATGTTTTTTTCACCTGGAATCTAGGACAGTCTGTCGGGTTGCCTGGATCACTAATCAGGTTCTCTGTGTAGCTACTGCTTTAGCACAGCTCTCAGGCTCTGGTGTGGTGAGTATTAATGACTGTAGAGGCACCCAGCTATGCACAGGTCAGTAATTCATGGGTCCCCCGTGAAAGTACACGTACGTCCCCAAACTGCCCCCTGGAAGCAGCTTTCCTCACGTTCCTCGTCCTTAATTTTCCATCCATGTCACCTTTTCATCCTTTACGTTCTTCTTCCACATAAAAATGAAACACTGTAAATTATAGAGTTTTTTTCAGTATGAGGTCAGTTCTGCAGTCATACTCATACTGAAATTTAATAGTGTTGCATAAAAGATTATTTTTTACAATTAATTAATTTGTATGACTCAAATTCAAAGTGCTCCATTGTATAAGCGTGTAACAGCACACAACAAATGATAACACTAAAAAAGTCTAAAAAGTGTCTAAATCTGGTTTTATATCCAATGTAGCTTAACAAACCATTTCCCTCCATTTCGTAAAATTATGCCATTTACTGGAAAAATAACTTTTTGCACAGTATAAATTATTCAATAAAGCAACACAAATAAGCATCAGCATACACATTAAAATCACGATGCAGTCATAAAGGTTCGCTCAGGTTGTTGAATGTTAAATTATGCATGTCACAGAATGTCGGCCGACCTTGTTTACTGCTGAGCCCTTTGACTAATGTGGAATTGTCACAAGGTGTTTGAACCTAGTGGTAGCCATAGTGACACCTTGGGACAGATTGGACACGTGGAGCTTGTCGGTCAGGCCGAGAGGGCTGATGACATAGGGACCGTCACGTTGCTGGGCCCGGTGCCACTGAGTCATTGCCAGCTGAAGCACGAGTCATCGATCCAATCACGACACCATAACCATAGAGCTAATTTGCCACAGCGGCTTACAGGTGGAAGTCACAAATCCCAATATGATCGACAGGTGCCAAGAATCCACTGTTTCCTCAAATCCCAACAGCAATCTGGCTGGAAAATTCCCTGCATCTTGCTTGATCAGTCTTATGGGATGGCTCACAAGACGGATTCAAAGGTATGACTAAATTTCCTTTGAAGGCTCATTCATATCTACCTTCATTAGACAAAGAGAAGGAAGTTGTCACCAACAACATGCTCCACATCATTCAGTGATCCCACCTAAATTCAGTGTTTCCCAGATGCCCCTTTACAGCAAAGGGTTCTCAGTACCCAGTTCGCAGAACAAAGCCATGCCTTTTCTTACAAAACTGATTGATTTGCTGCCAGCATCCCTCCCAGGTCAAGAACTTGTTTTAAATTTGCTGTCTGATAGTGAAACCTCAGGTTTGGAATTACAAATAACATACTACAAATAATATTAATTAACATTCAATTATTGATTTGTCTGAGTACCCAGGCTGAAGAGAACCATTATATGCAGTTTTGTATTGATATTCCAAACATCTGAACTACTTTGAAGTCGATCTTCACAGGTAAGGAAAGATGCTGGTTGGGTTAACAATGCCCCCAGGGTCTTTGTCAGGGAAGAAACAGGGAAGAGTTTTTACTCTGTCTTCCTAGCTTTAATTGGCATTAAACTTAAGATGTCTACATTTTTATAGCTGCCTAGAAGACATTAATCAACTACACACACAGCTTATGTTATACTTATTTGTTGTTACTTTTGTCAAGAGTTTAGTGCAAAGTACTTTCCTTAGTTTACAGCTGAAGAGATTTTCTTTGGATTTTTAACTATTTCTTTTTCATGTCCATGTCATTTGCATATACAGAGACTGCTGAGATGGGATTAGTGCGTCAGGTAGTGGATGCTGTGTGTCATATACCTTGGAACCTGAAACAACAGGCCAGCACTGTATGAAATAAGTGGTTATAATGGCATGTAGGACACATCTGTGCCAGATGGGCTGGAGAGAGATGCTTTAGCCAAAAAAAAAGCATGTATTACCGGAAATTAGTGCTAAGACTACCAATTTGAGAAAAAGGAAAAAAATATCTCAGTCCTATTAAAATCCACATAGCTAATACAAAAGTAAACTACAGCTGTGGAAGACCATTCCCCAGGCTGCCCATAGTCTCCGCTTCAGTCTCCCCAAAGCAGCCAGTTCACCTGGGTCTTTGTGGGGACTCTCCATTCATTTCTATGGGGAAAAATCTAATCGCAACATGACAACCTTAACCCCTACCCAACCCTGACCTTAACCATAAGTAACCAAACAAAACACAAGACTTTTGGCATTTTTAGTTTTTTGATGGGGAATGTCAAAATTACACTTTTTTATTACATTGTACAGACCAAATGTCACACAATGTAATATAAAGGTGTGTGTGTGTGTATGTATGTATAACACTTTATATTTTTTTTTACCAAAATTCCTTACTGGTTACATCTAGTTATTAATGATTTTAATAATAATGATTTTATTATAATACATTTTTGATATATCATTAAGGAAACATTCAAATTAAAAAAACATAAAGAGAGCTTTGTATGCTATTTATTTTCATCCTGACAAAAATTATTGTAGGATAACAAGCAAACAGCAAGTCTGAAATGGAAACTTTGTTTTCATTATTTATGTCCTGTTGGGAACCAGTGGGAGATACCGGCTTTAATTTCACTGCAAACACAGTACTCTATCCTTGAAATTCTTCTGTGATTACCCAGAGAAAAATACAGAAGTACTGATTACTCAAATCACTGCAGATACACTGAAGATATCTGCTGAAAGTCTTAAGGAAAAAGCTGCAGCTGGAGGTACCATTCAGGTAAAATAATGTTTTTCATATTGCACATTGCACACGACCCTGATAAGAAAAAGCAGTTAGAAGCATTTGCTTCGATTTTCCTGATTCTTGTAGTATGATTTCTTTTTGACCTCTTGCCCAGAATTATCTTCCTGAGGGTTTGTTCCACTGAGAAGATGATCACTGTTACAATAACCATGTTACCACAGAATAATGATACTAATCATCAAAACATGACGCCTGAATATGCAGCTTCACAACTGCCTTGTTAAAGTGGCAAAAGTGATTGAAATTGTTTCTGAATTATATTTCTATTTACTCAAAGAAAAGTAGTAAATTCATGAGGATATATGCTAATTCATAACATTCTCCATGGTTGCGGATAAACACAATTCTGTTAGCTTCAAGATCAAACATCTTTGGCTTTAATCCTCTGGGCTTTACAGAATTTTGTAGAGTGAGTTTAATGACCAACTAAATAAATCTGCACATGGTATTTGGTATTGCCCACCGTACAAAACAAAAATGCACACATGGTATATTTGTTTTCCTTTTAAAACACTTATATTCAGCTTCTGCTTCCAGGAACCATATTTTATACAAGAGATTCTATCTGAGTTAATAAAATCCGAGGTTGACAGAATGCTCACGTATGATTGTTTGAGGCTGGGACCGATATAATAAATTGCTTATTCTGCTTGAACAAACTCACATTTTAGGCTTGAAATATCCATATATTTTGATACCAAAGACAACACAATCAATGGTATTGTTGTTCCAAAAGATGTAAATAAAATTATCTGTGTTGTTTGACATTAAGTGGATCCTGGCCCATAGTGGGCATGCTATGAAATTACTGACCTACTTTTTGGAATCAATTGTGTGCAAATTTTTTTTATTTTTTATTTGGCAATAATTCATCAATGTTGATATTGGCAAAGTAACTTTCCGCATCTGTAAAGAAATACAATCTCTAGTCGGACTCTGAGTGTAAGAAGATGTACTACATCAAACACATTTCTCGAGAAAGTTGGCTTGCCCATTTGGCTTTCATAGTGCCCCAACACAGAATTCCCTTTCATCGGAATATTTTGGGAACTCTTACATCATCTGCTGAGAAATTATTCTTTTTTAAGTGGCAGGATAACAATGGCAGACTTAAAGTCCTTGCATTTCTAAATTAGCGCACCCTCTAGCTGTGGTATTTTGTATGAAGGAAACTGTATTATTAATCACATATGACATGCACCTGCTTGTTAGGATATGTCAACATATACTTATAGCCGTGTCTTTAAATAAGGAAAAAATCTCTTCTTTGGTTATTTATCACTGATGTGAAAAGCGAATTCCAGTCTTCGTTTGCTTAAAGTATGCTTTACACCTTAGCTTATGTTCTTTGTTAGCTACAGATAATAATTCAAACTGAGAGTAGATTGTTCTGTCTCAAAAGAGCAGTCGGAGAAAATGTAAGAATTACTGTATTATTATTATTATTGTTAGTAGTAGTAGTAGTAGTAGTAGTAGTATTTCCAGGCTTCTGGGATGCTGCGTTTCCTTTATGAAAACTGAAATGGGCATGTAAAGTGTTATCTCTATAAAATGATAACTGAATAAGCATCATATTTAGCCTTATGGTCCTCTGATGTTGCCATCAGCTGTGTGGGATGAAAAGCCTCCGGGTTTTACTTGTTACTCACTAAAGCAGAAACTCACCACCCTGGCAGGGCTGGAAAGGCAAATACAGGCCATATTTAGCTACAATGCCCTGCCTGAATGTTCAAAATCAGAGCACTGGTGACTTGCTTTGAATTCTGGGAATTCGAAGAATTGAATTCCTGTCCCGCACGAGGTCCGAGATGGTGTTCAAATCAGTGACGCTTATCTGAGCTGGAGCTTCTCGAGAGCCTTACCTAGCCTCCCAAGATCAGCTTCTACCAAAAGTATTTTTATTTTTTATTTAGAAGCCTTGAAAGAAAAGCAAAAGCTGTGGCATACATCCGATTCATGTGCCCAATTATCTGGATATTCTTCTCATTTTCATATTTATTTTGAAGAAAGTATTGCATTCCAATTTCATCATGCAGCAACACAACGATGCAAGTGCAGCTTGTGTAATTAAACGGCACGATCCAGACGGCGTCAGCAAAGGCTTTCGACCTACTCGTAAGTAACCCCCCGCCCCCCCCCCCCGTGTAAAGGTGGTGTTTGGGCGTGATGTGTGCTGTTCGAGTGCATCCTTCTCGGCATGCAGTGGTGAGGACGGTCTTTGTGACATGCTGCCCTGCTGTGGCAGCAGATAGAATCTGAGCATTACACACAGACCCCGCCTCCAAAGGTCTCACGACACAGGTCAATTAGCAGAGGCGATTGCCACTTCGTTAATCAACTTTTGTGATTCATTTAATTACTTCATCACTGCCTGTAGCTGCTCCATAATTACTTGCCTCACTCTGGTTGTCTGCACAATGGCCAGACAGGTTTACATTTAAGGTATCTGGAGGACACTTCATGTTCTCATATGCACATTGTAGTATATCTGGTGTGTTGTATCAGTTCTTTGTTTCTTAAACATTTTTGCTTGTCACTTGGTTTGCTTGAGTTTGTTTGCTGGTTTGATGTAAAGACAAAGAGTATGTTAATATATAGTCACAGTACACTTAATCACTGCTCAATTCCGTGGTCTTTTGTCGTTAAAATTATAATGTAGAGCACTGAGTAATACAGGTTTGTCTGTATGCTACTGGCAAATTCTTCCGATCGCATAATGTTAAGTTGAGCAGCAGTCAGGCCCTGAGCCGCACAAACTAGCCAAGGACACTCACTGCAAGAATACACATGCAGAAGAAATGAGACCACTGTGGGGAATGTTCATTAAACTTTGGTTAAGTCAATAGTGCATTAAAATTTCACTGAAAAAAAAATTGCTAACACTTTACTTGAGGCGATGTTTCTAGTATTAGGCCATGTTTTTAGTATTTCATAAACATTCATAACAAATAATAATGCATTCTTTAAGCTTTATCAACATGGCTAAAAATATTCACCAAAAGGTATAACACAATATGGCCATGTGTATTATGCATTGCGAATGCTTTAAGATGCTCTCATCTATAATGCACTAATGATACTATTAAAATACATTATAAGGGTCCGTATAAGCATTAAGGATGCTTCTATACTGCATTATAAAGGTATAGTCAGGACCATAAATATTTGGACAGAGACAAAGTTTTCCAATTTCTAAGTTCTGTACATTACCACAATAATGTTTTGAAAGAAACAAGCTGAAGTGCAGCTTTTCAGCTTTAATTCAGTGGGTAGAATAAAAACATTGCATAAAAATTTGGGGAACTAAAGTAATTTTTCTACACAATTCCCTCCTTTTAGGGTCTCATAAGTAATTGGACAAATTAATATAACTGCAAATAAAATGTTCAATTCTAATACTTAGTTGAAAACCCTTTGCAGGCAATGACTATCTGAAGTCTTGAATTCATGGACATGACCAGATGCTGGGTTTCCTCCTTTTTAATGCTCTGCCAGGCCTTTACTGCAGCAGCTTTCAGTTGTTTGAGGGTCTTTCTGTCTGTAGTTTAGTCTTCAGCAAGTGAAATGCATGCTCAGAGGGGTTGAGATCAGGTGACTGACTTGGCCATTCGAGAATATTCCACTGCTTTGCTTTAATAAAGTCCTGGGTTGCTTTTGCTTTTTGGTCATTGTCCATCTGTATTATGAAACGTCACCCAGTCAATTTGGCTGCATTCGGCTGGTTTTGAGCAGGCATGATGTCTTTGAACACCTCAGCATTCATTCAGCTGCCATCCTGTGTCACATCATCAAGAAACACTAAAGACCCAGTGCCACTGGCAGCCATGCACGCCCAAGCCATCACACTGCCTCC
>JAODJW010000026.1:3651277-3661350 GCA_026777045.1 Hyperopisus bebe
AAGGTCCCCGCCTTCGGCCACTGCCCAACTCACACTGCACCCGACCCCTATGGCCCCTCCTACAGGTGGTGAGCCCACTGGACCAAAAAGTACATCTTCATCAACCATAACCTTCTCTTTCTGAGATTGCAAAGAGCTGTCATCTTCGCATTACAGGTCTGCCGAGGTCCATGTAAAAACAAATCAAACTCACTCAAAAATTAGTTCCATCAAAGAAACACAGACCTCTAAAATGCAACATCATCGCTACAACTGTTCTTTGTGGGTGGGGATCTGAATTGACGGACTAGATGTCATTCGTATTAATTTTTCATCACCTTTATCTTTAATAAACACGGTGGTTTCTACTTTGGCACAAAAATAGAAAATTGTGAAACTGAATTTCTCCATTACTTCCATGCTTCTCTTCTAGCTTTGACATAATTTGTAGTGCAAATTTTCATTTTCAAAGGGGAGAGAAGACACCAATTAAAAATCTTCTGGTAGCCAATTAGTCAATGCCGTTGACACTCACAGGAAACTTTTGAAAACGCACTAAAAGCACTCCAATTGGTCCCTACTCACGTGGCCCATCCCTGATTGATCCCAATAGTCCAACATGGTCCAACATGTGTGGATGGAGATAATTTTCTTTTGAAAACTTTGTAGCAGTGTGGACAAGCCTGAGATGTAGGTGGTGAAGTGAAATAAAAAATAATCAACAAAAGGTTTCAGTGTGACAAAATTAAGATCAAGGAACAATCGTACAGATTTCATCGTAAAATAGAATTATGTTTTGACCTAGTGCAATTTTCAAATAGCACTGTAAAATTAGTTTATAACTAAAAAGTATCCTACTTGGATAATTTTTAAGTTAACAGTTATCTTAACGGTGCATTACAGTAGAGTACAGTAGAGTACATTGTGATGAAAATTTTAAAAAGTATAATTTTACATTACATTTACTTAAAATAGTGTTAAAATGTATTTTTTAAAACATACTTGAAAATGGATTGTGAATAATGAAAATGAAGTATAATGTAATTCTTGTAGACTTGTAGTCAAGACCGCCTAAACCAAGACCAAGACACGACCAAGACCAGAGGGTATCGAGACCAAGACAAGACCAAGTCAAGACCAAGACAAAGTTGAGACGAGACCAAGACCGAGACCGAAAAGGACTCCTTTAACTTTTGTGTGCTGTTGAGGACTGACATGACAGGTACTGACTGGTCCCAAAGTCATCTGACAAAACTGCTAACACCTCCAACAACTTCTAAAGAATGGGAAATATGTAACCGATTTTAATTATACTTATTTTGTAGATGAAATTGTAGCATCAAATTGAAGATACACAATTATAAATTTGAAATTGCATCATGCTGTAGTAGTACTAGCCAAATGACACTGTATGATATCAACTTCCCTGAAATGGATTAGGCCTGTTAAGTCAACACAACATGATATGCAGATGTTATTTAAGACAATGGTCACATTTATTTGTTCAAACAACACCATTTTAAGTAAAATACTGTAATCAAACAATATAAAGACATGCACACAAGTCACATGAATCAAATGCAAACTACAAATACTATATACCAATAAAAACTGCACATCAAATTGTGCATTAACAAGAATAAGGACAAGTGCTTAAAAGATTCTGACATCTTGATGTCTGCAGTGGCATGTGATTACACATTTAACTAGTGTTTAACTATCGCTACATTTATTTTGTGCATATAACACACAGTTTGATTGGATGAGCGCCAATGTCCGAATCACAACAAAATGCATGTATGTCATTGATTGGTTGCATTTGAAGGGCACAAAAGACGAAACAATAATAATGTTGCATTACGTTGTGTGTCATGGATACTTTTCACTCCAAATCTCCCGACCACTATGTCGATCTGAGACAGCAAGACGAAGACAGCGAACCCAAGACAAGACCGAGGGATCCGAGACCAAGACAAGACCAAGACCATAGACCATCAAGACTGCGAAAAGACCAAGGCCACGTAAAAGTCTGGAGACATCCAACTCTAAATTCTTCCTAAATAAAGTACCAGTCAAACTACAAAGTGGTAGTGTTGCATCACATAACCCAGCCAACTGACTTAAACACAGTAGAATTGATACACTAAAGCACATTTACATTTAAAATATACTTTTTGTAAATGTACATTTAAAGAAAAACATACACTCAAAAAAAATATATTTTTAATACACTTTTAGTAATTATAGCATATTATTAATATACTTTAGTTTACTGTTTGTTGGCATATTCAGCCAGATAATGGAAAGCAGACATTGTTAGCAAATCAGTCACAATAGGGTGACCCCTGATTTCTAGTCAGCATTATGATAACCCGTGTTTAAAGGGCACAAAGTGAAATTTCCGCTAATAGCGGGGTTTACAAGAAACAGAAAACACCAAAACAGAAACAGCCCTGAATGACTGGAATGATCTGTGACTCCGGTCACGCACTTGAAACAGGAGTACATTCATTGACATGCGCCATCATGCACCATGCACCATGCACGACCCTTTCGCTTTTCATTCACAGACACCATTGCATGACACAGTAATTTGCATTGCATTTCATATGCATGTTTGGCAAGACTTTTTTGTATTTTAAAGCAAAAATATATCTTTGGTTCTCCAGTTTCTTGTCCATTGTGACCCAAAGTATAGTTAAAGGCATTTTAAGTAGCTTTCTGGTGAAATTGAAAAAACGAATGTAATGTTCCACAATTAGTAGCTAGCTGTTTAAGCAGTTAGAGGCTAATTTCTTATCTAGCCAAAACAAATGATTCTATTTGCTTAGGTGAAGGAACAAGGTTAATCCTCTGCTAATCTGACCTCTTCACTGTAATTAACAAGCCGCTTACTGATTTGAACGATGAGGACTGACTGAGCCACTCATTGTGTCAGGAACCACCTACGTACATGTATTTATCCAGCAGGTGATTATACGTAGCCACTGAGGTCTGTCTAAGATGTCTGCAATGGCTTTAATTACCCAGCTTCCTACTTTTGGTTCTGAGACCATCCTACTTTGTACAGATAGCTACAGCACCCAGAGTAAGGGCTTCGTTAGCTAAATTAAGAAAATAATTACTTTTACAGTTTAAATGCTCGGGTGGAACAAAAAACATGCATGTTTTCTGACCCCCTAAGACCAGGACTATGTGACCCTGAATTTCACAGATGCATTTGGGAGTTAGTGTGTTCAGTAATTAATCATTTAAGGCTAATTATGCCTTATGGAATTTAAACACATTTTAAGGTTCCGAACCACGGTTGTGTTAGTATGGAAATGGATGTCTTAAACCTGAGCGAGAATGCAACGTGGTAACCAACAGAGCAAAGTGGTACTCACGAGAAGCTGAGGAGTGCAGACCAGCGGTAAACATCACCTCCATATCCAGGTGGTGTCATGTGTCATTATGAAACATGCTACGTGTTGCGTTAAATGGAGGGGGAGGGGGTCCTGGAACATTTACGTTTCAAGGAGCCTTCAGGTGGGTCTTCAACCCCCTACCCTGAAACGTTTCTTTAGGCCCCATTGCTATTCTCTGAACTGGAGCTCAGCTGGGTGGCCACTTCCTGTCACCACAGGAAGTGACAGACCTCCTGTCAGCCTGGAAGCACTACACAAGGCGAAAGAGCTGGAATGGGACCTGTGAAGGTAATCAATAAACAGACGGCATTTGAAAGGCATCAAACCCTTTCCAGAGCAAATTTAATTAAAGCTGCTTCGTCAAAAGCAGAGTCCTCATGTGCTCTCTTAGAGCCAAAGGATGGAGCTGGAAAGTGGGAGTCATTACTGACAAGTCATATTTTAGCGTATTATGGCATGTCGGCACAGGGAGACATTAATCTCACACTGTCCTGTCGTTATGCTTTTGGTGAGATGTTGCTTTCCATGATAGTTACTCAGCACTGGCAACTGACTCTTATATTGATGGATGAACTAGAATGGTCCGTAGGGAACTTTTCCTCCTGGGTTATGCTGAAAAAAAGTGGCTTTCTGCCTTTGATTTAATACCTTTGTTTTTCATTTCCTTTTTTTTTTTTAAGCGAGTGTTGATTTAATTCATACACAAAGGGACAGCAGCAGAGATCAGGAAGAGTCCACAGCATTTTGCGGGTTGGTGACAAGTTGGTGAAGACTCGTACCTCTAGGGGCTAGGGGTTCCAATGCCAGCCCCACTCTGTGTGGAGGGAGTTTGCATTTTGACCCAATGCGAGGTCCCTTAGGGTAATCTGGCTTCTTCCAGCAGTCAAAGGACATAATTGGCATCTCTAAATCACCTACATTATAGTGTAATGCTTATGACTGTTTGTGTCTTCGCTCTGAGACAGATTAACATTCTGTCCAGGGTGCACGCTCTGCACAAGCCTGCCCATGATAAGGGGTGGGGAAATGGATGGATAGACATTAATCCTGAAGTGCGAATATGTACTTAAATAAGTTATACTTGTCAAGTCAAGTTTTTATTTATATAGCACATTTAAAAACAGATCCAACTGACCAAAGTGCTCTACAATTTGACAAAATCAAAAGCAGATTAAATAGGAAACAATAAAGGACATAACATGGCACCATAAAACAAAAACAAATCTGATACAGAAATAGATTAAAATAGAAACAAAAAATACATATGAAAAGTAATTACATAAATACAGAATAAAAAAAACACAAATAAGATATTCTGTGGCCCAGTGTATTGTAATGTGCAAAGAAATGTTTTAAGCCTTGATGTAGGGCAAGGAGACCTGATAGACAGGGGAAGACTGTTATAAAGTTTGGGACTGAGCTCAGAAAAGACCCGATCCCTCCTTTTTTATAATGGTGGGACAAATAAAAGTAGCTGACCTCATCTGACCTCATGGATAGAGTCAGAGCCACTGACTCAGAGAACTACCAGGTCAGACCGCTATGCTGGGGCCAATCCAATTAAAGCTTTAAAAACAAATAATAAAATCTTAAAATGAATTCTGTAACTAACAGGGAGCCAATGAAGGGATGGAGGCCAAGACCGAGATTTATATACTGTATTTTTTTTAATACTCGTCTAGCTGCTGAATTGAACAAATTGCAACCTTGAGAGGGCTGTGTCCCCAAATCCAGTATATAATGAGTTACAATAGTCCAATTGTGAAGAAATAAAAGCATGGATCAGTCTGTCAAAATCTCCAATAGACAACAAAGCTTGAACCTTAGATAATATATAAAGCTGAAAAAATTATCCCTTTGCAATTGAATTTACTTGCTTGTGAAATGTAAAAGCATGGTCAAATAATACCCCAAGATTTTTGATGACTGATCTAACATGGGGGCAACTGGGCCAAAAGCTGCTGAAATACTGGGCATTAACTCTGGGGATCCAGAAAAAATCATTTAAGTTTTATCCTCATTTAATTACAGAAAAAAATCATCCCATCCATGATTTCAGCCAAGGAAGGGAATCTAGAAGGGGGTGTGCTGATTGTCATCATAAAAAATGCGATCACAAGCTTCTTTCTTAAATGGTATCGAGTCAAGAGGATGATTTTCCGAAACACAGAGCAAAGAAATTCAGAAAATTTGAAATTAAGGGACGTTCATGAAAAATGAAAATGACTAATGAAACGTGTGTGTGTGTGTCAGATTTACATTACTATATGTTCCCACAATATGCTAAAAAACGTTTGCCGTTGTCATGACCATTTTTTCAGTCCCCACAAGGGGAAATTCAATTTTATAATAATTAGTGACTGCAATAAAAAAAAACTAAAAACTAACTAAAAATGCCAAAAAGTCTGGTATTTTGTTTGGTAAATGTTAGAGCTGGGTAGGGGTTAAGGTCGTCATATTGGTATTAGGGTTTTGCCCATAGAAATGAATAGAGAGTCCCCACAAAGATATAGTTACAAACCTGTGTGTGTGTGCGTCTGTGTGAGACACCAGCTGCAGCACAGGCTGTTGATGTCAGCTCGATGTTCACTTGCCTATGCACGTCCATGTTTATATAAGTAGCATATTTGCTTCATTCTTGCTTAGCGTTCCCCCTCATGTCAGGTGTATCACCATCATGTCAACAGCTATATGGTCTGCGTGCACACCCTAACCGTCTCCCCCATTAGCTTAGTTCGCTGCTCACTGGTTCGATTTGTTTTCAGCTAGTGGTGTAAACAAAAGAGTATTTTCTGTGTTTTGTTTGACTCTGCTTGGCATCACAATATGTGTACTGCTTTGAGATCATTACTCTGGTTTCCTCTAACAGTCTGAGAGCATGCAGATAGCTGGACTGGTGATTCTCAGTAGCTACCAGTAGGAGCATGTGCCTTGTGATAGATTGGCCCCCAGCCAGGGTGCTCCCCCACCTCAGAGCCCATGTTTCCTGGGTTTGGCTCCAGGCTGACTGTGACCCTGCATTGGATCAGCACTTATAGAAGATGGATGTGTTTTAATCCTCAGCTAAAGCTTGGACCGAAAACCTTATGCACTTTGCTTATTATAGAGCTGAATGTATTTCCTGAAGCAGCCTGAGTTAAGCACCTTTTCACAACAGCAGGTCCCCTCAGGTCCAGACCATTAATCAGGTTGCTTCTTTGCATTGGCATTTATGAAAAACAACAGTTTTTATTGGGCATTTCTCAGTGAATTATTTCAATTAGATCTGACTTTTGGCTATAGAAGGAAGCCCTATTGAGTTTTGGCCCGAGACAGAGGCATGCCGCCTCGTAAAACTACATTTCATAGTGACTGATTCGGTGCCATGATGTGGAGATGTAATTTGTGGTGAACCCTGGCCTTTAGCGACCGGGACGGGAACCCCAACAGAAAAGGGCATCACTCCGCACTCCAGCTCCGGGAAACGACACGCGCCATACCATCCTCCCCGGCACAAGGTTTCATCCTTTGCTATTTGTTAAAAATTAATTTCCCACAATCCCTTACTCTATACTTAGGAGTGCCAAAAGAGGTGCAGGAGATGTATTTCCTAAAGATATTCATCATTGTCTTGAGGACCCACCTCCTTGTTCGAAGCTTAGATGGATCGTGTTAGCGGGTCATCCAGTGTTTCTGGACCTTCTCTAGCTCAGCTCGTGGGCCGCAGCTGAACTTGTGTGCTGCTTTCCTGGACTGTGTCTGACTGAACTTGGGCTTGAGGTGCTGATTCTGTCAGAGGCCATGAAGAGACTACATGATTATCTTTGTGACCACAAGCAAAAACCGCTTAACTAGCAGATAATGTAGCTCTTTTTTTCCATGCTTTTCTGTATGCAGAAAAAAGAGAATGCACCAGTTACTGTATTTCTATTCGAAATTATTTTACTATTATGGAAAGTGAATAGTCTACAAGGCTGATTCACAAATTCCAGCCAATGCTACATGTTGGAGGAATTAGGGGCTTTTTGCTCACCTTGGCTGCCATTTTTGCATCCCATGATGTAAATATTTCGGTTTTGTTTTGTCAGATTCCCTTGAGCATCATGATCCTTGACGTATTCCCTTAGGTGTGAGAGCGGGTGGCACTGCTCAGTGCTCCCATCTCTGTTAGACACTAAAACCATTTCAGGGTGAAACAGTTGGCCAAAAATCAAAGTTCTGTCTTCAAAACATTGATTCAGCCTAATACTAGCCTGTCATTATATACTAAGAAAAAAAAAAAAAAAAAGAATGAAGATCTTTGAAGGAATCTTGAGGGGGGAACAGTAATGTGTTGATGATCCTGAGACTGGGGTGAATTTTGGGATATTAGAAAAAGATCAGATGAAGTGAGATCACTACAATGGAGCTTAAAGGGTGTGTGTGTGTGTGTAATCATCAGCACCTGCTTATTCCTGAATCTCTTATCCCGAAACAATCTGCATGTTCAAATTAGAACACATCCAGGAAAAGAGCAAGCAAAAATGTGAAGATAGATAGATAGATAGATAGATAGATAGATAGATAGATAGATAGATAGATAGATAGATAGATCTGGTATCCGTCCATTAATTATTATTATCATTAATTATTATTATTGTTATGAGAATTGTGGGTGTGAATAGTACCACATGTGTTTGGACTTGCATGTTTCCTTTAGATGGCTTCCAGGTTCCATCCTGCTTTTCATTATCATTCATATATTCATATCATGATATATATTGGCTTCTGTATCCCCCAAATGTTGCGTGAGCGAGTTTTGCAGAGAGTTAATACCTCTTCTATCTGTGTAAAGCTAAGTTTAATCCAGTTTAAGGTCTTACATTGGCTGCATTTTACCAAAAACAGATCAAAACACCTTCTCTAGCTGCTTGGATCCACCTCCTCTACAATCTGAATGGTTATCTCTCTGAACCAATCATTTTTTATTCTGCTCACAGAGCATTTTTGTGTAAGCAAAATTCCCACAAGCTCCTGCAGCCCCATCCCAAATTCTGTGGATCGATGATAGATTACATTTTGTTACACTTGAACAGGTAGTTTTAACATTTGGAACCTTTTTGGCAATATGATCAAAGATTGACATTTCCAGCTACCCTAGAACAACTACTGTAGATTACTCAGTCCCACCTTGTTTATGCAAGAATTACCACTCTCTTTTGCTAGTGCTTGCTTGTTTAATGTTTTTTCCTTTCTTTGTTTTCTTTTGTCTCTGATGGATATTTGTGGACCTGTCAACATGTATACCTATGTTCTTTCAATATTGCACTTCTTTAACTCACTCAGGTCTGTGACATTATTTTTTGTTGCCATAGTGTAAAACTTCAATAAATAGAATCTTCAAAAAGAATTTTGTCTTTTGTCTCCAAAATGCTTCTATTCTGTAATTGCAGGAGCGCATGCTCGTTTGTGTGTGTGCGAGCGTGTACTGTTGCTGAAGCCTTTTAACCTGAAGGATGCTGACTGTGGTCCCATAAATGGCCCTGTTGTTTTCACTTTAACAAAATTTGCTTCAGCAAAACATCCAGAAGATGAATTGTCACTCCGGGTAAAAGCATCCACTAAGCAACAATTTAATAAAAACTTTGAATAACTTCCTACCTTTGTGTTTCCCTCATATACACCAACACTCCACAAGACATTTAATTGATGAGAGTGGGATTTATTTGCAAGGAAACTTATTTCCCTTCAGGGCTGGTGTAATGTTTTCTGCTGATGAGAAAGTTTCAAAGCAGTTACACATTACTGCTGTTAATAGACGTCTGTATGAATGTAAATTGTCATTCTGTATTTTTCTTATTTATTAGCCATTTTAGGAAAAGTATATTGAGTCTTCCAAATTACAAAATGTCACATGTCACGAAACAAGGCGATTCGGGCACAAGAACAAGGCATGATGCCGGCAGAAATGTGAACGACTCACTAGCGGCTCGAAGGACAAAACGGGGTTTATTAACCAAAACAGAAAACACTAGAAATACTACAAAAACAAAAAGGACCAAGAGAGGTCAAAAGCAAAGGGGAAAACAAATGCGGCCGGACAGAACATACATCTAACATCAACAATCACAATCAATGAACCACTAGGGACTAAAAGTCAGACTCAACCTAGCTCCATCGCCACGTGCCTTGTAGGCGGGGCTGCATGTCCGTTATAGCCGAACAAAACTACAGCTAAAAGCGGCCCTGGGGACCAAATTGTTTGCCCGTTATAAACGAAATTCCATTATATGTGAGTCCTTTAAATCCAATGCTTTTTCTGCATGTTCTTAAAGGTACACAGCAGGTTGAGCTACCTATCGAGACGTACTATCGAGCCTTTTTGCGCATGTGCAGTTCCATCGTTTGGGGGTTAGGGTTAGGTTTTAGGGGTTTGGGTTAGAGTAAGGGTTTTTGGGGGGGGATAGGATTAAGGTAAGGGTTATGGTTATGGCTATCGATTAGCACTACGGTAGCCTAACTCGACAAAGTAGCTCAACTCGACTGAATACCGGGACCAGCGGACCTCGTCGACGAGGACGATATTCCGTTATAAGCGAGTCCACTATAACAGGATTTTACTGTAATTATTTTGGAATTAATTGAAATGCTAAGACGTGATTTTATAGGCTTCATTATATTGATTATGTAGCAATCTCAGCTCTGTTCTCCATATTATGGAAGTATCAC
>JAODJW010000026.1:3661450-3690683 GCA_026777045.1 Hyperopisus bebe
CGGAGTACCCGGAGGAAACCCCACGACGACACGGGGAGAACATGCAAACTCCACACACGTAACCCAGGTGGAGACTCAAACCCGGGTCCCAGAGGTGTAAGGCAACAGTGCTAACCACTGCACCACCGTGCCGCCCTATGCAGAAATATCTTCTTTTTAATTTCTTTATGTCTTATGCATTTAAGAAAGGTCAGTGAAACAGTGGAGCAAGCCATTCAGATTGAGGCTGTCAACCCTGCTCTTCAGCTGCAGGAAAAGGTCTTTGAAGTGGTCAAAAAAATATGAAAGCAACAAGACAGAAAAAATAAAAGCCAAAATGGACCAACTTAGGGGTATGACATCTCGCGATTTTAAAGCGGGGGATAAAGTGCTTAGAAAAACCACAAGAAGTCAGCAAACAAAGGGAGGAAAATTAGATCCAGATCATCTCGGGCAATTTAAAATAACAGATATTCAAGGAAAGAATGCTGACTTGATTAATAACCAAGGGATCAAATTTTGCAAAATAAACCTGGATCACTTGATCCAGTACATGGAAGACATTCTACATGTCCCACATAGACTATATCCCTCTGGTGCTTCTGTGGGTCCAGTAGATAAAAGCACATACCCAAGTTTTCACTTTAAAGGAACTGCAGACCCAAGTCCTCCCTCTCCTGAACTTGGAGACCCGAGCTGTCCCTCTCCTGGACCTGACCTGAGCTCTCCTTCTCCTGGACCCACAGACCCAAGCCCTCCATCTCCTGAACTTGGAGACCCAAGCTGTCCCTCTCCTGGACCTGCCCCAAGCCCTCCCTCTCCTGGACCCACAAACCTCAGCCCTCCCTCTCCTGGACCCACAGACCTCAGCCCTCCCTCTCCTGGACCCACAGACCTCAGCCCTCCCTCTCCTGGACCTGCAGACCTGAGCCTTCATTCTCCTGGATCGTCTCTCTCCAAATTTGATGAGTAAGTAGACAAAGCATTCTTTGAAAACAACATCTTTATCTGGTGTTCAATAAAGTCTTTATTGAAATGTTCTATATTATTATATGTTATCCACAGACTCGCACGTCTAACTTTTATGTAACTTATTTTGTAGGCATTGAACAGGCTTGGTCAACCAGTTCTACTGACAATAGATGTGATATGTGTGATATTGTCCAGAACTGGGGCCTACAAATTCAGTTGGGACATTGCACACTTGCCGCCTGGAAGAGAACTAAAGAGTGAGGTTAGAACATACAGTATGTTTGAACTATTTTGGGCAACTTTAGGCAACAGAAAAAGAATTAACTGAAATTTGTCGCTTTTATGTGAATATTTTAAATTGTCTTAAAGGTTATAAATGCATACATATATGCTATGGTGAGGAAGAACAACCAGGAGAAAGAGGAAAAGGCTTTCCTGATTGATTCAGGAAAGTGTGGCGACAATCATATAACATCCTTAGAAAGGTAAATTTCCAATCATTTACATGTTTTGAATGACCTGATATCCTGTTCAATGTTATGAAATGTGTTGGACTACATAGAATAGAATATTAAACTAGTGTAGATAAAATGCATTGTCTCTTTTATTTAGTGGGACCCTACCCAATTCAAAATCATTCTTGGGGTTATAGGTGAAGATGGACACTGAACTCTTGCTGTAAGTATACTGACTTGTAATGATTATGCTTAAAGTTTGAATGATTAAATATGAATGAATTTATTAAACAGAATCATTTAGCTCAATGTATTTAACAAATTATTCAGGTATACCATGTTTTGTTTTTTTTTTCTTTTAGGCTATGTATCCATCCCTCAAAAAAACAGTTTTTTTGGATTCAATGCTAGAGTCAAAGGCCAAGATATCAAAGTGTCTTGATGTCACAAGGTAAGAATGATGAGCTACGTAAGTACCTAGAGGTCAGAAAATGAAATTTATTTACTAAAAATATTTGGCATATGTCCTGTCATACAAATACATCTTCTTTTGTTTGTTGATGGAAATAGTCTAATGGTTAAAGCAGGCAACTATCTGAGTTTGATTCCCACACCTGTCAGTGTGGCCCTGAGCAACCCTTAGTTGATTCAGGGGGACCCTCTCTGTAATTACAGAATGTATGTCACTTTAAATAAGAGCATCAGCTAAATGCTGTAAATGTCAAGGCAGGGCATGAGAAGTCTTCTTCTTAACCTTTCTGGTGCAGTAAGGGAAAAGACAGATTAGACAAACCTCGTGACAGAACTGGTGATACCGCATGGAAAATGTTTAGGTCATGTGTCAAAATTAAGTGAGGAGCGCTTACTTTCAAATGTATGATTTCCAGCAAATTCTTTACACAATTTGTCATTGAAATTACTTTACTTACTCATAGCAGGTATAAAAAGTCTAGTTTTTTTTTTCTTTTTTACAAAGCCTTTATGAGCAATTAAGGCTGCAATATGTCACACTGGAGGTGTGACACATCTCCACACTTCTTACAGAAGGATGGAACATCTTGTGTATTTGTAGTATTTGTTTGTAAGGTAAGAAGAAAGTATGCATTTTGTCTAGAAGAGAAGCCTTACGAATGACGTAATCTTGCCAGTTTGCAGAACGACTACTGAAAGGCATTCCTTTGTGGTTTTGCAAATCACACAAGACTATTGACGGATTCAGGAAAGAAATAGCAAGATGTGTTCTGGCAGAATCAGGTAAAAACTGTCAAGATTGTATCTCAGTCAGTCAGGTTATCTGTTGTAGCATACATTTTTATTGCATATGCTGCAAACGTAAATAATTGGTTTTCTTGTGATAACTGTAAAGTAATCTGCTTGTTTCAAGGTGAAATAATATGCACACGCACTGAATGCATTCAATATTGTACTACAAATAATTGTACCTATTGTTGCACATAACAGATGACTTGAGCGAAGTCTGTTGTATCTGTGGGGAAATAAATGGCAACAACTCATGGGTATGGCAGAATTAATATATTCACTTTACATTTTACTCAGTAATACCTACTGGACACAAAGATGGATAACTACGTTACTAACAGCTTTTCTTTTAGCTTGTCTAAGAATAGGACATTTTTCTTCACACTTAAAATGTTCAGTTTTAATTTATTTATATTTGCTATGGAACTACTGCTAATTAGGTACTTATATGAAAGACATTAGATTAACCATGGTTACTGTCAGCATTTTGCTAACAAATAACTATTTTCAGCATAGTTCTGCTTCTATTAGTATGTCAGTGAGGTTAACCCAAAAAAGTTCAAATTCTATGAGCTACGATGTTTTTATTATTATTTTTACTATGTCAATAATTTGTACTTTCACCCAGATTGCCTGTAATGGATGCGACAGGTGGATCCATCTGTCTTGTGCTCACAGAGCTGGACTTTTTTTGTGGCTGGTGCTAATAAAAAGGCCTGAACAATTCAGGGTACTATTTTGAAAATTCATTTATTTTAATTAAACAGACCAGAATGTTGCTTTGTGTTGTGTTGTTTATTTATTTATCTGTCTATTTATTTACTTATTTATTTTAATTCAGCGGGCCATTATTTATGTGTGTGTGTTATGTACATTAAAAGGACTACAAAGCTGAAGATGTGATAACCGGGTGTCGGCGAGTGGGGAAGCAGGCGAGGAGAGCTGTGAATATGGGTAAAACGGGGTTTATTCAAACTGACAGATCACAAGGGAAGCACACGGTGAACTCACGTTAATGACAGACCTGGGGAAACAGACTCGAACGCGGACTGAAATGCACAAGACAAGCCGAAATAACAGGAAACAGGTGATCACAATCGGGGTAGCATGCGTAGGTAATGAGGGGGCGTGGCACACACGAGGATCATACAAGCCGGGCATGACAGAGCACCCCCCCCAACCCCCCCCAAAGGCGCACACTCCGGGCGTGCCTCAGGGGAGGCGACGGATGAGATGAGACCGGGGACACAGGACGTGAAAAACAAGAGCAAAAACATCAGCAGGACACAGGGAACAGAACAGACACACAGAATAGGCACAGGGACAGGAAGTAAGACAGGACCTGACAAAGAACAGGAAATGCCGACAGGCAAACCAGGAAGGGAGACACAGGGGAAACACCAACAGGCGGACCAAAAGGGCCAGGAGTGAATGAAGGAACCAGAGGGGGAGGAGCAGAGACAGGAGGGACAAAGGGACGAGGAGCAGACATGGGAGGCCAGACAGGAACGAACGGGGGACAAAGAGGAGCCTGAGGGAGCGAAAGCGGGCGATGGGCGGCTGCCGGAGGGGCCGCAGGCAACAGGGAGGCAGGAGCAGGAGGGGACCACGCAGGGGGCAAGGAGACAGGCCGAGGGACAGACGAAGGGGACAAGGAGGGAGTCAGAGGGGGCACCAGTGAAGGCAAGGAAGAGGGGGAAGCGAGCGACGGCGCAGCCATAGCCAGCAAAGGCACCGTCCGTCGATGTGCTGGAGCAGGGGGACCCGCAGGCAACCGATGAGGAGTCGGAGGCGGGACCGAGGCCAGGCAACGAGGTGTCGGAGGGGGACCCACAGGCGACCGCTGACCCGGAGCCACAGGAACCGCAGGCACCCCCCGACCCCCAGCCAAGGCAAACGAGGGCGAGCCAGGGGGCAGGGTGAGCGGGACCCTGGCCCCGCGCCAGTGTCCTCTCCCCTTTCAGGGCATTGACAGGCGGTGCTCTTGCCGGGATTGACCTCATCGGAGTGAGGGCATAGTCATGAAGGAGGTCCCCGAGGGGTTCCACTTGAGCTTCTCCTCCTCCAAGGAGGAAGGAGCGGTGGCCAGACTGTCTGGGACCTCCTCAGGGACTGGGGTCAGGACTGGAGCAGGGACCGGAGCAGGGACTGGGACAGGCAGAGATGGGGTTTATTCAAACTGACAGATCACAAGGGAAGCACACGGCAAACTCACGTTAATGACAGAACTGGGAAAACAGACTCAAACGGGGACTGAAATACACAAGACAAGCCAAAATAACAGGAAATAGGTAATCACAATCGGGGTAGCACGCGTAGGTTATGAGGGGGTGTGGCACACACGAGGATCGTACAAGCCGGGCGTGACAGAAGATATATATATTTTTTATTATTTTAATTCAGCGGAGCTGGATGTTTGTGTGTTTGTGTTGTTTGGAAAAATAGATCTAAACATTCAAGATACTATGTTGTTTTTCTTTATTTTCAGTCAATAGACCTGAATTTTTTATGCTGTGTGAATAAAAAGGTTTGAGACATTCAAGATGCTATGTATATTTTTTTTAATTTAAAAGATATTTTTGTTTTGTGTGTTGTTCAGATGTTCAAATCTCAAAGTTTAAAAAATATGTTCAAGAATAAATACATAGTACATAGTAAAACAACTTGTCTTTGAACAAATAACTATATAAATAAAACTAAATAACAATATAACTAAAGAACAAATAACTAAATAAAAAACAGTAATTTTGAATTACTGTTTATACCTTATAGCAGGGTTAACTATTTTGCCTGGCCACTGGGCAAATTGGTTTCCCCTGTATGTTAGCAATAAGAGTGGTGAACTGGTAAGTATTTCACAGACAAAAATGACGTAGACCTATAGATTGACTAATGTGCATATCCTGGCACCTATTAATCACTGTGTGAGTTTTAGAATGAGAAGCCAATTTTACGACCTCTGGGCAAATTGGTTTTTCCTGTGTATTTGCAATAGGAGTAGTGTATTAAAAAAGTGTTTTCCTTTCAGTATTACACAGACCCATAGACAGATCAGTTTGCATAGTATAGTAATTAGGAATTACCGTTTGTCTTTATGAAAAGTCAAGCATGTTTGTCTTGTATATGTGGAACATTAATAGTGTATTGCTGGGTATTTCACTGTCAGTATAACCTAGATGCATAGACAGATCAGTGTAACCAGTACTTAATAGTAATCAATAAAAAAAAGAAAACAAAAAAATAAAAATCCAGCATCACAAACTGTATATAGATCAGTATAGTAGTTTGGATTACAGTATGAGCAGTGTAAATTATTTATACGAGTCATTATTCATGTGTTGATTCATAGCAATCGTGTTATAGAAGCAAATTCTTTAGACATTTCATGTGCTGGCGAGACCAAGACGATACGAGCATTTCATGACATAGCTGTTTATTAACGTATGTCTTTTTTTCATTTATTGTAAATCTGGTATAATACACGAGGACATATATAAACAGGAAAGAAATAGAATCATGCTTACCTGACGTTTAAAACATGTGTGCTGAACGGAATATTTATGTATGTAAAAAGGCTTCAAAACCCGGATTGAAATTCTTGAAACTCTGCCATCTAGCGTATTGATATCAAATTAGATCATGAACATTTTAAAGGGAAACATAGGGAAACCAAATTGCCCGGAACACTGGCACGCCATACGCCTTGTAGGTGGAACTGCATGTCTGTTATAGCCAAACAGAACTACAGCTAAAAGCGGCCCTGACGACCAAATTGTTTGTCCATTATAAGCGAAATTCTGTTATATGCGAGTCCGCTATATCCGATGCTTTTTCTGCATGTTTGTAAAGGCACACGGCTGGGACCAGCGGACCTCGTCCGTTATAGACGATATTCCATTATAAGCGAGTCCACTATAATGGGATAATTATGTTGGAATTAATTGGAATGCTAAGATGTGATTTTATAGGCTTTATTATATTGATTATGTAGCAATCTCAACTCTGTTCTCCATTTTATGGAAGTATCACGCAGAGGATTACTTCAGAAAAGATGGTTTTTATTCTCTGCTCTCTCGTCTTGCTTTTACTCACAGCACTGACTACAGGGTTCTATTTTTTTATATACGTATATACAAGACTCATTCTCCCGTTAACTCAAACAAAATCATGTCATTTTGGTACACCTTACAGATTAACAAAATAATTCAATCAGATAATGTAAAATATTATGTCAGATGAGGACACATAATTCAACAGATTACATGACATGAGTAGTAAGATTTCATCCGACGGAACGATCTTTTGGGAATCTGTCGGACGTTCTTTGAGACAACGCTAAACTAAGCGCAACAGTTAACCGGGTTTGGAGCAGACTTGTTCACTCACCTAAGTTACCATGGTAGCTCAGCGGGGATTCATTTAAGACACAATGATGGAACGGAATTTCCACTTAAATGAGCTAAACTTGTCAAAATAAGTCAGATTTTCCCTTAATCCTGCTTCGTGGAATACCCCCCAGGCAGGAACTTAAATACAAAGACTGAACAGGACAAGCAGGAGTGAGACAGACAATTAACCAATCGGGGCGGGGCAGGACAACGAGCAATCAGGGAAACAAACAAGGGCAGGCAACAGGTGAAGCTAATAAACTAAAACATGAAACTCAAACTTGGAAAACAGAATCTAACAATGGGGAAAACTGACAGGTAAAACACCAAACCGAATACAAATGAAAAACCCAGGGACTAGAAAACTTATACAAATGAAACACAAGGAAACAAAATCTACAAAACCAGAGGAGGTGGGATTCAAATATAAGACTAAGGGGATCACAGGCAGCCATATGCTCAATGACATAAAGACTGACAACACAAGGGATGGGATGACCAGCAATGGGAAGGGACACAGACTGGAACAGGAGCTGACCCTGACAGTCACAATTCAAATACAATTTTCTTTTAAAAAAGAGATTTCCAATGTATTAATCAAAGTTTCATTATTTTTTTCATTCATTGCCCATCTTTTGAATAGTTTACACATAGTATACTTTAAAAAGAAAATGTGTTATTTTCTACATGGGTGGTTTTCACAGCACATGTTATTAAGGCCATAGCCCTATGCAATTTTAATATTAAAAATAAAGCTATTATTATTATGTGTGAGTAATGCATTGCCAGCTTGCATGGACCGCAAAGGGAGGATTTCTCAATAACATTCATTTTTTGATGTGAGTGTCTAATATTTGTTTGATAATGCAATCTTCTGTCGAGCCTTAATTATATATTTATCAAGAGATGTCCAAAGCAGACGTAGTAGACATCGCCAGGTTTGCATCATGTGGGTAGAAGCAGAACAAACCAATTTCGCTGCCACTACAAGGTTAAATTAAATGTAAGTAAGTTAAATAAGATATTGTATTTTATGTTGTACAGTATATTTGACTTCTCCCCTATAATGATTCAGATATGTCCAGATTGACTTACGTCCCCACTTCCGGAACACAACCTCGATGTAAAAAAATTGGAGCTACACTTAAGATATCCGGAAAGTAGAATGACCGCAGAATCATTAAAAGTTCCCTGAGTACTAACCATTAGACATACAGTACTAATCACTGCATGTACTAATCACTGCACATACTAATCACACCATGTACTAATCACATCACATACTAACCACTGCATGTACTAATCACATCACATACTAATCACTGGACATAATAATCACAGCATATACAAATCACTGCATGTCTTATTCAAAAATTCATGTGCAGCCTAACATACTGCAATACAATACAACACTGATATTCATACAGTGGCATCTTCAGGATGATTTCTGCTTTGGTCAAATATCCAGCTTTATATATGAAACAAAATTACACTGTCTTAGAAAGAAGCATCTGAGAGGTGAGTGAATGTGACAAACAGGTCTCGTTGAGCCAGCATGAGTCATGATTCAGTATGAGGGTTACTGGAAACAGCTATCATCTCAAAGGGACACATTTTCCATAATCCACAATGTTCACATGCATTCTTGGAGTGAATGCAAGGTCTGTTAGCTAATTTCCATGTTGTCCATGTCCTTTACACATGGATAAAGAGTATATTTAAAGCATGTCCATCCACCTATTCATCCATTCAGCTCCTAACCCTTCATCAAGGGCATGAATCAGGGGAAACAGTATATAGTGAATACTGACGTTAATAGATTAATAGTTAATGAATAGAAACTTGACTGTTATTTCCAGAAGCTCCATTGAATATGGGAACCCTATTGCTTCTTACTGTGATGCCATAAAACGATAACTCTGCCCATTTGACTCCTGGGGAACCATCGGGGGCGGGGCTAAGGGGCTTCTGAAGGTGAAGAGGAGCCGTGTGTTGCGTTGTGGCCACCCTGGGACTGCTTCAAACAAAGGGGTGGGGGGGGGGGGTTCCTCTGCAGATCTGCCGGTCTGGAAGCTCTCCTGCAGGGCCTCCGTCTGCCTGCAGATGTCAGATAATGAAATGGCGGCTCCTTTCAGTGGTCACTGTCTGTTTATCCCAATTAAGCACCGAGTCGTTCAACTCCACCTCTCCACTCAAAAATTTTATTCCTACTATCGACTATCCAAAAAACAACAAACGCTCCCAAATGCATTCAGTATAATTACAGGGTGATTTTTCCGATATCTCTATGCTCACTGAGCATGCTATGTTTAGATGAAGCATCATTTATCGTATGTAATACTATATTTTGGTGGTCATTTCTTTTTTGATATGGCCGACCTCACTATTTGACCACAGCATCCCGAGCCATATAATCCGTGCTCTGCCCATACAACTTCTGTTGCTGTATTCTTCATTATAACACATTTACGTCAATCACTAAATGAAATCTCCAGAGGTTTGCCAGATGTGAGCCTGCACTGCTGGATCAGCTGCTCACGGGCAAGTTTCAGGCAACAAAACTAAATGTCATCATTATTTTTCTTTAAAAACACAGAAACTAGGTAAACTAACGCAGCCATCATGATTCTTAATAACAAAGTTGTCCTTGCCTGGGCATCGCTTCTACTAATTTGGTGAGAGTCATTGTTCTTAGGAAAATTAATTACTTTCTTGCAGTTACCCTCATAATTCCTATATGAGATGAAGTCCTCAAGCTAAAGGAATATAACCCACTTATTAAACTATAGTATAATTTCTGATTTTTCTGCCTCATTAAGGTGTGAAAAGCTTCAGCAGGCAGTCATTTCAGCGGCTGCTTGCGGCAGCCAGCTGTCTATTTTGGATGCTGTTATGGGCATTGAAGATGATTAGTTCAAGATAAATTCGGTTCATGTGCGCTTCAGAGAGATAACGCATTGCATCACACATGAACGTCTGCGGGATTTGACAGCTTCGAAAGGTGACCGATGTCACAGTAATGTACGTGGTCACATTGTGGCTTCAACATAATGCCCTAAGGACTGTAGCTAAACCCAGGATTTGTGCCACAGAAACATAAATATTACATAAACCATACATCTCACCAAAAGAGATAACACTAAAATATAGGGTGTGTATTGATTATGTAAACACTCATCCAATCTTAAGAATAAATATTGGTTTTAATATGGTGACAGAAAAACAGGCCACGTGACAGCTTTTCTAGGTATATTAAATAACTGGGCAAACTTAATATGTCATTATGATGGCTTACAGTCTAAATGAATCCAGATTTACTCATTAGAAATACTTGTGTCAACTACAGCAGATGGAGCAACACTGCTGTTTTCGGGCAGCAGTTATGTACAGAAAAGTTTCAATGTTTGTTTGTTTGTTTGTTGATAAAGGGCGCTTTGTAAGTGTCCCCACTTTTGTATTACATGCTGTACTCTGAATCTTCTCCAGCTCGCCACTGTCGCTGAAAAATGGCAGAGAGTATTGCCTCTTTATCTCCTCCTGCAGCCATCCGGAGAAAAAGTGTCTTTTTAAGTGCCAGTCGCCTTTTCTGAGGGGTGGGCTTGGAAATGAAGGAAAGAGAGAGTGAGAAAGAAAGAGAGAGAAATTGTAACTGCAGCAGTCCAGCTGAGCAGTGGAAAGTAAATTCATCCATATACATAATGGGCTGTCATAAAACAAGATGTGGTCTCGCCGCTGGATTTCCACGCTCCGTTGGCTTTAATTATGGGTGGTTTTTTCATGGGGGTCAGAGTTATTGGGCTTGTATAGGCCCACTTGACCCAGTTCAACTGAACATTGTATTCATTTTGGGGCCACTTATTCGATGTTCTGACTGGTTGGCTCACTGGAAGGTAGAACGTGTTCCCGTCCAATAGGTTCATATACCAGACAGCAGCACGAGGCCCACGGGAAACCAGACAGCAACACAGTCCACGGCAGAGGCGATGTAACCGATCACCAGCCTAATCATGTGACTGAACACCTGACCAGGGCCAACTCCCCAAGGAGGAAGCTCATGAAATCCTTTAAAAGGCTCAGCAATTCAAATATTTTTTTTTACCAGTAATGCTGTGCCACCGCTAAAATCATTGCATTTCATGATATTACTTGCAAATTACACAGCAGCCTTGAAAACTGTGTACAGTGCAATTTGGGTTTGTTTCAATATAATGCTGAGTCACTTGTTTCAATCACTTCCAAATCTTAAGCAGTGCATTTATGGAGTACATTATTTACTAAAACAATTTAGGTACAAGTACCTTAGAGGAACAGCAGTGATTTCCCTTGGGCTATAAACTTTCTGATGTCTACCTCAGAACACTTGCTGATACTCTCTCCTTTTACATCGTCCCACTTTGCCATCATCCTCCATGCAGAGCTGGTCAGATTGCATGAGAAAAGTTTAATATAATCCATCATGCACCCAACTGTCTTTCATCCATCATCTATAACCACTCATCCAGTACAGCAGTCTTCCCCAATCTGGTCCTCGGGGACCCGTAGACAGTCCACATTTTTGTTTCCTCCTATCTGACAGGGAACTGGAAGAGAGAACATGGACTGTCTGTGGGCCTCTGGGTTGGGAAACACTGCAGTACAGGGTCACGGTCCACCTGGGACCCTATTTTCCACCGGCGCGACACAAAGTGGTTTTGCTATTTGCTAGTTCTGTACCAGCACATTTCCCATTTTCAAGCCACACACACACATCGTCAAAATAGCAAATGATTTTGTGCCTACTTTCCGCTCATAGGAATGGTGTTTTTAAAATGATGTGTGGCCAGGCCCATTGTCAGCACGTTGGTATTTTAAGGCAATGAAATGACATTGCGCTTTTGATCAACAAAAACCATATCTGAAGTCTGTGGTGCATTATTACACGGTATTTAAGCAGCGCATTTAGAAGCATGCTGGCACGATGCTCCTTATTTACACAGGTTAAGCCCTTGAAGTACACTAATCTTTTTTTGTTATTTTATTTTATTTATATATGCTTTATTATAGAGTACATCCAGTCCTTTCATGTAATCATACTGTTCAATAAAACAGCAAAAGAAAAAGCAATATATATGAAGTAAATAAACCATGTCATTATACAAAAACCTTTCGAGTTCATTATCAGAAGTAAGCACGAACTGTAATTGAAAGGGCATTTGGATTGCTGAAAATGCGTTTCGAACGTTTAGATAAGTCAGGTGGGACATTACGATACAGCCCTCAGAAGGTCGCAGCATTCTTTGTGGCATGTTGTATGTTGCGTAACTTTGCCATGCGTGATGGATGTCTGTTGGACATAAATGAGGACTCATCAGAGGGCTTTACCTAGAAGGCGTGATGCTGAACTGCATGTGCCGATGCCAACGACCGGCAGTAGTGCGGGCAAGGAGGGATCAGCTGGCAGAAAAGCTAAATTGTCTGGAGCCTGGTAAGGAATCTAAATTCTGAGATGCAGAAACATAACAGCCCTGTTACCTTTTACTTGACCATTTGAAAACACCTTAAAAACTGTAGGTTGTGTTTTGTTTGAACAAAGATTGCACTTTTATTTATATTTTGCGAACTGCAGACCCAAAATTAAAATAAGACATACAAGAATAATTAAGTGGTGCTCCTGTACATGACGCTCATGCCTTTTCACCTCACAAACAAGCATTTCCTCGGACGGAATGTGATCTGGTTTGCCGGGCAAACATGCCATTGTAATAGCAATCTGCCGTCGATCATGCACTGTTGCTACCTTTTTTTGGCTCTAAGTCTGTTTTTTCGGGGTCAAAATAGACAAATATATTTGCATACGCCCATAAATGTTAGTTTCATTTTGCGTTTTTTGCTTCGCATTAGATCGTCCATATATAGCCCTTGAAGCATGGGCGTCACCACGTCCGATCACTAGGGGCAATAGCCCCGAGTATTTTAGCTTCCTTAAAAAAAAAAGCCCCAGGTAAACTTGACTTAGCCCCTGATCTTTTCCATAGCTAGAAACTCCCCTGCCTTGGTGTTTAGCCCAGGAGGCACAGGAGAAAAGACAAGAGACACCCTAAATGAGATGCCAGTTAACATAATACAATGACATAATAATAAAAATTGATACATTGTTTCATTACATTCAAAACTTGCCTAATATATCATTTCTCATATCATTCTGCAAAGGATATACAGTTGATATATAGCCGTGCAAATATCTAGAGTGCTGGATAATTTGTGCAAATTTTAAACAGCAAAACCAGCAAAATCAATAAACATTTCTAACACTCCTGCACAAACAAGGGTCTCTGTACCAAATGAATAGAATAAATTAAAGCTGCTTCTCAGCCTTCTATCTCTTTTGCTACATCCTCCCTAGTCCTGCGAAGAGTTCCTACGTGTCTGAAAGAAATTGGGAGGGTGGGCCAAAGTCCACAGGGGATCCTCGAACAATTAATTGTTACCTGACAGTTAATTGGTTAAGGGCACATTACCAATTCACAGGTGATGATTTAGGATCTGTGCATGGTCGATGTTTCTTTAGGGAAGACTGTTTCAGAGATGTGGCTGTTCTGTTCCCCTGCTGGTAAAGACTGACCTCATAAATAAAATCCCCATTACACCTTTTTATCCCTGTGTGTGCTAAGGATTTGACTTTGTCTTTTTTTACATCAGTTAGTATTGTTTAAACCTAATGAATATGTCATTTTAGTTTTATGCCCCCCACCAAGCACTTGAGTTAGAATAATGTGTGATGCTTCACAAGTTAAATATAACAAACAAACATACGAATAAATAAAGAGAATTACCAATCAAGAAATATTGCCTCATCCATCCATCCATCTATCCATCCAATTTCTGTAACCACTCATCCTATTCAGGGTCGCAGGCAATATCTCATACGGTAGCTAATTGCTATATAAAGGCAATAGAAGTAATATGACATTGACACACAATTTTATAATTTAGCCCATGTGGAACGGTAAACAGAATTTAGTAAACCTATTACCATAATGATTAGCATATAACTAAAACAATTACATGACTGCAGCACTACAAAAAAGTGTGTATTCTACATATTTTGAATGAGCAGATGAAATATTCGCACTAGATAACACAAAACATGGTAATGCTTTACATTAACTGCACTCATAACTCCTCACTTCATAATGCACTCATAGAACATCCATATTCAGTATGTAGGCATACCATAACATACTTCAACAGCTGTACTATACATTAATAACAAATATTATATGATAAACATTATAATCGTATAATCATTGTATTTTAATGCTGTTGAGGCATATTAGGATGTTGAGGTATACTTATATGCTGCTTATGAATGTTCTATGAATGCTTTATAAATGCATTATGAAAGTGCAGTTAATGTAATGCATTACAGAAAACATATTCTTTCAATAAAAAGTTCTAGTACTGCATGACTCTGCTTTGCCCATTAATCTGTTTTCGGTAAGCACTTGAGCCCAACAAGATGCATTGGGCTCAAAAACGGGACCCTGAACAGAGAAAGTACTATACATTAGCACAACATTACTGCAAGGAGATGAGCTTAGACTCTTAATCATTAATACTTAATAAAGAGCTACAGCCTTGAAACTTAGCTACCCCAGTAACTGATTCAGGGCAGAAATTTCATCCATCCATCTTTCATACCCTGCATCCTATGGAGGGTCGTGGGGGTTCAGAGCCAATCCTGGAAGCTACAGGCGCAAGGCAAGGAACAACCCAGAAAAGGGTACAAACCCATCAGTCAGTTGTATGTCTTTTTCAACAAAAGTGTCAACTACTGTATATATATGTAATCCTAAACATTAAAAGAGCAAAAAAACGACTCCATGAAAATATTATAACATCTAAATACCTGATAATAATTAGTGCATTTCAAAATATGAAATAAGGAACATTTCACACACTAGCACCTCAAAGGATTTTAATGTTTGTAAATACATTTTTGAGACAGAACATTGATATCTTTAGATAAACACATTGCATTTTGAACAACATGTGTAACACAAATTCATTTAGAATGTGACCCTGCATTTTGGGTGGTGAAAAATTCATGCATGGATGGATGCATGTATAAGCATTTTTACAAATGATCTTATATATTGATATTCCAAAACCAATAAACAAAGCAAACAACTACTGGAGAATTATTATTGGCACCAGCTTATACAACAAGGAATACATATGAAGAGTCAAATTAGAATGAAAAATTGCTTACTATTTAGCTAATAAAAAGTATGCATTATTCAAACATTGTTTTACTGTGAGAATAGTGTATTCTCTCAGCAAGGTTACGGGGGAAATTATTGGCAATCCTAAAGAATACCTTAAATGAACCCAAAGACATGTGCAACCTTGATGGAAAAAAATACTATTGTTCCTTTTATTTTGAACCTGCTTTGTTGTACAACCTGTTTGCCGAGGGTATAAGTGAGGTTCAAATTCTTTTGTTATCCATCAAAATCCAAACTGCTTTCAATTGAGATGAGACTAAAAGTTGTTGGCCTGCATAAATTAAGCCCCCCCCCCCCCACCACCACAGTTCCCCTAAATTGTTCAGTATAATTTTACTCACATACTGTAAAGGTAAATCTACTGACTACATCAAGGGTGCTCAGGGAGCAGACTCCGGTCTGCATCTGGATCAAAACACAATTTAACCTGGACCACACAATCGATTCCCCCCCACCCATTTTGAAATATTTTTACAACTTGACCACTGGCCATAATAAAGATTTTTCAGTGTAATAAACTGCTGAAATTTTGCTAGGAAGAGGAAGCATGAGCATATGGTAGAACAGGCCAAGGGGAAACACAAAGATGGCAGTACCTGAGCTGCACAGTGTGGTGGCACCTTGGGGAGAGGATCTTTCTAAGAAGCCCTTCCTACAGTAAGCGCATGCCACAGAATGCACTCTTTCATACACACCACCATCATATCTGTCAAAAATCAGGAATACGTTCATAGAAAAGCACCTGACACCCACTATGAAATGTTCTGGTGGAATGAATTCTACTGAATACCAAGGAATTTTAGCCTAAAACCTGACTGCCTCGGTTAAATGGTCGATACTTAGCCAATAATGAACATTTCATCAAGATAATGACCCCAGTCACACAACATCAACACAGATACGGTTGCAAGAATACATGGGGCTTGGCAATGGCCATCCCAGTCTCCAGATTTTAACCCAGTTGAGGGCAGTCTGTAGGTGCCAACCCAAGAACATGGAAATGTTCTGCACTGAGCAGTAGCTGAAGATCTATGAACAAGTGTTTTCCAACCTAGTTAAATGTTACACAAAAAGCCCCAGTGCTGTTATTCTTGCCATGGGAGGCTTTGCTGAATATTAATCATGATGGGGTTGGCAGTATTTTTTAAACCTATGTTTTCAAGAAAAAGTTTGTTACAAAAGAAAGGTTTTGTTTGGAAAAAAAGTTTAAGTAAAATATAACCAACAAATGTGTTTTATTTACTATTAGCCCAAGTACCAGTACAGTGCTTCGGTTTGTTGATCCCATTATGCTCTCCATAGCTTGGGGGATGGGGGGGGGGTCACAGCACAGGGTCAGCTAATGTGCAGCTGAGGGTTAAGGGGCTTGCTCAAGGGCCCATGGACATGTGACTGTTCTGGTGAGGCTGGGACTTAAACCAATGACCTACTGATCACATGTACAGAGCCACTCACCACCTCATCTTGATGCTTTTTTTCTTCTTCTTTGGGATTCTTTAGGCTTATATATTTGTTGAAGCCGAACATATCACCTATTGCATTTGTGATTCATTCTATATGTTTTTGTGTTTTCATGACATGTACTATTCTGGAACTGACTGCATAGCCATTAATTTTATCAGTTCGTATTCAATTATTAAGTTTATTGTGATGAGGAGACGTGGTCGTTAAGCACCCTGAATGGGTTTCTGATTGTCGACTGACAGCACATCGGTGAGAATAACAGAACGTAATCATGCCCATTAATGCAAGAACGAGACCTCCGGCCTTGAAGCCTGAGCAAATGACGTGCTGCCCGTAAATAAATCCTGTTTAATTTGCATGTACCAGCTGAGCTACTTGGTGGCAGCTGCATAGGAGTCACCCCTGCTTCCTCCAAGTTCTCCCCCAGGTAAACGAAAAGCAATTACCCCATATCTTTCTCCGCAACTCGCTCCGTTAATAAAAACCCTCAAATTTATGTCTGTGCCACATAAACGTTGGGTTGCAGAATTAGTCTTGGCTACTGTGTCTTTCCTCTCGATATTTTTGTTCTCGCTAACGCTTAAAAACTCAAATGAGCAGCCGCACTTAGGGTCAAACTATGCAAGCATGCTCGTTCATATTTAATGATGCAGTCTGAGGTGCTGCATATGCGGGCAAACAAAGCAAGGATGCGCAATACTGCAGGGACATTCAGGTTTATTAATGCAAAGTGCAGTCCCGGCTTCTAAGCGTGAAAAGGCGTGCTCGTTGCATAGGTCTGCTCGTTTTAGTGTTCATAAAACATTCAAGGCCATTACTTACAGTAGGATTACCCCAGGATGGCGGGATTTATCTTTGCTTGTTGTACTATTTCAGCAGCTACGGTACAAGTTTTGGCACAGTCCGTTTATTGGAGATAAATGTTTTCCACTTTTTAAATCCTAGCGTGTATTTTAACATGGGATGTTTAAGATAATCCTGAGAAATGGGTTCGGGAAAGCAAGTCAAGTGCTCTCGAGCCAGGTTTTAATTGTCAAGATAAGAAACATCACATGGTTTACATGTAATAATCATTTCAGGTGCATCCCTGTAGAGTGAGTCCTTTGTTGCCTGTTTTATTTTGGAGATGAGGGCTTTGTAAAAACGATGCACCTTATGACTTAATGCCACCCGACGTGTAAATTGAAGGGCAGCTGTCTTCAGATCTGTTTCGCATCTCCCAAAGCTCGGAAGCGGCGATACAACAGCTGCAAGACTCACGAGCAGCGTCTGTCACAGAAACCGCTTATTCAGTTATGTTTCAGTCACGCTCCGCTGCGCCGCCCTCTCAGAATGAGAGCATCTGCAAAGAGAAAGACCCTGACACCCTGCACCCTCTTTTTATGTGAAAGTGAACAAACAGGGAATTCTGACGTAAATGATGAAAATCACAGGCACAGATGAGAAAATGGGTCATTGCCT
Source organism: Hyperopisus bebe (assembly GCA_026777045.1). Classification (NCBI taxonomy): domain Eukaryota; kingdom Metazoa; phylum Chordata; class Actinopteri; order Osteoglossiformes; family Mormyridae; genus Hyperopisus; species Hyperopisus bebe. The sequence continues at coordinate 3,679,697 of JAODJW010000026.1, forward strand.
CCATATTCATATTGTGCTGTGTCTGTATATTTTTTTCGTTCCTTCTTTCTTGGGTCAAGAGCTTAAATGGAAGTGAAACTGGGCATTTTCTGCAGGGTAAATATTTTTGCTGAGTCCTCTGCAGTACTGCTTTGAGGAGAGCAAGAGGATGTGAATTAAATGCTGCAAGAAAACCCACACAAACAATCACCATCCATGAACACCTTTCCGGAATGCACTGTCAATACAGGCTGAAATGTGGCTGCAGTAGCGAGACTTATATTACAAATGCATCGTCACCTTTGCTGTTATAGGTCACAGGTGAAGTGCGCAGAATGGAATTATGTTGGACAACCAGTGATACAAGAAAAAGCACAATTGACAAGTGAAAGATTATTTCACTCAATCAAATTTAATTTAATATCAAGCACAGAAAACATTTCAGAGATTTGAGGTAATTTTCCAAGGGGAATCAAACAAAAACACCAATAAAATGAAATATGTTTTCTGACCTTCTCCAAGATTGTGGTTGTCTTTCTCTGGGGGAGGGGGGGAGACAATTGGCTGTAAAATAATAAAAGAGGTGTAGTATGGCATAGAAATAGTTTTGATGAACAGCATTCATCCCTAGCATTCATCCTGCTGATGCCAGACAGCGAGAGCAGGCCTCTGTGGTCACGTCTTCAGGCCTCCTGGTCCCAGCATTCGCTTCATACACAAGCATATCTTCTGTCCTGAATGAGGCGGATTTCACAAAAGGGACCATTTTGCAGTCTATGCCAAATCAATATTGACTGTTTTTGTTTATTACAAGCTCATAGAAAACAGCATGTGTCTTACAACCACTGTACAACCATTTCGATTAAATAACTTCCACCAAGGTAAACAAGCAGAAGATTTTAGCAGTTTTTTTACGTTTCCTCTTTTTTAATAGTCTGTGTTTAGGGTGTTGGTAAGCATTTCTGTTTCTTTGCTTAAGCACTAACTCTAATTTTGCAATGAATCAGCCAAAGTAATTGTCCTCCAAATGTCTCAAATTGCTGTTTGTTTCCCATTGCGTTCAAAGTTCAGCTGGTTTCTCACACGGCTTTCAGCCAATTTCTGCAGCTCAGGAATCAAATCCTTTCATTGTCTCCATAACACTCCTGCAATGTGTACTGAGTCAGAGCTTCTGTGGTCAGGATTGTGCTGTTTGGAATACATCCCAGGGGAAATGCTGCTTTCAGGAAGAGTACCTCCTCTGTATGGTGCCAGTCATTTGGAAACTGGTTTCTAAAGATCTAGATGAAGGACAGTGTAGTGACCCCTGACTATTGAAAGTGTGACCAATTTAAGTTAATTCAATCTTCTACTATCAATCAATCCAGTATGAGAGAGGTGGAGGTGTTAGTGGCTATAGACTTTAGCTCCCTCTACGAGATCCACAAACATCCCCGAGTCTCCTGGGAGATGTAGCCCTTCTAGCGTGTCCTGGGTCTTCCTTGGGGCTTTCGCCCAGTGGGACACTCCGGGAACCTCTCGCTCGGGAACCAATCAGGTGGTTCCCCCTTAATCTTAAGAATCCATGTGACCTGACCCTGTTTCGTTGAGTGAGCCTGGAAACCCTGAGGAGAGACTTGTATTCATCACCTGGTGCGTTCTTTATCTTCATACAGTATGTGATAATAAGGGTGTAGCTTGACTGGTAAAATTCTCCCATTTCCCGACCATGAACCTGCTGAATATGATGTATATACACATATACCATTGTGTATACAAAGAATACAAAGTGTATATTACATTTTATATTATAGTATGTCCCCTGGTTACAACTAAGATTCGTTCCCTAAATCTGTCTTTAAGTGAAATTTGTAGGTAAATCGAAACAGTAATAATACAGTACATAATATATATACAGTGATAATAAAAGTAGCCACTGAAGTTACACAATGTTTTCAATACCATTGTATTTATCTCATTTTTTTAATATAATAGGCTTTATGGCAGTTCATTTGTAAGTACAAGTTGTTCATGAATTGGATATTCTTAACCCAAGGACTTCTTTAATAAGAATATCATTTAAGTATTGTACGTTTGGTTTCATTGGACCCAGTGAAAGTGGCTTGAAGTCAGTTAGTTTCATTGGACCCAAACCCGAAGTGACTTATATTATTAGACTGCAAGGCGGTGACAAAATCCTTCCCAAATTAAGGATTACGCACTCATCGGGTTAGTACAGTAGTTTTTCTTTATTCACACCACACTGTTTTACTTGACTCCTTAGATCAGTTCTGTGAGGTGAAAAAATCTTAGTGCCCCATTTCATAGTGATGCGACACTGTGACAATCTAGCCACATTTGATATGCAAATGCAAACTCACTGGTACTGTCTTTAGGAGGCCTCTGCCTGATCTGCCTGCTTCATCAATGCCGGTCTTCAGCAAATCGGCACAGCTAACATTCAATAACTATTGCTGTGGTGACAATTTCTGAAGCTAATCAAGCTAATTAATTGATCACCCCTGACAGCAGACTCTGGGAGGAAGCGCCGTCTACTGCCAGTAATGTCGATACACAGTGGCTATATGTTGCATAACTATGAAGATACTTCACTAATTAAGTTAATTGAAAACTTGACTACATTTGAATTTATTATAGTTTAAATTTGAATATGCTGTATCGAAATCTAATTTCAATAATGTCTGAAAAGCACTGAATAGCCAGTAATGTCAGTAAGACACAAATTAGTTATCAAAGAACAAAAGACATCACTCGTATAGCAGATTATCTGATTGTCACATTTACTAGCCATTGTAAAACCGTCAGGTTAAACCATCATAATATGGAATTACTATCATTATAATTTTTATAATGCTTTAAAATTAAAATGCAGGTTGGAAGTTACTGCAAAAATGACCATTCAGCTGCATTGTATTCTTTGAGCAATCGCCTCTGCTCATGCTCATGTGATGACATGGCGCTTTAATCAAAATCTAATTATATGGAACCTCCTGCTTCCTTCCGATGCAGAACACCGACTCCTCGCCCCAGAAAGGGTACAAGCCTTCAAGTTACTTGAAACGTCTGTGATAATCAGTCAATTCAACATGCCTGAAAATGACACAGCAGAAGGTAAAAGGTACAGAAGATATGTACAATGCCTTCAAACAGCAGGAAGTACTGTGTGGTGAGACCAATATGCAGGTGAGTTATGGACAGTTTGATGTATGCTTGTCCATTTGGGGTTAATATCCCTCATGCATCACTTAATAAAAATCTCATCTTCAAGAAGAAATTGGTTGGTCAAACAGGACCATAATCATATCTATCCATCATCACCAGCCTGTGAATGTGTATGTAGCACCCAACTGGACACCCTGCGCCTCAGAATACTGCTTCCGACGATTCTTTGGTTTGCATTGGCAGGTTGTAGCTGCTGATGGGGTGTGAGAGGGTTTCCTTAAAGGGTGGGGTCGGTATCTTGTACATCTTCAAGCCACTTTCTGAAATACATTTCGGAAATATATTTATATATTATATCCAACGCCCATTCATCCATCTATCTATCTTCCATAAGCACTTATCCAGGACTGCAGTATTTGTGAAATCTATCTAACGAAGCACAGGGATCAAGGTTAGGAACTTGCTGGATAGGATGTATATATACACCGAAGACCCAAGACATTATGCCCACCCACAGATGAGATGAATAATGAAGACTGACTACAAGAATCAAGATCTGGGACATATTAAATGGCAAGTGAACAGCTGGTTTTAATAGGCAATGTGTTGGATGCAGGAGACATGGGAACATCTAAAGATATGACTTTGACAAGGGACAAATTGTCATGGTCAGCTGACTGGGTCAGAGCATCTTCGAATCTACAAGGTTTGTGAGGAGCGTCTGATCAGCAGTGGGGAATACCTGCCAGCAGTAGTCAGAGGAGATAAAAACCACAAACTGGTAGCAGTCTGTCAGACTTACCCCTCTCCACTGGCAAAATAACTTGAAATGGGCACACGATCATCAGGCCTCGAATTTGGACCAATGGAAGAAGGTCACCTGGTCTGAGTACCATTTCCTTTTTCACCATGTGGACAGGCAGGTATGTGCACACCAATTACTCTGGCCAACATTCTTCTGGGAAACCCTGGGTCAGGCCATTCATGTAGGTGTTACATTGATGTATGACCTATCAACATTATTGCAAACCACATACACCTATTCATGGCAATGGCATTCCCCAATGGCAGTGTCCTCTGTCAGCAGGATAATGCACCCTGCCACACTGCATGAATTGTTCAAGAATGGGTTTCGGCGAAGAGTTCAAGGTGCTGCCCTGGCTGCCAAAATCCCCAGACCTCAACCCTATCAAGGTTCTTTCTGTGCTGGAACAGCAAGCCTGACCAGTAATGCCTCTACCTCACAACTTGGGGGACTTAATGGATCTGCTGCTGACAGCAGCAAATACCACAAGACGCCTTCAGAGGCCTTGTTGAATCCATGCTATGGAGGGGTCACAGCTGTTTTAGCAGCACACGGAGGACCAACAGCATATTAGGCAGGTGGTCATAATATTTTGGCTCTTGTGTGTATAATAATAAAATCAGATATTTACAGATCGTACGACTGCTTCTTATTTGTTGACACATTCCTCCAATGGGAAATGGGAACATTTTGCCAGTCAAGCTCTGCTGAAGTTTAACATGCGGCCTCATCATGTCTGATCGGGCTGGAGCAGCTGGACTGGGGGGATTTGGAGGTGGTGATCGGCGGACAATCCAGGCCGCGGCATCACCACAGTCCTTGACCCGATCATACCCCGGGGTCCCAGAATGCATCTCCCCGGCCGGGCATCGTGGCCCAGCAGATAAGGGATGATGAATGCAGATTGTTTTCTCTCTGACAGCATCATTAGTCTGCAGTGAGTTAGAGCGTGTGCGAGAGGCTCTCCCCCGCTGCGCCGATGAGCGATGGCTGCATTGGTGGGGGCGCAGTTGGGTGGGGGGGTTGGGCATAGCAACGAGTGGTGTCCCCTGACAGATGAGCACTCCTCTGCCGGGCTGACGTGATAGCGGCCGTGCTCCGTGCCATCTGAGCTGCCTTTACCGCCGTACCTTGTTTGCTTTGCTCTTCTCCGCGGCGCTCGTCCCAGAGGCTGCCTCTCGCCCCCGCGCTCTGGCCTATGTTATCTTTTGTTCTTCCCGCAACCAACTCGGACGAAGCGCCCGGCCGTGTCTGAGCGCTTCTCGCTCCGGTGAATCTCCGCTTTCCTGCTTTTTATCGAGCTTTCACAGCCTCCGTTTTTCATTCCCTCCATTCTTTCAGACTCAAAGTAACACTTGCTTTGAAGGTCAATCTAACGCTGCATTTCTTTTGCTGTCATCTGAATTTCTAATTCATCTCTATGTTTTTATAAACCATTACTAGCTAGTACAATTTGAATGTATTACTCAGTGCTAAAAGCTTGTTGCATTAGACAGCGAGCAGGCATATTTGTCTGTTTATTATCCTTATGACTTTAAATATCCTCCACCTCTGTACAATAGTGTAAGCTACATTTTATATAACCTCTTACATAGTATAAGGTTGTGGTGAGTTTACCCCAGGAAGCACCGGGCACAAGGCATCATAGTCCATTACAGTGGACTGAGGCAATTTAATCCAGCCGTATCTTTCAGGTGAAATTGAATAGAATCAATGTCGTTTTGGCATTACAATGGCATATGACGCATAATCACCGCGGTGATCACTGTTTCGGGGGACCACCTGATGTGAACTTCTTCCTACTGTTCTGATCACACCCACCACCCATGAATGGCTGATTGGGGTTGGTCAGCGGAACTAATTATGCAGTTACCAGCATGCTTTGCATTGCACTTTAAGTAGTTTACATTAATATGTTTATTTCTGTATTTCTGTTAATACACAAGTACATGATAAAACAGTAACGTGTTTGCTGTGGAATGCGTGCGTTTCGTTAGTGTGTCAGTTTAAACTGTGCCGCTTCTATTATTATGCCAATAGTGGCTTTTAATAAACAGAGTAACTTGTTTTTAAAAGAGCTGTCTTAGCACGCTTGTCACAATACATTTATTTGTGCTCTTATGTGGGTCTGGTGCATCGAAACCGAACTGCGCCCTCTAGAGTTGTGACGCGACACAAACAAGGAGGCAACATGGCTTTAAGTATGAAGCAGATTGTTCTCATTGTCATTTTGTCCAGACATTCTTTAAAGTATGCAACCACCGTTACAGCCGTGTATTTGCACCACCCAAGGAAACCCATCCAGAGATGCTGCGGTGGGAATCGAGCTCAAAACCATGAAGTTGTGGAGTTATATCACACTTTGTGTTTGTCTTCGGTCTATATTTAAATCACACTAATTTCTTAAGAAAGCTTCCCAGTTCCCTGGAAATGCAGGATATTGTCTTTTAATTGACAAACACCTTCTCTGCTCAAAGAGAAGCCTTAAGGCTTGAGTCAACAAACCAGCATGAGGAAACCAATGATTGAGTAAAGAAAATGCTTTTCAAAGGGGACTGTTTTAATGTCTTTGCCTGCTCAGGGGCCTCCAGACGTCTTTCTGCGATGGGTCTGCATAATGGCTGTATGTTGATGAGGCCTCATTGGAGTATGCTCGAGAGTAACGAAAACAAACACCCCTAATTGTCCCCCACCACCGTGGACCCAGTAAGCCCTTGAAGGAGGTGTCTGGCATCCGCGTGTGAGGGCCGTGCACGGAGATCAGCCTTAAGGCTTGAAAAATGCATGAGGCCACCATCATCCATATTCAGACAGTGGCTCTTAGCTTGCTTGTGCTGATAATTCGATTTATGCAGACTGAAAAATGGTTCCAGGCAGCCCCCCACCCCTTTGACCAAACTTAACGAACCTTCCCTCAGGGACCTTGTTTGGAGCCTGGTGCTCTTATCAGACGTTTATGAGTTTCAAAACTTTGCCATTTGTGTTTAAATGGTTCTCCGGCAACCAATCGGCTCTCCCCTAAATCAACAGAAGTGTAATTTAAAAAGCTGCAAACCAACAAAGAAATCAAGAGCCTCACACGCCAGTAATTAAGCAAGATGTAATTCTACATACAACCAACAGGGCTAATTAATCAGGCTACTGCTTTGAAATACGACATTTCATGAAATTAAAAGAGGAATTTGCAATTAGTCCATCTGCCTCCTGTTTATTCTGGTCAGGGTGAATGAGGAGTTGGCAGTCACAGTGATTGATACAAATGCCTGAGGGGAAGGAATTCGCGGGGGTATTTTGTGAAGAAAAAATGGATCATATTTGTATGTGATATGCCAATTGTTATCAAGAATCTCCTGACCATTTTTTTTTTTGGGGGGGGGGGGAGGAAAAAAACATATTGGGCTAACAATAGACAACAGAAAGCTGTCTGTTTCTCAAATTTAATTTAAATGTCTCCAAATCAAATGAGGTGAAACCACCGTAAACTGGTTTACATCAGACAAGGAAAGATGAAACAAAATTTAATTTTGAAAATATTTTAGATGCACTTGCTTTTTTTTACAGCGATAATTACGAATATGTATGTTTTTTATATTTTGCTACTTTGATTACTGTGATTTTGTCTGTTTTTGGTTTTGAATGATAATACCCGCTTCTTTTTTCTCTCTGTTATCCAATCTCCCTTTCCCCTAAGGAAAATTTACAGGCAGGAAATTACATTTGTTACATGAAATGCATGTTTATCTAATTAGGGATTTAATTGTGTTTTAGAGACAAGCTCTGCATTGAGATGAGGCATTGCCATTCAATGGGTAATTGAAACATGATATATATGTATATGATGATATTTTTAAAACAAGGACCTTTCCCAAATGTAAGGCTGGGATACTCAGTGTTGACGGGCAGCGATTTTTTTAGCTCAGGATTAACTGTGCAAGACACAGGAGTCTTTTGGCAAAATAGTGCCAGACAAATTAAGTAAACTCACCCAATTATCTGAAACAAACCACTCAAGTACACCAAGCAAATGATTCACCAAACCTGACAAGCTATCTATGCCTCAGGAGGAGTGCATGAGACTTAAGATTAAGCTGGAGGCAGAGGTGGATAGTTCAGGTCCAGAAAGTAAAAATCCAGACCAAGATTTTGAGTCAACCAACCAGTTGAGTACTACAGTATATGACTGTGAGTCTTTATACTCATCTGGTTGGTTGAAACAAAATCTGGATTTTTACTTTCTGGACCTAAACTATACACCTCTGACTGGACACTGTTTATATAGCCACCAGAGCTGATAAATACTGGCAGGTCTTGTTGTGAGGGTAATACACTCCCTCCTGGAACAACCAACCCTGGAAGCAGGTTCTACCTGGCTCATGGAATATAGAACAGTAAGTATTTTAAATATATTAGTTAAATATTGATTATTATGAACATTAATATAAAACAAAATACTTTTTCTGCCATGACACTAAATGTGAAATAAGGCTTTAACCAGTACAGGGATGCAGAGGCAAATGATTTAATGATTAAATGATTGAAACACTAACATGGATGAACAGCATTGTAATAGTCCTTGAAAGATAAAGGAAATTTAATCAAATTTGTAATTTCTCTACAATCTTAATTCAAAGGGTCCATAAAAAGATACTTAAGATATCTCAAATTGTTTTGCCTTTTTAATATTGGAGGTATTTTTCTTATCTTTTTCTTTGGAAATGCGATAAATGGATGGATTTTTCCACCACTTCAGCTGCTCCTTCATTGTTATTGACTTGAAAACTCTATTATATCCATAAAATTGCACCTGTTCTATAATCACCACGACTCCAGGACTATCAAATGATTTTTATTGGATGCAGGAAGACGCAGCCGCCCGCCTGCTCACTTTGCCCCATTTTAACAAGACGGCCTGATTAGAAAGCCGTCTCTCCACAAATTGATGTTAGCCATTACAAACAGAATTAGGCGTGATTCGATTTCGCAGAGATGGTAGCTGTTTTTTACAGGAATTTATTTGTTTATTCGGACGAAATAGAAGGCGGAGATTCACAATCCCAACGGACAAAGTAATCATTCGTTCACTGACCTTCTTCTCTGGCTCAGCTCAAAATATAAAAATCTGCAGTTTTATGCAATGTAGAGGGGTGTGGGGGGCGAGGTTTAATATCCTCCTAACTTCCACCATCTGACTAAAATTTATACCCAGTTATAAAATTTGCTGGCGTTGACTAGTAAATTAGTATCTATTGTTTAAAGAAAATACAGGCAGTTTGTGACTGACGTAAGTAATGCACTCCAGAAACGCTTACACAAGTCAGATTTACCCCTACATTACTAAGAAACACACATTAAATAATTGAAAATATGTGTGAATTTACTTACAGGTAAGTGTGTATTTTTCGTTCTTGCGTTAGAGTTTCTGTAAAATCCATGGATCGTGGATATTTTTTGTGTAAGTCTGAATTTACTTTAAGGTCAATCTACGTAAGTTGAGAGCTGACTATATCACGTTTCATTTCAATCTTAAGAGTGGAACAGCGTGATCTGTATTCCTCACTGTCAATCTGAGATATGTGGCGAACATGTGATGTAGGTCAGTTTTGGGTCATAAAACTGCAAAGATACACCAAATCCCCCGTTGCTAACGTTTATTAGCACTCTGGCTAAAGTCTAAGGCTGCTCCACTGTATTTGACAGCTTGTGAACCTGCTCAATAATAAAATATGAACTCGGCGCCTGGTGTTTGTTGATCTTCCTGGTCAGACATGAATGCACATCAGTACTTGGGCAGAGAGTAAATAAGCAGCCAGTAAAAACGACACTTGAGCAATGTTCAGTGCTTTGGCTATTGGCACTGAGGTCACGTAAACAGTGCTGCAGGGCGCTCCATTCTGCTACTGGATGTCACCATTTTCTATTCAGCCGTATGAAAGCCATCAGAATTTGTCCCCTAATATCTCAGGGGTGATTTTGCTCATCTGTTTCATGTTTGCGTGACATCTCTATGCCACCTGGACGTCTCAACTTATTTAAATGGCATCTTTGTCTAACACTGTTCCATGATAATACTTGTTTTAGTGTCTCTCTTTTTTTGTCAATACACAAAAAGCGAATTCAGTATTCAAACAGATCAGCCATACGAAAAACAAAGTTTATCCACTTGAACTGCTTCATGCTGTTTGGAACGCTGCAAAGAGTAATTTTAACATATAATGGACATTAATGATAATGAAAATTGTGAAAAAATATGTAAATATTAAAGATTACATTATATTAATCACATTAGTTTTTATGAAACCAACAGTATGAACACCCCTCCTTGGATTGCGACCTTATCGTGGTGGAGGGGTTTGCATGCCTCAGTGACCCTGGGGGCTATGTTGTCAGGGGCAATAGCCCCTGGTAGGGTCTACCAAGGCAAAAAGGTCCCAGGGGAGGGGCCAGACAAAGAGCAATCCGAAAAATAACCCTATGATAAGATATTCAAGCAAAGTCCCGTTTCCCTCGCCCGGACTAGGGTCACCGGGGCCCCACCCTGAAGCCAGGCCTGGGGGGGGGGCCCGTTGGCGAGCGCCTGGTGGCCGGGCCTTAGCCCGTGGGGCCCCGCCGGGCATAGCCCGAAAGAGGCACACGGGACTGTCCCCAGGCGGGCCCACCACCCGCAAGGGGAATGTCAGGGGTTCGGTGCATTTTGGATCGGGTGGTGGCCAAAGGAGGCCCTGGCGGTCCAATCCCCGGCTGACAAAACTGGAATGTCACCTCTCTGGTGGGGAAGGAGCCCGAGCTTGTGCGCAAGGTTGAGAGATATCGACTAGATATAGTCGGGCTCGCCTCAACACATAGCGCCTCAACACAACGCATAGGAACCAATCTCCTGGAGAGGGGCTGGACGCTCTTTTCTTCTGGAGTTGCGGCGGGTGAGTGACGCTGGGTAGGGGTGGGGCTACTGGTGGCCCCACAGTTCGGTGCTTTAACAACGGAGTTTACCCCGGTGAACGAGAGGGCTGTCTCCCTGCGCCTTCGGGTCGGGGATAGGTCTCT
>JAODJW010000026.1:3690783-3702380 GCA_026777045.1 Hyperopisus bebe
CAGACCCAGGACTCGCTGGAGGGATTATATCTCTCGGCTGGCCTGGGAACGCCTCGGCGTCCCCCCTGAGGAGCTGGTGGAGGTAGCTGGGGAGAGGGAGGTCTGGGCATCTCTCCTGAAGGTGCTACCCCCGCGACCCGAACCCCAGACAAGCGGAAGATGATGGATAGATGGACGAACAGTATGAACATAATAAAATACAAAATATATAAAATATAAAGACAGAAAATGTAAGAGTGATATGCATTCTGTGCAGGGTTACAGCATTTTACACAAAAACCAAAGAACTAATACAGAGACAAACGTGGTCAGGTTTCATGAACAAAAATACTACCATTTAAGGATTGACAGAAAGCCAGATGGTCTTTTTTATGCATAGAATCAGAAGCATCCATTCCGTTCTAAGTCCTCAGTCCGTCCTGTCTGACCGTTACCCAGAGAGGGGTCACAGTGACCCCGGCACATCTCCTAGTATCCACAGGACACAGGATACCGTGGATGGGAAGGCAGACGCACACACTGGCAATGACATCATACCACATAAGTGTTTGTGTTTGTGGGAGGAAAGCGAAGTGCCCAGTAGAGTGTCACAGAGACATTGGGGACACATGGGACTGTGTTATGTTGCCAGTGCATTGGGTGGGGCGTGGCCACCCTGATACAATCGCTGGCCCCCAAATGGCCCCACCAGCAAAAAAAAGAAGTGACTAGATAGTGACTACAAATAATAAAATTAATAGACTGTAAAACAACAAACCAAAGTGAATCAGTGTGCAGTTCCTTAACTTTCATGTTGACATAGTTTTTATCTCCTCTATATACTAAAAAATCTGTACCTAAATACAAATTATCCTCCGTGGGTGGCAGGGCATTCTGCGTGACAGCGCCTACACTCTGCAGTGCACTTCCTCACAGTCTGCGAGAGGAAAAGTCTGTTAAAATCTTCAAGTTCCAATTGAAAACTCATTTATTTCAGGAATACTATAATGTGTTTGCCAGTATGCAACATTCTCGTTGTTGTTGTTTTGCTGTTGCTGTGTATTGTAAAACGTCCTTGAGTGTGAAAAAGGCGCTATCTAAATAAAACTTTTGGCTTTGGTGTGCCACCCCAAGAATCCCAATCTGGCCACAACTATGAAAAATTTCTGGGGGCACTATTGTAATTTGCTAGCAAATCTCTGATAAAGCATACTGTATGTTCATACTGTATGAAATGTCTAAATATGTTATTTTTGGTTGGGACTGGGGAGGGAAGAGAAAGGCAAAAACACACACAGAACCAAGCAATTAAATAATTTGTGCAGCTAAAGGCTGAAAGAGTAGGTGGTCCCTTGTCTAGATGACCAATTATTTTAATTTATGTCAATCGAATAATTAACACCTTCAGTGGATGTACAGCCAGCAACTGCCAACACGTTTCATTTTAAAAGTATTAATTACTTTGTTTACCAAATTATAACTCCTGCTTGTGATTATTAATGTATCTGACTTATTTTAGATGAAAAACAACTATTTGTTAACTGTTTCTTATCCATATTCACTTCACCATGTTTTTCACTGAAGATTATACATTTTATGAGTAAATAACATCTTGAAATCTCATCTTTGATATTTTATGAAATGAACATTACTAGTACCTTAATATGCATGAATTCATTCATGTATCTATCACTTATGCAAGTCACATAATGTATTTGAACACTGGGTCATAATTAAAATAATAAAATTCCATCCATCTGTTCTCCATCTGATAATATACCAATAAACAAAAATATATAATAAACAAAAAATTTGTACCAGAATACAGCAGTCATTAATGATCTTTTAAAAATTAGTAGATGACTGTGAATCATCATCATAAAGTTTGGGATTGTATATTATGCACTAAGATTGCAAAAAAAATTGAAAAAAAAAATCACTAATACATCAGAGGTCACAATGCAGTCTTTAGACTTTATCTACTATGTCAGTAAGTAGTGATTTTGACTATTGTATGACACAGTGAGGAACAAGGAAAAGCCCTTCATGCTCAGCTTTTCTGTTTTATGGACTCTTTTTCGCTTATTAATAGTGCTTGATATTGATATAACCTTTTCAAAAACCCAACGTTTTCTTTGTCTTTTACAGTAACAATTAGTAATAATTTACAATCATTCAGTTGTTGTAAGCCATCGATTCCTTTTCCGAAGGCATATAAATGTAAAAATAAATGTATTTTGTAACGCTTTACATTAACTGCACCTTCATGATGCCCTTATAATGCATTCATAGAACATTCAGTGCTCCTACATAATGCATTTATAAAGCATTCATAAGAAGCCTCTAAGTATACCTTAATATCCTAACATACCTTAACAGCCTTAATATACACTAAAACAAATATTATATGATAATAACAAACATTATAATCATTTAATCTGATAATGTTTGTTATTAATGTATATTAAAGCTGTTAAGGTATTTTAAGATGTTAAGGTATTAATACATGCTGACTATGAGTGTTCTATAAATGCATTATGAATGCATTATGACAGTGCACTGAATGTTCTATTAATGCGTAATGAATGCTTTATGAAGGTTCAGTTCATGTAAAGTGTAAATATGTATTTTTATATATTATGCAGTGAATTTTTTAACAAGTCTGTTTTTTTCTTTGAAGGCTGTGTGGGTAGAGTGCAGGTTCACACAATTCATTATTCATTCACTGTATTTAGTAATCCAGCAGTGTCTGCATGCAGCACGACGCACACATGTCTTCATGCGTGATCGCTAAGGATTCCCAGCTCACTCCTCTCGCAAGGCCAGAAAACAAATTTGTAAACATCATGTTTTGCATTCTTCCTCAACAAACTAAGACGTTATTCAGTGCTGAGTTCAAACTTCTGTTGTGCTGCATGCAGTCAACGAGATTTGTGAAGCATTTCGCTTGTGGATAAACCTCCTGCAAAGCAGATCAGCCAAGCAAACCGATAATTACAGGGCGTGCTTTGGAGAGGTGGCATGTAGTGTGAATATACCATGGTACTTTGCTGCCATCAAGAACAGAAGAAAATATGACCAAAAATCATTACATTCATCATTCATCAAGGTGGCTACAGGCCCAGTTACACAGTATACAGACATTATAGATTATAGCTTTTATTTTTTTGTTGCACCTTTTTAAAACTGTTTAGGTTAAATACTCTGCTGGCAAAAGGGTAGTCATGGCTCTCCAGGGAAACAGGACCCTTTTGATCCAGGTCCTAAATTAATAGCCACCAATCACAGAATCTCGGCTGCTGTGACATAAAACTATTACAGGGGAGACCTTTCTTTCCAGGAAAGGCCACTCAGTCCACGGTTCCCTGCTCTCGCTCAAAGCGGCGACACGCTCCACCCCCCCCACTGCTCGGAACTTGCCAGAAGAGACAGTTCCCCAGGTCCGGAGATGTACGCCACAGGAAAAGAAACCCTGTCAAGTGAACCAGTTTTGCACTGGGACAGCCATCGATCAGGAAAGTGCTCAGCGGGACCGCTGAACAGCAGGATGCTGTAGAGGAAACAACAAAAAAGCGTGGCGAAGAGGTGTGGCCAGAAGATCGACAACCCTCTTGTGAATGATTAAGTCCACATTGACCAATCAGAGTACAGTTTCTTCTGGAAGACCTGTCCTGGCTCAATACAATCAGATGGATATGAACATACATAATAAGATTTATACTATATAAAGCAGCGATGCTGTGGTGAGCAGCTTCCAGCCTGTGCTCTGCATCTGTGCAGTTTGCATCTTCTCCCCTTGTCATATGAGCTATCTCTGGGTGCTCTGGTTTCCTCCCGAAGTTCAAAGACATGGAGTTAGGCTAATTGGTGTCTTTAAATTGCCCACAGTCTGTGCCTAGTAATGGACCGGCATCTGGCATCCCGTCGAGGATGTAGCACAGCTTTGTGCAGTATGGCAGTGTTTTTCATCCCGCTCCTCGGGGACTCACAGACGGTCCGCGTTTTTGCTCTCTCCCAGCTCCCTGCCAGACAGTCCACATTTTTGCTCCCTACCAAGAGATGGGAGGGAGGAAAAATATGGACTGTCTGGGGTCCTGAAGGGCTGGGTTAAGAAACACTGCCTTATGTTGTCTAGGATAAGCTCCAGCCACGACCAACACCCCCTCCACCACCCTCCAGGACTCAAGTTGGGCAGTTAGACAGGGGGTGCAGTATGAAAGAAGAAGGTGAGGGTCTATCTGTATTTCCTTTGTTGTCAAATATTTTTCAAGGCTTCCAATTTAACAAATATGATAGTTTTGACAGTTTCACATGATTGTAAAGATACAGGCTACCATTCCCTTAATCAGTAACCCTTTTTTTGCCACTGACATTGTTTAGTATTTCTGATGACAGGAAAAACACCATGAATACAACAAGTACATGAAGTTATCAATAAACAGGAGGAATCATTGAATGAGTCATCAATCAGTAAAATAATCAGTCAGTTAGGTTGCCAACTAAGTTCGTGGCTCCATGTCTCACAGACAAACAAAGATGACACCAGCAGTTAAATATACATGCCAAAACTCTACAAGGTTTAATCTACCGATGTTGCTAAAAGGACATTGACAGCATTAGTTAAATTCCCTCAGGGCGTCCCACCAGTATGAGATCACAGGTGGGTTGCAAAGGTTTCCGAGGCGACCACCAAGCCGTCTGGCAACTGGATGAAATTGAATTCCGGTGTGAATTAATCAATAAATGTGAAATGATAAATTGGCAGAGTGGATCAAATCGAATCATCGCAGAGGGGGGTGGTGGAGCAACTGTGCTGCCACTCTGAATACATCATTTCCTGTAAAGGTCTGCTCTCAAATCACGTTACCACTGACTTCTAAACCTGAAGGAAGGACAGGCATTGTCAAAATATCCATCACCCGGAGTTTTCAGTGTATTCAGTTATTATTGTCAAGGCCAGCGGATCATTCCAGAAGGAACACGCCTCGTGGGCTTTTCATGCTGCTGCAGTGCTTGTATAAACATATACCTCCCGGCCAGCTTCCGGTGATCTTTGCCCCACCTTTCAGTCTCCCACGGTCCAGCTGTCGAGTGCGGAGAAGCAGATACCTGACCCTCGCCGGTTCGTTATCCATGCTGAGCCAGCCTCTGAGGGCTCCCGCTGGGTACAGGGAGTACATGCTCCATCTAGCCTCTGGGCTAAACTCTGGCGCTTATCTACCCTGATTACAGCAACTCCCTCTGGGCGCTGGCTTCCATTAACCTCCATCTAACCCATCACTGTACTGGCTGACTGGCTATTCCCTCTCCTCATCTATGCTGGCACCGCACTTCTGCTCCATTCTTTCCACCACCTAGCAGTTCCAGTCACTGCCTGCTGCCCTTTCAGATCCCCAGATCCTCATCCCCAAACCTCACCCCACCCTGACCCTCCTGTCAGCTCCACAGCAGTCCAATAAGGCAGTGACTCCAAACCCAGTCCTTGGGGACCCCCAGACAGTCCGTATTTATGTTCTCTCCCAACTCCCAGCACACACATACCAGGTTTTTGAAGTTCTTGATTGGCTGAAAGATGGGTAGGTGGGAAGGAGTAAAAATGTGGACTGTCTGGGGGTCCCCAAGGACCGGGCTTGGAGTCACTGCAATAAGGCAGAGTACCCTTCTGCTCCAAGCTCAGGTTGCTGTGTCAGCATTCAGTCACTCCCACGACCCATTCAGCCACTTCATCCAAGTTTATTTCCCCAGTCCCAGGGTCATACAGCTTTAATGAAATTACAGTGCCAACAAAAGCTAGCAATGGAGGACTTTATCAGAGTCTGTTCTCTTCACAGGTAATGGGGAACCCACCTCAATTTACTGACAAAAACCATTTCTTTGAATCGACAGGATAATTTTGCATACAAAGATCATGGGATATGAGAAAATGGGAGTTTTTTTTATTTTACGACCAAGAAATGTTTCTGACATATAAAGAGTGTATGGTTACATAGAAGGAATACATCATGTTATGTTATATACAATTACATAGAATAGAAGAAGTGCCCTGGCAAAATAATCCTTTATATTAGGTTGTGAAAATATCTTTATTCACAGGCAGTGGCTCTCAGGATAGCACTCTGGAGATGAGGAAGTTCACGGAAGCCTGACGCCCATGCTGGCCCGGAGAGAGGTAAGCGGCCGAGGCAGGGAGGGGCTTCCCATCGGGGACGAGGCAGGCAGCTTTGCAGAGAAGGGGCGCATTCGGAGGCAACGGGAGGTCTCCACACCCGGTCGGGGTTCACAAAAAGCCCAGCCATGAGTCTGAGGCATTCATCAGCCTCACCCTGCCCCCCCATCGCATCAGAGCCCAGTGATTATGCCAATGCACCCCCCCCCCCCAATGGATGGCTGCGGCAGCATCATGAGGAAGGGAAAATGAGTAGCGGGGCCGGTGGGTGTGGGGGGGGGGGGTGCATTAAATAGTAAAAATGGATCACTGCTACAGATGCAAGGTAGCTTTGAGCCCACGCTTGGAAGGGAAAGTCAGAGAGCCGCAGAAACTTTGCTGACCAGCTGCTGAGAAAGAGGAGAATATTGAACATGGCAGATAATGAGGGGGGGGACAGACAGAGAGATGGAGAGATAAGGAGGATCTGAAGAGGAATAGCGGAACAGAGAGATCTCCGGGCTGATCCACAGATGGCCATAGTTGTCTTTGTTATGGGTGCCGTGCCATGAGGATTCAACTTTGTTATCTTCTTCTTCCCACTTTGAAAACACCAATTAATTCTACATTCACGCCCCCCTCTGTAAAGTTGCAAGGTGAACCATGCTGCCGGAATGGTAAAGAGGGATGTTTGCCGCAACAGGAAGCTTCTGTCGTTCAGAGTGGAGGTGATGCAGCCTGATTTCCTGCCAGGCCTTCCCCAGGCTTCTCGTCATGAAGCGCTTGATAACGTCGAGCAGAGCTAACTAAAGCGAGAACGGCCATTATTTTCGTATCAGACTAAACAAAAAGAGTGCCAGTGAGTGATAACGTTGTCTCTGTTGATTTGTGGTGTTTTACAAACTAAACATGAAAGTATGAACATGTTGGAGCCATGAAAATGTAATTAATATAAGAAGCATAATTAATAAAAGGTGTTTCCGGGTTTGGAGAGAGACAGTGATGTAAAACCAAAGATCGAGATGCTTATTTACTATTCACACAGTGTACATCGTGATTTACTATGTGCTAATTTCCGTTAGCAAGTCTGTGAGAATTGCCATCTTATCCTGGCATCAAACGCTAGCAGAATTAGCATTCACTTGTGTAAGATTGCATTACAAATCCATTCCGTTCAGCTGTTCTATAGTACTAGTAGTAACATAAGCAAGAGGTTGTAAATGTTCAAGTTCTGAGTTATCTGGAATGCATCAATACATTGGGGTGTGCAATATTTGTAATAATGAATATTATATAGAATATGCCCTTTGTCCTTCAGATAATCCATGCATATAGATTGATATCGACCAATCAGATGGCAGTGACAGAATCAGCTCAGTCTGGTCACGCTAATAAGCAGGGCCATGTCAGCGCGGGTACAGCTTGGGTACGGCTCGCATAATGTACAATGGGAAACTGTCAGTTCGGTTCGATTCTTGGTGGCATTAGAAAAGCACCAATAGTAATAGAGTTAACAGAGATGTATAGTATGAGGAAAATTACGTTTTTTGAACATTGAAGCATATAAATCTATTCTTGTAGAACCTAAATATAAAATTCTGAACTGCAAAACTGAGTGTGTGTGTGTCTGCATGTTTTT
The DNA here is from genome assembly GCA_026777045.1 of Hyperopisus bebe. Taxonomy (NCBI): domain Eukaryota; kingdom Metazoa; phylum Chordata; class Actinopteri; order Osteoglossiformes; family Mormyridae; genus Hyperopisus; species Hyperopisus bebe. The sequence continues at coordinate 3,698,547 of JAODJW010000026.1, forward strand.
GTGTGTCTGCATGTTTTTGTGTTTGTGTGTGTGTGTGCATACGTGTGTGTATGCATGTTTTTTGTGTGTGTGTGGGTGGGTAAGCAGCTAAATTACTTCGCCTATTGAAAATAAACCTCACAAAGTTCATTTTCCACTCCACTCTAATTTAAAAAGCAGATTCCATGTGTTCTGGGTGTCATCTGTATCTATAATTGAACTTTTTTTATGTAACGTGGAAATTGGTGCACTGTGGGCCTTGCTAAATCAGTTACACAGAGCCACAGAACAAACCCGATTCCCATCTTCGACACAGTATATAATAAGCGGCGTTGCACACGTAACGGGAAGTGGAGCTTGCTGAGCTGACAGCGCTTATTTGCTTAGAGTGACTGAAGCACCCTCACAGCACTGCTGTGACTACAGTGCTGATTCCCTGCTAGGCCTCCAAACACTCTGAGGGCCTGGAGGGAAGAAACCCGGCTCAACTGCAGGCTGACATTTCTAGCAGAGGATGAATTTTTCTTCCTGGAAGGTCTTCCAGCCTCTTCTCCAATGGATTCCTTTACCTTCACAACCCTCTTTGCACGTAAGGAGAAATGCAGCCGCATGCTTGGGGACAAAAATTCTTCATTGCAATCTGCAATTTATTTTGTCCCCCCTGCTTCAATTCAGGTCTACCACCCCCCCCCATTTATCTGTTTGGGAGCCGCTGTCCCTTTGAGTACTAAATCACTCATGTTTACACCAGAGTGGAACAGCCTCCTCTTGAAAACTAACCTCAACCAACTCCACCCGATTATTCTGTGGCCACGAATATAACGAGCCGCTCCATCTCATTTGCCGCTTCATTATCTTGGGCGGACAGCGGTGTCGGCAACACTATCGCGCACAGATTAGCCTTCCGTCGTCTTGTCGAGTCCAAACAGCGCCACGGTTTGTTTACCCCGTCCACATCCACAAAGCTTCACCTTGCCATGTCTTTACCTAGCGAATAGGCTTCTGAAGAATGGACTGCCCCTTCAGGTGTACCTTCCCTGACCTCCCCCGACACTCATGCTATGGCTTTATTTCCTGCAAGTCACGCACTGAAATACAAAACTTTCAAAGAGCCTTTGCAAGCAGAGAAACATCCCATTTGCAGCGCCCGAGCTAGCTTGCGATAAAAGGTCAAAGCTTGTTAACAATTCTTTCCTTCTGTGCGATGCAAATGGGGACCAGAGAACAATGGGAAGATGGGATAAGTAACACAGCAAAGCTAATGTCTTCCCACCTTTGATTGCATAAAGAACAGAAAATAGTCCCCCAGTAGCAGCAATTCTTTCTCATTTAAGAACAAAGCTATTTGTGTGAAGAGAGAAAAACAATACGTAAGGCATTTTTTCAAATGGGAATTTTTTTAAATTGTACCTTCCTGTTTTAGGTTGCTTGCCGACAATCGTAAATGGTTATATAACTCCTACTAGTATTATCAACCTGTTCGGTATCTAAAGAAAAAATGGTTCGAGAATAATTTGGGGATTAAAAGAACTATTTCCTTGAGAAAGGGGTAAACAGAACAACAAATATTTTGCTCTAACAAACAACCTGAGATAATAACCTAGCAATCGGAGCCTATTATTGGCTCAGGCGCAGGAAGTGATGAACGGCTCCGCTCTCAGCGAGGACGTGGCGGGGCACGGCCAGGGAAAATCCCATTTAATTTCCATCCGCAGCGCTGCACCTCGGGCAGCGTGAGTAGCCTGCGCACGCGTCTCCAGACGAGCGAGGCAAGATCGCTCTTGGAGATAGCTGAGCTCTCACCCTGCTTCGCCCCAGGGAGCCAGAGCCGCTGTCCGTTTCCGAGCGCGGACAGGCGTTTCATAATGATGGAATGCACAGACTTTATCTCCACAATGGAACAAATTGCTTTCTGATAAGGATGGAGGAGTTGTTTATTTACGTATAGTGGATGCCTTGGTCATTCACTTACACCTCCTGTCATTTTTTTTTTAAAACTTTGACCAGCTATCTTACTTTCCTTGCGAGCTGCTGAGGAAGAACAAATTGGGAGCAGAGGAAGAAAGAAATCAACAGAGTACATAACAAAAGGCAAACACAATAAAACCCAAAATGATGAATCCATTAATATGCCTTTTCTGGCCTATCACATACTCCCAGCACATTGCCATCAAAATGAAAAATGATCCTCTCTAAAGCGGAAGGCTGTCTGAATACCCAACTGCTGCCGGACGCTTCTGCCCGTCTGCCGCCGCTTCCTATTGTAGCGTTTATTATTACGCTGTAACAATGCTCCCGTTTCCATGACGCTCCTTAACAGGGTCTCACGCGTGACAATCCCCGCACTCCATTTCCCCTCAAAAAATTTTGCCCAATTTTTCACGCTTAACATTTCACTGAACGTGTGCCGTGCATATACGTGCAGGAAACTCACGTTTTGTTCGTGAAGATCTATTTCTGAAAAAAGCAATTTAGGTCGAGCTAGCCTGGCTCCTGCCGTTATCTGTACTGGATTGCTATTCATCCTCATAAATTTAAAATGTGAGAATGTAAAAACTGTGCGGAGTTAACACATATTGCCATAACAAATTGCCGTTTGTCGCAGCCAGTTATTGTGTCTGGCTGTAATTGAATTTAATGTGATGTCAGATGCAATGCTTTCTTACAAGTCAAAATTTCATTCATAGTTTTGCAGAAAACCACACATATAAAAATGCATGACCAGAGAACAGTGGAAAAACCAGAGATGTACATGGAAACGGCAACATGAATGTCTGTATTGTGCTGTATTGTGTTTTGCTTTGTCAATTTGTTGTATTAGGAAGTAAGTGATTGCACTCCCTGTGGATTTAAAGTAGGTAAACATAAGTTTATTGTAACTGACCTGACATTACAATGCAACATGAGAGCAGTGATCAGGCAGGTAAAATAAATCGTAGGATAAGGATGCTGTTCAGGACAAGGCCCAGACCTTAACAAGGGGCAGCACTCTCAACTCTCAGCTAGTAATGCTAATTCTATTTAATATGCAGATTGCAGCATGACAGTATTGGAAGGGAGAGTGAGTCAGGTGACCTAAGTTCGCATGCTGATTGGTGTTTCCGTCTCGCCTCATTCCGTATTTCCTGCGATGCAGCATTCTTCAGAATTGTTAAGCATGCAGCCAGCATTTCTCTTGTTGAGGACATTACTTTTCACATGGTTCTGTTCAACACCCCCAAAAGAGGCAGCTTCACAAGTTCACAACACGTGTTTGAATAAAATGCAAAGTTTAGCTTCTTTCATTAGGACTAACAAAAATATTCTCACATCTCGCTCCGTGTGACTCAGAATGACAGCGACGAAGACAAATGTAAATGAAACCCGATCACAGCCTGACAGTGGCAGTGACACTATTACTAGTAGCCAGACAGCAGCTTTGAATAAAAACACAGCAAATAAAACCACTTAATTACGCACAGATTACAGAACCCAGTAATTACTGGGCAGACCAATGCCAGCCACAGTGACTCAGAGTATTTATAAGTCTTATAAATCTTGTTCCTTCACATTATTGTTAATACTGTCACTGTCAGTTATACGACTGATTGCTTCAGACATTTTGAACATCCCTTTAAGGGATCATCTGCATTTATCAGCTCATTAAAAATCAAAGCCCAAGCCAGCCTCTTACAGTCTTTCTGTACATCGTAGGTATCCGAAGACTGCCACGTTAAATTCACGGTGTGCTAAAGCTATTAATAATTTTTAATAATGCAATATGCATGGTTGTAATAAGTGCAAGTGGGTTGTTATAGCATATTTCCATAGTCACTGTAGATCCCGGGGGTTTTAGAAATAGAGCTGAGGGTGCCC
>JAODJW010000026.1:3702495-3714249 GCA_026777045.1 Hyperopisus bebe
GCACCCCCCCCCCCCCCCCCCACACACACACACACACACACACACACACACATATACACACATATACATTTCCGCCAAGAACAGACATTTTAAAGTCTACCCAAAAGGCAATGTCATTTAAATACACCATATTCTCCACATTATCTACCCTTCAGTGGATGACTTCTGGTATGAGGGCTACAAGACCTTGATATAAGGCGCTGGAAAGCGTACCCATGTCATAGACGTGTAACCCTTGCCAGATTTGACCTCATTACCGCTCTTATCTCTTTAAAGGCTTTGAACCAGCTTAAACGAACATGAGCCAAAGCGCAAGGTTCACCTCCCAGCTGCCGCTCACTGTGCATGTCCTCCCTCCATCCCATGCGGCTTTCCACTGGGAAGCCCAACTACTTCCCATGGTCAGAAAAAGGTGCTGATAGCTTCATTGGGCGCCTGTAAAAACGCCCCTTTGTGCGACTAGCCGGCTCACAGCGACCCTGTGCTGGGTGAGAGGTCAGAATATTCAATTCATTCTATATTTAAATAGCGCCTTTCACTACAGGGTCGCCCTAAGGTGCGTGACATGGGCGTGTGGTAATACATTACATAATACATGAAATTGTGAAAAGAGGAAAACAGAAAGAAAGAATGAAGGATGAAATGCTAGTAGTCAATGGAGGAGAGGAACCAAAAACTCCCAAGTAGAGACACAGGAATCTGTAGGGGTCCAAGGTTAACTAGCTGCCCAAAGCCCCCCCCCCCCCCCACCCAGGCAGAGAATGGGCCAGCTTTCTAAAAGCAAAATGTAAGCTGTGGTCAAGGTCAAAGCCTAAGTGCATTATTGAGTCAGTTCTCCATGCCAGTCTGTGTGAGTCAGCTGACTGAAGGCTGCACTCATGTATGAATTATGCCTTTATTCAAGGCATGGAGAGGATAAATAAGGAACAGCAGATCAGAAGGTAGATGAGGTAACCTGGAATTCAGGGTACTCTATCAATGTCCAGCCACCTGAACTTTGTGAGGCTGTCAGCACACGGACACATTCCACACCAGGCTTAGACTATCTGTTACGTCTCAGTCACCGCCCTCAGCCTTGCCAGGTTTATTAATCCAAATAAAGCGTAAATAAATTTGCAGGAGATGAATTCCTTCTGACCCCAACTAATTCCCGTAATGAAGACAAATGACAGCGGAATCGCTTTTGACTGCCCCGGTGACAAAGTTGTGGACATCACATGGCAGTCCCGTCCATTTTCGTTTGCCAGGGATCTGTGGCCAGATAGGATTGTTGTTTTACATCAACTCTGAGCGCTGCCCCCGTCTCCTTTCGCTTTCTCATAAATAACGAAATAACAACATGGATGTCATGCCTTGTCACAGTTTCAGATGTTTCCGGTGGTTCTTGGTGGTATATACTGCTGGCTGCGCCTTGTGAATAACACAACAACACAGTGAAATCACAGTTATACTTAACTATTCAAAATGAGGTTAAAACTTTGATAATAAAATGCCCAACAGCATTAGCATAAATGTTTGTCACAGCACAGTAACATCATTTGCCATGCGTTCGTATCCGCAGCATATTACCTGTCATTCAGTTATCTGACACTTTTGTTTTTTAAGTCCTTTTTTAAAACTGTCAATAGATTGAGGTGCCCTCGGAGTGTCAGGAAGGGCATTCCATAGGCGAGCCAGGTGCAGCAGCACAGAGGGCTGATCACCCATATGGGTTTTGAGGGTTGATTTGAGATTCTTAGATTCACTTAAACTGTTACCTTATATTTTCCCTGCCAGGGGTTATGCATAACATTGGCAATACTCAACCAATCCCTATGTCCCAGACACACTAGCCAAAATGGCTTCTTTATTATTCATCTGTTCATCCCGTGTTGCCACCCAGTCCCTCTTCATTCTGGAAATGAAGGCCCCAAAAAAGTCATTGTTCTTTCCATCCTTGTGACACAGGATGAATTTGCACCCAGAGCTGCTTAACCACCCCAGCACCACTCTCAGATTCAGTGACTAATTTGTAGGTCACACCTCAAACTCAGAGGCCACTCGTTGAGTCATACTGCCCCTCACCCCAACCCCTAGACACCTCTGTCTTGTAGAGCCCTCGTACAGAAGCCTCTGGCAACAATGGGTCAGGCGGTAATTGCTAATGGTTAAATAGCATTGAGTTACACAGCTTAAGGTTGATTCTGTGGGCACTTACAGTGCCCTTATGAATTCTGTGGCGTGTGTGGTGGTGGCACCATTCACCATTACCATATTAATTAGTGAAAGTCAAGAGGTACCACTCACCAGTATAAAGCAACGCCTTTATATTTTAAAGCATTTTCTGTTATCTAAATGACACAAATCAGTTTTTCTGCAGCTTGTAAGATAAATACTGTATTGATCTTCAGAGACCCAGCTCTGGTTACTGACCTCCTTAGGAGAGGCTCAGATCTCAACCATTCAAATCCAATCTGAGCTCTTCAGCCAAAGGTCAGGTGGGGCAAAGGAATAAAATCCCAAAACAAATATGGCGACAGAAAAACTCCAGACTTCCGTCTGCCAGTCCCATATAACTTTGAAAACTGATATTAGTAGGCTGGCTTCAATAAAATGTCTCTGTCACGTGCTATACACTCTGCTCCAGATCCTTGGTCACATTGATACAAGTTCCATGGTAAAAACTCTTAAAAAAAAACTCTCAAAAAAAATGTGCGCTAATAAGCAGTTAGCACCATGCTTCTTATAGAAATGGCTCCCGTGCATCCTGGCATCCATGCTCAGGTCTCCTGCACTTTTACATTCCTGTGTAAAACATGTTCCATTTTCCTCTGCGTTAATATTTAATCAAAGAATCCCCACTGGGGCCGGGTTTAGAGACAGGTGACCTTGAAGGCGGCTGTATGCAATTAGTAGGATTTAACCAGTCCATCCACCCCCAAAGCTGAGTACTCAGCAGCATAATGAGGACGGCCTGAGAACCTTGTTGCCGGCCCTTCCCAGCAAAGCACTAGCAGCTAAGGAGCAGTGCGTGCAGTTGAGCCCTTCAAGGGTACTCTCAATTACCCTTAATTTATTCTACACTCACTAACGACAATGGCCCATTTATGTCATTATATTCGGGGGAGGGGAAAAATCAGCACTACAGATGCACAGATTTTGCCTAATATTAGACTGAGGCTGATTACTCTTGGAAAAGAACTGAAGAAAAATAGCTTCTGCATCTGTGTATGCCTCGACAAAACAGGCATGAGGAGCTCTCCATACGTTGAAAAACAGCCATGCATATTTTTCGATTTGAAAGATTTGGGGGGGCTTTTAGTGCTTGTCACACTGCATTTTTTCAAGCAGTGAACACTGGTCATTAGGATAGTTAGGTTATGAGTGCTGCATGTACAGTTAGCTTGGTCTATTCTTCCAGCTGCTTCCAGGGTTCGTCTGTAACTTGTGGCCCGCACTGGATTCCTGCTCACAAGGGTTGCTGTGGTGTCTGGTTCCCAGTCCATTTGGGCTTGGATTGACGTCTGAAAAATGTCCTGTTTTCATTGGGGGACTGGACAGAAGCAGCTAAGCCGAGGGAGATTTATTACGGACCAACAAGCCTAAAAAAAGCTACAACTGTTGGAAGCCACTTGAAGTCATTCTTCGTCTGAATTTGGCATAGACATTACAGGGTCCTATTCCTCTTAACTGTTCCAAACATGCCTGTCCCCACATAGGCAAAAAGTAGCATTAGCTGAGAAATGTTTTTAGGATCTCCATGATGGGAACAAAAAGGCATGATTTATTAGCTAAAAGACACAAAGCAGACATCCTTAAACTGTCTGCCCTGACACACATGGATTCCTATTTTGCAACCCGTTCCTAAAAATGGAAGGCCGGAGCAATTGTGGTTGCTGACGTCCGTTTAATTAGCAATGTGCCTACGCCAACTGTGACTCTATTGTGATAAGTGCTAATCATGGATTTTGCCAGACCTGGAATTTGTCTCAGTTGAAGCGAGAGAGAAGTAACAAATAAGACTTTAATTGCAATTTAGAGCAAACAATGAGTGTCAAGAAGCATGGAGCCTAACTGAGATGTACGAAAATTGTGTTTCTTATTGCCAGTGGCTGTGTGGCGTGTTTGATTGTGAACTTTGCATGCTTCCAGTATCTTTGTATTGTTTCAGAGAGAGTGGTATTGTCAGAAGGAACTTACTTTACGATATGCGTTTTCTCTTATATGCAGCTTTGATATTCTGAGGAGGAGTCACAGTTAATAATGCTGTCACTGTTCAAATCTTCAGTTGCCACAGAGATATTTTATGAGCACCTTAGTCATTCAAGGAGCATAAAAGAGCCGAATAAATATGGAATAGCTATACCAAAGCTAACGCTGCATAGATTGTTTTCCAAAATTTTTCTTTCATTCATTTTATGCATTATTCTTTCCAGTTTAAATCAACTCTTCACACAAAACTCTTCCCAGAGAACTAGAATGTTCTTCATAACCCACCACTAAGCTATGGCTACATTTGTAATTAACATTGTGTTATTTTGTCCATCCCCTGAAATTCCATGAGTAATACTTGTTACTTTTTAATTTCATGTTAGAATAAATTAAAATTTAAACTATTTTTACTTTTCTTAGACAGCGTACGTACTGTATATTTTGACGTTCCATTAATTAACACATAAATTATTGATTTCCTGATAATGTAGCTGTTAAACTGTAATAATAATGCACATGTAATAGTGATGCACATATTGTCAGCAGAGCACTATAAGGACTTGATCAGAAAATGCGGGGTAATAATATAGGACTAATTTCCACTTCATTCTCTATGAGTCCTATGTGACAGTAAGAAAGATAATTAGCCAGTTAGGAAACAGGAAACAGGCCAGCAGTTCCGGCTCCCCATCATCGTGTTGCAAATTATTAGCATAAAGTTTTCGCTTTTTTCAGGTTTCCGCCTCTCTTCTCATGTCTCTGTTGGCTCCTGAAGTCAACCAGAAGCTGCCTGTCGTAATGCAAACGAAGGCAATGGCTTCAAGTAGCTCACTCAAGGATTCCTATTTGCATGACCAAACTCTGTAATACTTGAATATAATGGATATAATGGTAACACTTTCTATGAATGCCACATCTATAAGAATCTATGAACACATTCATGACACATTATAATGCATTCATAAAGCATTATAAACATGCCTCTAAATTTTTACAGAGGCATAACACAAAATAGCCATGTTTATTATGCATTATGAATGCTTTATGAAGCTCTCATATGTAATGAACTGCAGATACCTTCATAATGCAGTACAAAGCTTACTTAATTCTTAAACTGTTCATTATAATGGACTATGAAGATATCTGTAGTGCATTATAGATGGACGCTTCATTGGAGCTTATGTAGTATCATAATTACCACTATAATGCTTTATGACTGGCAATAGAAAATGCTATGTACTTTATTAATTCTTATACCGGCCATTATAATGCATTATGAAGGTATCTATAGTTTATTATAGACGACAGCTTTAAGTTAAATGTTACCTGTAAGACTCCAGTAAACACACCCACACCCTGATGGCAAGGCCAGCCCTTGTTGGGCTTTGTGTATCTGTTTTTCCCTTGTCCTTGTGTGGAAATGGCTGTCTTTTGTTTTCATCCCTTCCCGCTGCTTTTGTTACACCTGTCACCACTCTCGTCCCCAAATAAAATCCCTGTTCCTCCCCCCCACCCCCGTGTAACTGAGCTCCGTTTCTGCCCAAAGTAAGTCTTGCATGTCGATTTTCGATGCCAAGCAAGAACAAGGTTGAACAAGGACAAACTAGACTGGATTTGCATTTTTCCCATTCCATTTTTACCCCAGACTGTGGCGTTGATTGTGATGCTATTTATCCACTATTGTGCCAAACAAGAAGTGACTTATTTAAAATTGAAATGTTTGAATTTTCTGTAAAACATATCAACTGAGCATGACATTTACCAATATGGAATCCATGCCAACCATAAGTCATTAATATTCAACTATTATGGATGCAAACACACTCTGGTAATTGAAGTGTATCAGGCCATGTTACTGATCTTAAGGCTGGCAGTGTAACTGCAGTAGTCATATGAACATCTCAGATGAACACTGTCCATTATCCTGTGTTCTGGCAGCAGTTGGCATGTGGCAAACCTGACTCAGTCCAAATCCTCAAGATATCTGCACTGATCCTACTTTAGCTGGTGATTTGCTAAATCCATTTTCACTTTTGGGGCTCAAAGTTTCATAAGTAATATTTTCTTTTAAAAAAAAACAAAATTTGAGAAAAGAAACATCAACTTCAGCACATTTGTGTGCACAATACAAAGCATTGATATAATCCAGGTTGTCCAGTCCATCTGCACCCACCCAATCAATGATTCTTCTAACCCTCTCTTATTCCTAGTCGTCCTATATTGCTCTGCCCTGATTCTGTGCATGCTTATGCAGAGCAAGCGCCAACTGAGGTCCGCCAAAGAGCCCACCAGTGACAGCAGGTCGCTGACAGCAGGGGGGTGGCGAGGTTGGCGGGCGGATTAACATAAAGCCCACGTGGCCAATGACAGCAGGTCAAGCTGGAACAGAGGCGTCGACCTTTCAACACCCCGACACTGCTGGGATCTGGAGTATGGCTTTGAGGGCTCTGACTGAACCTTTTTTTCTAATCTTCCATTGTCCAATTTATGTTGAATTTTTAGCCATATAAATAAGAAGCATATTGGTACGGATCAAAGTTAAGGAGATAAGGTGAGGGATGGGACATTTTTGCAAGTGAAGACAGTGGCACTGGAGCAAGAGGCTTCACCAAACACACATTCACAGTCTCCTAAGCAGAAGATACACCAAGCTTCATTAGGGCCACCGTGCACTGGCAGAGCCACTCCTCTGAAGATATCGCCTTCTTCCCTTTCTCATTTTTTTATCCATGTTTTCAGATACATTATTGATGTTGGAATCAATCAGCAAAATGCATTCAGAAGGAATGCTAAAATGCCTGGCCGACTTTGGTCCGTCTCTTCAGCGCATCCTTATTTGGTGGAACGTTGCCCCACCATACAGCGTTTCTCACTAATCCTGGGCCACTATACACAAAGCAAGAGCAGCTTCTGGGTTCAAATGAGTTTCTATTAGTATATACAATCATCCTCCCACTCTATTTGCTCCATGTTTTGCTCCAAGTACTTTACAGAAATAAGAAATCTAGGTTTTTTCATTGCAAATATTCAATGTCCAGGATTGGTCATTTGGTTAGAGGTAACAGATATATATATTTCCAGATCGAATCCTAAAAAGTTCGGGTTCTGATCGAATTTTACCCCATAAGAAATAATGGAAAACCAATTAATTGGTTCCCTGCCCCAAAAAATTACACCTAAATATGTTTTTTTTAGCATTTAAACACCAAATGAACCAGATAAAACAAGAAGAGCATATACTGTACTAAACACATCTAAGCACATTTATCAAAACATTAATTTGTAAAGTAAGAAAATAAATATATCCAAACAATGTGTAAAGTTTAAAAAAACACTGTGTTCTGCCCTGATTGTCCGCTCCTTCCGTTTGCCACGCCCCCTCATTAACCCCGTGTGGAATCCCTGTGTGATCAGCTGGTTGTTGCCATTAGTCCTCTGTATTTAGTCTACGTTTCAGTTTGTTTCCCCAGTCCGGTCATTGGGTGTGTTCGACTTGTTTACAGCGCTGGCTTAAAGCAACGCATTCTGATCCTGACGCAATGCATTACGGTTAGATGCATTGCGACCTCTCACCCGGCTGCACAAACTGAACCTGCCTCCGTGACGACACACCTTTGCACTTATTGGCTGAAGAGTTTAGTTACACGCATGACGTTTGTATCCCAGGCAGTTCCGATGCATAACCTGCTATTTCTCCCGAACATCACGTAAAGCAGTGAGAATGGTTTTCAGTTAATTTACCTGGTAAAATAAAGTTTAAATAAATAAACATACATACACGCAAGTTAGTAGTTTATTTATTGTTAGTTACTGTAATGTTGCGCTGCTTTATTTGCTTAATCATCCAGTCTGTGAAGAAGGTATTCAAGTAAGAATTGCATTGTAGTATAACTCATTTCCTGGCGCGTACAATTTATATTAGGTCAGCGTTCACGGTTCGACTTCTGATATTCAGATCGAGTTCTAGGTAAAACTGGTTTGTTCGACTTTCAAGAAATTGGAGTTCTAGTGAGTTTGAGAACCGAGGTACCACTGTGTGTGTGTGTGTATTTGTATATATATATATATATTAGTGTGTTTTTTTTGACACTATCTGTGCATGTGTGGCTCATTTGTTATAGGAACTTCTCCCATCCAATCTGGCTTGCTTCCACAGCTGTCACCTGTCTAAAGAGGCATTACTGTCCCTGTGTCTCTGTCGTATCAGCATATATACAGTGATGAGCTGTCTCCCAAAGGGGATGTTTCAGGGGCTAGATCAAGGTAGCATTCCTGGGGACTGAGACTCGGAAGTGACCAAAACAAGCTGGTTCAGTGCTGACAATGTCACCATTTCCCCCCTTCCAGCATTATTACAATACCTCCCCAGGTTCAGGCCTGAGCTGGGGAGGTGGTTATAGCAATCAGCCTCTTTTAGGCTCCTAGAGCTTTGCGGACACGAGAAACAAAGATAAAAGACCATCTGTGCTACTAGAAAGACAGCAGGCATCTGAAGAAACAGCTAAAACCAGCAGCTCTGCTATTGGTCCCTTTGAAAGTTTTGCTGTATTACTGTATTACTGATTTTTAGGTAAATATTTGTGTGGGCACATGTAACTTAGTAACTCAGTTACTACTCAAGTGTAAATCATGAACAAATATAGTTACTGCATGAAATACATGAAGCATTATGATTGATTAATGAACAAACATGGGATCAGTAGGTAACTAACACTTAGTTTCTGTATATTAATTCATTAAGTATGAGTGTGCCCGCTCAAATAAAATTTTACCATTTTTTTTTAATAGTGAGTGACACAGTGGACCCACATCTCCAGGGTTGTGGGTACAGTCCTTGCACTCAGTTTGTTGCAGGTTCTCTCTATTTCTCACATTTTTTTTCCAGGGAATCTGGGTTACTCATGCAGAAAAACAAACATGCATTTTTGATTAAATGGTATCTCAAAGTTGCATATGGTGTGTGAGTGTGTGTCTGGCTTTGTGTGCCCTGCAATGGACTGCTGTCCCTGACCTTCCTGGCACCGTGCGCTTCCTGTGACTCACTACAGCCCTGTGATGGATAAGCAGCTATGGGTAATAGCTTATTGGGCGGATATTTTTATAAATGTATGGAGGTTTAGACCGACAGAATGATGGACTGAGATAGATAGATAGATAGATAGATAGATAGATAGATAGATAGACAGACAGACATTGCACATGACAGCAGTAGTATGAAGTACGTAACTTTTGGGAGACCAAATCCAGGTGACTTTAATGAACCCAACACATACTGACATGTGGGAACAAGCCCTTTGAATTCAGGAACTCAGAAACTCTTTGTTCTTCATGGTGAGAATCTCTTCTGCCAAACGGTACTGTGATACAGCTCCCAAGGGAACCTCTTCTCCTTTACGTTTCACAACAATCCCTCTGAACCAGCGGTTTCCACAGGAATGATTTGAGGAAAGAAAAAAAAACGCGGCACACTCTCAAGGGAGACACCTCGAGCCAGAGCCGGGATTTTTATGTGCTCTGCATGAAGGCACCTCTCTACAAATTGGTTATGCTGTAGAAGGTAGAAAAAAACCAGCCCAAGACCCAACGGGCAAAGCTGAGAATCATCACCCCTCCCCCCGGTGCAATCTTAATGCATCACTGCAAAGCTGACACGACCTGCTACCTAGAGGCAATGATGTCTTCCTGTAGATATACATTCACTGGCCACTTTATTAGGTACACCTTGCTAGTACCGGGTTGGAGCCCCTTTCGCCTTCAGAACTGCCTTAATTCTTCATGGTATGAATTCAAGGTTCTTTAAACATTCCTGTGACTTTGATCCATATTGACTTCACAGAATCACACAGTTGCTGCAGGTTTGTCACCTGCACTTTCATGATGCAAATCTCCCGTTCCACCACATCCCATAGGTGCTCTATTGGATTGAGATGTGGTGACTGTGGAGGCCATATGAGTACAGTGAATGCATTGTCATGTTCAGGAGCCCAGGCTGAGATGGTATGAGCTTGTGATATGCTGTGTTATAATGCTGGAAGTAGCCATTAGAAACTAGATACACTGTGTTCATAAAGGAATGGACATGGTCAAAAACAAAACTCAGGCCGACTGTGGCATTTAAGTAATGCTCAATTAGTAATAAGGGGCCCAAAGCATGCCAAGAAAATATCCCTACACCATTACATCACCACCAGCAGCCTGAATTGTTGATACAAGGCTGGATGCATCCATGCTGTCATGTTGTTTGCGTCAAATTCTAACCCTACCATCTATGTGTGGCAGCAAAAATAGACTCATCTGACCAGTCATCAATTTATTTAATCTTCCTTTGTCCAATTTATGTTGAGCCTGTGCCAACTGTAACTTCAGTTTCCTGTTCTTAGCTGACAGGAGAGGCTCCCAGTTTAGTCTGCTGCTGCTGTAGCCCATCTGCTTGAAGGTTCAACCAGCTACACATTCAGAGATTCTGTTCTGCATACCTTTGTTGTAATGACTGGCTATTTGAGTTATTGTTGCCTTTCTGTCACCTTGAACCAGTCTGGCCATTCTTCTCTGACCTCTGCCATCAACAAGACATTTTTATCCAGAGAACAGTCGAAACAGCACTACACTTGATCTCAAAGATCGATTTCTGATTATTTGGGTTCTCCCACCATTTCTTTCTTGGATAACTTGGATAACCTTGAATTAATAAGAAAATCGCAAGTTTGTTTTTAAGTTTCACCAATCATTAAGGGCATCTTTTCAGTTGGCTTGACATAGATTTTGGTCACGGACAAGGCCAGGTGCTGAACGTATTATCCCCTAAACTGATCAAAACAACTCTATACAGAAACATTTAAGAGGTGTGTCACATTTGTTGGAGTACTGTGTCCTTTCAGGCCCTTTCCCCCATTAACCCCTTTCAGAAGTATCATCAATTCTCTGTGTACAGTTTGAGTATGTTTAACATATGTACTCAGTATGGAGTGCTACCAAATTAATTAGTTCTCCATTTACCTACAGTGTAGGTGGCCCTTAACAACAGGGATAATATTTAATGTTGCGTTTGCTGGAAGTTCATACTTAAGTTTACGATCTGCTGTTTCATAAGCCATGGAGTTCTGTACTTCTTCTCTCCCATCTCTCTCTGCGAAGCTGGCTTTTATTGTGCAGGGGTATCAGCACTCAATTAGCTCCTTGGGCAATGGCAGCCAAGCAGTTTATTTTCTCTCCTCACCTCAAAGGAGAGATAATTAAGAAATTCTGCTTCGTCACAGAGTTAGAAAGGTAAACACAGTTTGTCCTGCTTGGGCTATCTTAGATGTTAGTTTGTGCTTATACTGGAAACTTTTCCTTTTGCAATAAAAGCTGTTCTTTCCCTTTAGGCACTATAGAACAATAGTCTTAGCACTCTATATATAAACTACACATATAGTTTGATGTCATTTTCATATATACTAAACTCTGAAATAAAATATACCACAGCAAGGAGACATTACATACACTTACCTAAAGGATTATTAGGAACACCTGTTCAATTTCTCATTAATGCAATTATCTAATCAACCAGTCACATGGCAGTTG
>JAODJW010000026.1:3719630-3735984 GCA_026777045.1 Hyperopisus bebe
AGCTCACGCATTCTCGCATCATGGGCTCAGTCCCCCCCCCCCTTCCCCACTCACACACACAGACCTCAGGAATGGAATTGGACCCACAGTGCCCCCCCTCCCTCCACCAATGGGCCACCTTGCTGAGAGCCTGATTAAATATTGCTACTTAAGATATAAAAAATCTAGCAGGAAGAGCTGCTCCACAGTGGCTGATTTACGGCACCCCCCCACTGCAAGATGGAGATGGACCGAACTTATTTTGCCGACGACAGCGCGTTGTCGTCTTGATCCACCTTTACGTGAAACTCCCCTTAAAAAGATTTATGCCATGGATACCACCTGCCTGACGAAGCCGCACGTCGTTCCAGCAGAACAGCCTTCTTTTTCAAATATCTTCTGTTATACTGCCTTCTAAACACCCTGTACCGCATGTCCACATGCTCAGCCGTCTTAAGAACAGGCATGAATTACAACGCTTATCGACTCTGCATGCATGTCAGAGGAACACAGCCTCCTATCAGCAGCCGAATTGCCATGTTCTTCTCTAATGCATCTATTCCTATCCAAAACCTAGATTTTTTTCAGAATATGTTTTAAAATCTTCCAGTCATATTCCTAATCAAGTTTCGTACTAAGGTTTTGATACTGATATTTTGATAATGAAAGAATAGCGATACATAAGACCTTGGGGGAAATTCTTTTTTTACCCCATCTTGTTCTCTATGAGACAAATATGCCAATGAAATCAAGCCTGCAGGTTAAAGGCCTTAGTCAGGGCCCCACGGACATGTGACTATTCTACTGAAGCAGGCTTCAAACCAGCAAGCTCCTGATTACAGGAAGAGTGGCTTAGCCCTCTGAGCCAGACATTGTCCCCTCTATGATGAGAATAATAATGCATGGGACAAGCGGATAATGGATGCATGGATGGATGGATGGATGGATGGATGGATGGATGGATGGATGGATGGATGGATAATAATAATTAGATTCTGGCATGAGAAGAAGTTGCATGTTCACACAGGGTTGGTACGCTGGTTTCCTATGGAGCTCAGCTCACCAACTTCCCACCATCAGCTACAGGCAGCGCACAGGGAACTGAGGAACAGCCTGTGTAGCATTTAGTAGAAATGGGATGTGTTTGCTGTGCTGGATACATGCACATGTATGTGACAGTGCTAGAGATGGCGTGTGGCGCACTGCAGAAACAGGATAACTGATCTTACTGTGCCCCCCCCCCCCCCCCACTCACTGTAAATAAGGTTGGGGACCCCTGCTCTAGCAGTTACACTAAATGGTATCACTAACAATCATATGTGTGCATTTGCCCTGATTGGGTCTGGCATTCAGAAGAATTTCTATTTATTTATATTTACTGATAGTTTATTGTATAGCCTTGCACCATTTTATTCTACTCTTTCTTTTCTAACTATTCTATTTTTTTTACTTATGTTCTATGTTGTCTGTGAATGTGTGCCGCAATACTGCCAAAACAATGACCTGATGCACATGCAGTGATATCTGGCCAATAAACTAACTTCTGAGGCGGACTGGCATCCTGTCCAGGGAGTGGCCCAGCTTTATGCCCTATACTGGGATGGCCTCCAGGTGCCCATGACCCTGACCAGCATAAGCAGATACAAGATGAATGGATGATTTTCTTTACTTTAAATATATAAACATAATTTATAGTGTTGTAAACCTGTACTCGAGCTTTGGAAAGCATTCTGCTTTTTCTGCGGATGTTGATTCTGTGCCAGAAGAGTCCGGCTTCTTCCTGTTGTTTAGATGATTGTTTGCTTAGGGGTTTTGTTGCATACATGTGGAATTTCAGCTCTCACAGCTCTGCGTGAGGATGTGAGATATTTGTGTTTCTCACCTCTTAAATGGGGCACATTGAGGAGTCGTGCTTCTGACAGCCTTGAGCAGGCGTCTCAGAGCCACTCTCACGACTCATCTGCAACTTTTTGTTCGTTGCCTCACGGGCAGCACACAAAGCATCGAACCTTTCACAATATTGATTTCCTGTATCTTCACAAGGTCTTTTGCACCACCTTTCTCCATTCAGGGAAATTTCCTCGACATTTTCCATTTACAAGAGGGACAAAATGTAAACTAACAGCATTATGGATAATCTCCTAAGTACTTAATAGGCTTTAAAGGTGCGATTGACCGTTTAGTACCCATGACTGCAGCTCATTATGTGTTATTGTTTGTGTGCTGACCAAGGAGGAAAGAAAAAAAGACGGCTTTTTTCAACAACCTGGAAGCTACTGCCTTATCGAGGAAGGTCATCATTGGGCTATTGAGAATCAGTCCAATTGGGGCACCTTCACACCTATAGACAGGCATCTACGTGTCCAGCTTCTACTAGATACCTTTATGCAAGATCTCTGGATGGATGGCAATAAAACAGTAGCTTTTAAGGGGGGTGCAGTGCATCATAACCTATAAGAAAAAAGTAAAAATCGCTTGTCACTGGGGCTGTACCCTCAAGGGTCTGCCAGTTGTACAATAGCTGCAGGTAAATGTACCTTTTAGTGTAATTTAAGGGACAGAAATTAGTAAAATTTTTGTACCATTGGGGGAACATTAATGTTACCAGGGCTGTACCTTTTTTCTGACAGTGTAGCAGTAAGGCTGATCTCTCTCTCTCTACCCTCCAAAACATAGCAGCATACCTGCAAATGAGTCTTTCTGAAGTTTATTTCATAAGATCTACACTGAGGTGTCAGCCTAAAACCAGCAGCTGCAAACCACCTATGGATACCTCCTACACCCCAATACATAAAATATGCATCAAGCACGCCAGATGACCACAGCTAGAACAGTTAAAATTACTTTTTTTTCCTTTCCCCCACAGGTGGAGGATTGGTGTGTTGAAGGTGCAGGAATGCATTTGCTTTTCTTTACTCCCATGTATGACTCACGTTTACCCTCAAGAATTATCCCGTTCTTCTGCCCCAAGCAAAGAGCATTGGAGGCTTCAGGATTTTTATTCAGTTTGGACGGGCTGCAAACTCATCTGCAGCAGTTGGTTCAGTTTAGTGATGTTAGTCCTAGAAATAAAAAATACAAAAAAATACTAAGCTAATGGGTATAGATACTGGCTCACCTTCCCTCAGGGCAAATTCAAGCTGGTGAAATATTCAGCTCTTTATAAGTCTCTTTCACTGCTCATTGTCTCATTTAGGGAAGGTGCACGGTTTGAGTTATTTTGAGGAAAGAGTGAGATTTAACATTCATCGATCATCCAGCCCAGGACAGGGTAGCGGTCCCTTTCCTGCACTCACAAACTGAGGGCAGTTCAGAGCCAGCACTCAGCCTAATTGCACGTCTTTGTTGGAGCGCCGCCGTTCAGAGATTCCTCATGCCTTCCTGCTGGGGTCCCCACCTGCCTCTCCCTCCCAGTCATGCTGCCACACCTGGTCCTGCTGGAGCTACTCTGAGCTCCTCAGCCTGCCATCTCCTATTGTTGTTCGTCTGTTCCGCACTTGCTGATGTACCTTCCTTATCCCCTCCCTCCTTCTGGGTAAACCGCTTGGAGGTCCATATACAAGGAAACCCCCCACCTGGCTGCCATCCTGCATGCGTTTCTGCCTGCCTGCCGCCTGCCTGGGGCTCCCCACCTGCTCGCCGTCTGCCTGAGCCCCCTCACCTGCCCATCTGACTGCCTACCTGTGCTGTCTATCCATCTGCACGAATGACCGCGTCGTCCAGAGCATGATGGGCTTCCTGCTTCCTCACATGGTTTCTTCCTTTCTCTCAGGGGGTGTGTTCTTACCACTGTCGCCCCAGGCAGACTCTCTGGGGACCTTAGACCTGGGAACAAACTGAATTCTTTGCAAATGCAGGGAGCCCATGCAAACCCCACACGCACAGGGCCGAGACAGCAGCCAAGCTCACCACCCAGATCTTATGGGGCTGCAAAACTACCCCCATTACAATTTTTCATTCTAAGAACATTTTCTGAACATTACGATTAAGGTATGGAAACGTTCAAAGAATGGGTGTCTTTAGGTCCAGTCACTATGGCCCCGAGTATTTTAAGCCTAACCCTAAATATTTTAACCCTGATCTTACTTCAAAAAGAAAAAATGTTAAGCTTTAGGTAAACTTGACGTAGCCCCTGATCTTTCAGTACCTAGAAACTCCCTTGGTTCAAAGTGTCAAGTTTTCCTGATGTTCCCAGAATGTTATCCCACTACTTCAATAACTACAACTAAGACTAAGAATGGTATAGTAGAACTACACTGTACTGCATGGTGCTCTTAGTTCTGTGGTAGAGCAGTGGGAAATGCTGTTGCTTTGCATCTCCAAGGTCATGGGTTCAAGGCTGGGTAGCCCCTTTGCGAAATATACATACAGTACAGGGCTTTTATAAAATAGGGTTTTATTATAAAATAATTTTCAGTAATTATGTTAAAAGAATGTTCAGTTATAAATAAAAGATTCTTATAATGTTATTGTGCTGACGTTGACAGAACCTTTGTCAAAACATGGAAATAACATTCCATTAATGTTACAGTAAGAACCTTCTCTGCCAACTTTGGGAAGACCTTCACATAACATTAGCTAAAGTTCTGGGAACCTTCCCAGACCCACTGAGCCACCGGGTAGCATACTGTGTATATATAACCATATAACCATAGTAGCACTTTTGCTATTGGGCAGCCATGGCAGGACCCGACCTTTCAGCTCGCTCACAGCAGGCAGTCACACCAATCACATTGCCAGCTGGCCAGGCAGCCATAGAGACTGTGAGGACCAATGTAATACACACAAGTACAGGAAGTCACTTCACGTCAAAATATAACACAAAAAGATCATTTATGTGTTTGCAGTACTTAAGTATTTATTTATCATATACATGCGTCTTTGGTGAATTTGTTTCTGAAAAATGAATCCATAACAAATTTGTGTCTCAACAATTATTTCACAGCTACCGCTTTGTACGCACAGTGTAGATTACCTCATACCAGTGTTACTTACTGTTGTTCCAGTGACCCAATATCAGAAAATCAATTATGCTTACTTGAGCAGATAATTGTTTCACTTTATGGGCAAAAAAATAGACTACTGCTTCAGATCACTCATGAAAGACTTGACAATTAATGTAATGTTTGCAGAAATGTTACCTCAGCTGTTGTTCCAAACTGAAAGTTGTTTTTAGTAGAGAAATTGGATTATCGGACAAAAACATCGGTCAGAACTAAAAAGCATATGCACTTTGGTGAATAAGAGGGATTACTGCCCTGTAAAGTGGTAACTGCAAAATAAGCCATACTGATAAAAGAGAAAACGATACACAATGATAATGATACTTGGCTCACAAGACCATACACATGGTTCTCCACATACATGCAGCTAAATTGCTGGTATTGTCTGAGTGTGATCCTGTGACAGATCGGCATCTAGGCTCCAGACTCACCGCCACTCTCACTGGACACGTATTATGGACGGATGGATTTCATCATTTCAGTATCAAGAGTTATTCCGTCAAAGGCACAAGAAAAAGTATGGTTAAGGAATCCATAAGGGCATATTATGCAACTTCAAGAAGCATAGGCCCTTGAATTGTTGGAGTAACCTGTAGTTTCCATGAATGTCATACTTAACCCCAATCACTCCAGCTGTATAAATGCACAAAACTGTCATTTGGATACACGCAGTCAACAAAATCATTTCAAATATCCTATCACTGCTTATATTACTGTAACAATTTTGACAGGCCCTGGCTTCAGCCTAGTTAAGAACTGCGACTTTAGAGTCCTTCATGTGTTATTTATTTTGCATTTACACCTAAATACACCTCGAGTATGTTTGTTTAAAAACAACACAATAGTGTCATCTCAGTTATACAAGCTCAGTTATGACAACATGGCTGACATTTCAGTTTATACAGTCCTATGAGCTGGAAGAGAAAGACCTGGGCTGGTGTCCTTCAGGACTTATGGGAGGGAGGCCGGGTTCAAGGGAAGCCAACAAATAGGGACTGTAGCTATTCCTTCAACACTGGGCTGCTGCCTCTGCTGACTTGGCCTGCTACTACGGCACCACGCTGGGCAGAAGAAGCATTTTACTCTAAACCTGCCTCCTTGCACTTTCCTGAAGGTGGAAGAGCTTCAATATGCTCATAAGAAACAAAGAAAATAATACCCACTGAGATTTGGAAAATTCCAGTACAAGGTACTTCAAAGTATCAAGAAGGAAAATACACACATGTATTTCCACTGAATCCACTTGTAATGGTGAAGTGAACCATGTGATGTGGGCAGAGAATGGGGGTGTATATAAACGCAAGGGTAGGTGGGGTCTAGGACAGCATGCACCTCTGGGACAGCTCGCAGTAGGAACAGTCTGGGACGGTACACAGTGGGTGCAGTAAGGGATGGCATGCGGTGGGGGCAGTCTGGGATAGCATGCAGTGGGTGTGGTCTGGGACAGCAGTGCACATGGTCTGGTACAGCATGCAGTGCACATGGTCTGGGACAGAGTGCAGTGCACATGGTCTGGGACAGCGTGCAGTGCACATGGTCTGGGACAGAGTGCAGTGCACATGGTCTGGGACGGCTCTTAGTGCACATGGTCTGGGACAGAGTGCAGTGCGCATGGTCTGGGACAGCGTGCAGTGCGCATGGTCTGGTACAGCGTGCAGTGCACATTGGCTGGGACAGCCTGCAGTGCACATGGTCTGGGACAGCGTGCAGTGCACATGGTCTATGACGGCTCACAGTTGCCCCTTTGCTGGGGAATGAAGCAAACTGCAGGATGGTAGCAGGGGAGCTTTTCCTTGCTGTAATACAGCATGAGCGACAAGCTTGCTGGTCTCAGCTTCTTTTAGGCTACTAGCAGCCACAAAGAACAAAAACATCAGTCATTAATATTCATGAGACAGGAAATGAGAGACAAGTGAAAGTAATCATTGCATACACCCTGGTCACCTAACCTTTTTCTTTGATAAATGTACTTCAAAACTGCTGTTAATAATGAGTTGTAATCTTGAAATTCATAATTTTTTTATTGCAGTGTCACTAGATTAAAGGACTAAACATTTACTTCAGTGTGTTATTAATTTCTCGCATTTGCGATAATAAAATGTGGTTTTGCAGTACCGGTAATTACTTGGGAATATATTTGTGCTGCTATGCTGAAATATAAAATATGCCAATTGAGTCAAAGGGTATTGTAGTATCAGTCAGTTTTTGGTGGGTGTTTACCTGGAAATTCTCTCTCCCTAAGATCACATGACAAATACTTGCTATAGTGGCTGTCAGAAAGTATGGATTATCTTAGCTGGGTTTTCGGTGGGTATCTGTCAGCATGTCATCTGTTAGAGCTGGAGGCTACGCCCAAACCATCTCCAACAACCAGTTCCCATCGGTTTCTAGGATTCGCCCATCAAAGCAGACCAGCACGGGTCGTGATGAATCTTCTCACACCTTTTGGATTAAAGGGCAACGACACACCTGGCATCACCTTCTTAGCACTGCATAACCTTCACAGCGTGTCTTCAACTTCTGAGACATCACTTTCCTACATATGATTTCTTTTGGTCTCTTTTTGCAAAATGTAGCCCCAGCAAATCCCCTGTATATTTCCTCTCTCTCTCACTTCCTAAAATGGATGCCATTTCATCAACTGAGGGGAATGTAAATCAAACAGATGATCTACGCTATCACATTGTCAACTTTTGTACGACTGCGCAACATCCAACTGTTGGCAAATACTCCTCATAGATATGTCTCACCAAAGTCTTTTTAGACCTACGAACTTGGTGCAGTGTTTAAAAATGTGAACTATTATCATTTATATTGATGATACACTGTTGGTTCTTCCTGACTGTTGCTCTGTACAATATGCCCCTCCACCTAATTACACCTGGAACATATTCATTTTCCTCTTCCTTCTAAAACAATACCATAGTTTCTACAATAAAGTGAGAGAACATATCTTTTGTATTTAATTGGCTGTCCCCGGCATAGCTCAGATTTTCCATGCTGACTGGCTTAATCTGGAGTACATGCACCAATCACATTTGACAAGATGCTTTAAGTCAGATATGTGTTTTATCTGCTGCTCCCATTTACTCTCTAGTTCGCATTATAAGCAAGCAGGCTGTAGCACTAGTTATGGCAAAGACCATTATTGTGAAGCCCCTCAGTAATATGACACAAAGAGTAAAAGCCCTGGCATTCAAGTAACCAGCACGCTTAGGCATGGCTGCACTCAGAAATGAGTTATGGGGAGGGGCGTAGCTAGAAATTCTGGACCCCCCTGACAGAATGTCCACCCCTTACATTATACAGTTTTATACATATCATACTTTTTGCATATTCCAGGGCTCCTGTAAAGTGCTGGGCCAAGAAACTAGTGCAGTTATAAAATATCAGCAGCGACTCAAAGGCCCCAATGTGACGTGACTCTTCTTCTCAGGATAGCGATACAATAATCAGTAATGTGTGTATAAAAGGATTAAAGTATGTTTAAGAAATGTGTCACAGTTCAGTGTTTTTCATGAGTAAAACTTAAAATTAAACTATCCTGCAGTACCTTAGTCCTGATGTTACTGTACTTCTTATCAATAGGAACATGTGACTCAGGTACAATGTGATTGATTGATGCAGGAGACAACTGCAGTAGAGACTGACAATATGTATATTTTATAATTCTAGCCCCCTTTGCCCAGATAGTACCCATCCCACCCACCAGTATGTTATTTCTTTGTTGGTTGAACCTGGATTTTGTTGGATTTGCATCATAAGTCACTTTACTATTTGCCTACAGCTCTATGACAACAGAATTTCCCATTTAAAAACATAAAAATAATATAACAGGCTAAATTGTCATATATAAAACAGGAATCTGAGCATAATAAATTACTTTTAAAAACATTTTGTGACATTTAGTGAGAAGATTATAAAATATCCTCTGTAAAATCAAAAAAACTGACTGGAACCATGTTCAGATTACCTGGGAGATTTAAGTCAGGCATGTTTTACTGTCATTTGAGAACCTTAATTTATAGAACAGTCTGAACATATCCTCCTCAGGCGAACCTTTCCAATTAACATTGTGCTTTCCCAGACGGTTATATAAAAAAAAAAAAAAAAATCAAAAAGTTAACCATCTCATGAAAAGCCGTCCAACTGTCCAATAACTTTAATCTGGGAAACCAGGGAGTTGTAAACAGATTTTATCCGGAAGAACCAGCAGAATTTTTTCTTTTCTTCTTTCAAAAAGTCCCTGTAGGGCAGCAAAGCACGGCAGAGCACATGTGCTCTACTGTAGCGACATGAAAGATGATGCCGTTTTATTCCAATGCTGGGGGGGCTGGCTGGTGTCACACCCCCCTCCCTAAAGGATGGTTCCCATCTCGGCTCCTCGGCCCGTGATCCCGCTCATAAAAATTTCACATTAATTGGTATTAATTCCCCCTTCTTACCCCTCCCCCATTTTTTCCCATCCTCAGATATTCTTACAATGGCTACATTTGCTATGATGACCACTATGGCATCTATTTATTTATTTATTTATTTATTTATTTTCCACCAATAGCTCCTCTGGCAAATCCTGGCAAATTCAGGTTAATTGTCATCAATTCCCCATAAGATTTTTCCGCTTGCTTTTTTCCCACGCTCTGATTTAATTGCAATGATGCGAGTTTTGTGATCATCATGGCTCTGCTGTCTTCTTTATTTCTTCGCCATTTTTTGATAGCTATTCCCGCACTGACTCTGGTTAATATCCTTCACTGTAAAGCCACATGTGCCAAAATGGCACAGTTTTCACTGTGCAGTAACACAACCATAGTGTTTGTAACTTTACAAAAAAATACACAAAAAAGATCATTAACTGGCTTGGGGCTGTGGGGGAGAAATTGTTAACGACTGTGCAGCTCCAGTGCCAGGTGTCACATGATTTCTATTAGCACCTGAGCCCAGTAGCGTTTACGGATGACAGTTGTCTGCTGCCTTGTGCCCAGTGCTGCCTGGCATCGGCTCCCAGTTTCCCCCACGACCCTGTAATAGAAAAGTAGTCAGGTTATGAATGAATAGATTACTGTAATGTTGTAGAGAACCCTCAGCTTATTAATACTACATATGGCCACCATTGGACTCCCTCATATTGTTGGTTGTGAGTTTGAGTCTTGCTACCTGTGTGTGTGTGGAGTTTGCATATTCTCCCCAAATTTGCATGGGTTTCATTTGCATACTCTGGGGTCCGGTACAAAGAGATGTGTTTTAGGTGGATTGCCATTTCCAATTTGGCAATGATGCGTGATTGTGTACCTTGTGATGGGCTGCTGTCCCATCCTTGCTGCCCCCTGCCTTGTTTCTCTGTGTTTCCTGGCAAAGGTTCCAGGCTTGCTGTCTCTCTGCACTGAACAAGCAGTTCTGAGCAGTGGAGAGACATTTTTTTTCCCGAATCAGCATATTATATAACTTTATTTTCAAAACATCAAAAGGGTAATGTGTTTCTAAATCACCAGAAATTGAGTTTTACTGGGCATTTTGTCAAGCAGTATTTCCAGAGCTTCTGCCTGTCTCTCTCTGCATTGTGATTCTCCACTATTGGCCTTTAAATAAATTGTGAGCCTCGGACGGCGAATGCTGTAAACTTCGCGACTAATAAGCGGTTAATATACAGCTTTGCTGTTCCAGGCCCTGAGAGGGAACCAATAAGCGCTGTGAGACTCATCTAAAAGGTAGTTAAGCAAAGGACTTAATATATTAAAGCTGCATCCCTTAAAAATTGATTTTTGAAAGTGTGAAAATGAGAGGCCTACCCTAAGTTAGAAAGGTGAACCAAACAGCGACTGGCTAATGTCCTGTTGTTCCTCCGGTTTACACAAATAAGTCACGCTAGTGTCAGACACGGCCCCTAAAGGGGCCGCAGGACGGCCAGCCACTTGTTGATGCCCAGACATAACCGCTGCCCAGCTGCGCAGATGCAGGCAGACCTGCGGTAATGACTCTCTGCCGTTCTGGTGGCATACAGTGGCATATGATGTCCTCAAGCTGCATGGTTGGTGGAGAAGAGGCTTCAGTTCACAGGTGACCCGATCCCTTTGCTTTGAGAATGAATAATCGAAATGGAAATTCAGTACCAGTCAAAAGTTTGGACATGCCTAGCTGCCTACAAAGGAGAGTGATAGACTGTCACATCACATGACCTGGCCACCTGACCTAAAACCAGTAGAAATGTTTTTGGAGGAGTTGGACCAGAGAGTGAAGGAAACGTGGCCTATGAATACTCAGCATATATGTAGCATATATATAAGAAGGACAGAAAAGCATCCCAGGAGGACACATCATGAAACTGGCGTAGAGGAGACTTTAGGGGCAGCCAGTCCCTGGAGCAATTGGGCTTAAGGGCCTTGCTCAAGGGCCCAATGGTGGGATCACTCTGCTGACCCAGGGATTTGAACAAGCAACCTTCTGAGCCATATATGTTATTTTATAGTCGTGATGTCTTTAGAATCATTCTAAAATGTAGAGAATAGCACAAATAAACTTTTCTATGGGTAGGTGTGTCCAACCTTTGACTGGTGCTGTATGACTTTTAATGATGTGATGGTGAATCATGGCCGGGCAAGAAAGATCTCAAGACATCAAATCCTCAGCTCCTACTCTCAACTTGCCTCTTTGCCACTATGACCTTTAATCCTATAAGGTAAGCACCCCCCACTTCTGTATTTTGTATGCTTTTGTGGGGGGGGGGGTTGCAGGCATATTCCACTGGCATTTATGAGTTTTTTGTCTCTTCTCCCCAGCTATACTGTGCACCACAGACATTTTGTCCTTGTACGCTCCATTTGATGAATGCTCTGACCTTTGTGAGATATTTCATATCTTCAGTAAACCGTTACACTCTCTGAGGGGACTTCAGTACATTACATTTTGAGGTGTTTCTTTGTGATACGATCCCCTGTAGGATAGAAACTCATCTTCCCGCTTGTCATCCTGTTGAGCGAATCGGGCACAACACCAGTAAAAGGAGACAGTTAGCAATTCTCTGTCCCTCCATGCTGCACCGAGCAAGTGTGAATTCACCAGTGCAATTTGCTGTTGTCTTCCCCACCTTTACGAATCATCTATCACTTCCTTTCCCCAATCTGTTTCTATCTTTTCCACTTTTTTCATAAGCATGTTTTAAAAAAAAGGTTCACGTGAGACAGAATCATTTTGCTATCACTGTCGACTTTTCGATTCAGACCAAGTAATTTTTATTTATAATTGTTTTTCTGCACTTGGCAATTGGTTTAAAAACAGCCATCCTGTGCAGTTACGTTTATTTTTTCCATTTAGTGGAAGCTTTTATCAAAAGGAACTTACTTTTGAGAAACCAGGATCAGCCTGTCCCTTGTGCAAAAGCCCAACAGCGAAATTACTCTGACGGGATTTGAACTGGGAACCTTCCAATCACAGATACTGCATGTTAAGCCACTGTGCCTCACAATCCCAAGAGAGGATTCACTACAGGAGGAGAAGCTCACCCCAAAGGGTACAGGCACTACTTGGATATGAACCCAGGATCTCCTGTTTACAAGGCAGGTGCTTTGACCCACTAAGCCACAGTATGGAGAGATGCTGGTGTAAAGGCCTCGAAAGATAATGCTTTGTTAGCTATTGTTGGTAAACTGCTGAAGTGACCTGCTTAGCATTTGGTTCAAGAGACAATGACAGACAGCAGTAGATGCCTGGTATACAGACCCCACTCCAGACAGAGACTATGCTGCTTCATCCATCCATCCATCCATCCATCCTCTAATCCTGTACAGGGTCATGGTGTTAAGTTGGAGTCTGGTCCAGGAAGCGAAGGTCACAAGCCAGGGGACACTGTGCACAAATGTGAATGCAATCAAAAGTCAACCAAATCTCCCGTATTTTGTTTGGTTACTTATGGTTAAGGTTAGGGCTGGGTAGGGATTATGGTTGTGTGTGTGTGTGTGTGTGTGCGTGTGCGTGTGTGTGTGACATTGGGCATTGCCATAGAGCACCCTATACTTAAGCTCCAACTCCCTGTCAATGGATTAATTTCAGGTTAGAGAGCTGATTGCATAAAGGTGAGAATGACTTTCACAAGCCACATGAACAAAAAAGGTGGATTTACCATCACGCATCGGTGCGCATGTCTCAAGTACTGATGCATGAATATCACTATATTTATATATCACAAATTACAAATTATGACATACTGTATGACATACACTGACTGCAGAATAACAGCCCTCTGTGTTTAGTGCCTGCTTCAGATTCCATCTTCAGACTGTAATCTGACAGACACACCAGGAGATCTGATTCTCTGTGGTTGACTCTTGTCTTGGATTCACACAGCAGCTCCGATTAATCCCCTTTAAATTGTCAGGCTCAGACTAAAAGCCTTGGTGGTTAGATGGAGACCCAGAGAAGGAGCTGGGGGCGCCTGACTGAAAGATGACAGGAGGGGGCAGCGAGCATGACCAGCACAGCATGGAACTCTAAGGTGTCATCGCAGCGTGATACGCACCTCCCCGGTGTCCCGTTCCCACATTAAAAATGAATAATTTTATAAAATTATTGTGTAATACAAAAATATCCCGGGTTGTAGTATTCTTATTATTATTATAAACCCAGGACTTACCACAATGTTTTTTTGTTTGTTGTTTTTTTTTTTCTTTTTACGATATGCGGTTATGAGCAACAGGTTAAGAAATTCTCCACAGCAAAACCAAGCATCTCAGTTTTTCACTGGGGCTATTTATTTCACTTAAGGCTACTTTCACTGTGTAACTGATATGCTTGGTAGCTACATAACTGAGTACTGCATGGTTACATTAAAGTCATCTATTTCTGCTTTGAATGGAGAGTAAAGGATGTAGTCAAGCCTCCTGGGACGGGTGAGTTTGATCCACGGTGCATGAGTGCTTGAACTGAAGAAGTAAAACCAAAGGGGCTTTTAAGGTGCGGCTCTCGAGAGAAGCATCACAGCACTGCTGAGCGCTGTACGCAGCTCCTGAACACACAGTCTGCGAGACAGAGGAGATGCTGTCCACCGTGTGCAGCATGGAATGATCTGGTATCGGGTACAGCAGGACGATAACAGGATAACCCGGATCATGTGACCCAGATCATGTGACCGCCAAGGAAGCGCCACGATGCAAAATATCATGTGACATGCGGCTAGAGACTAAGAAACACCATCCTGAACAGGATCCTAGCCTTATTAGCTGGGGCCTCCTAATTGCATAGCTGGGGGTAGGTGGGCGCAACAAACAAAAAAAATAGCGGCGAGGAAAAGTGGGGGGGCATTCCAGCAGGGATGGGACACAACGTACACACATCACTTCTACTTCTAAGTATCTCTGCCTTTAATATTAAACATATTAATAATTTTAAACATATTAACACTTCTTGCAGTCATAAACATGGAGAAGAGAACACAAAGTCAGAAAAAAACAAACTAGCTGTGGATGACAAACAAAGGTAATCTGGATAATACCCGGTCTGAATTTAACATGGTTTTCATTTTAAATAAGCTGAACTTTTATGCAAGTCTGTAATCAATATATTTAAATGAGGTCAGGGTTAAGGCCATCATTCTGTGCGGGCACCAAACACTCAACTATTCATGCATATTAATGTAAATGTAAATTATCAGCTAAAAGACTCAGAGCCATGAACTCTGAGTTTTATGACATGTATCAAGTCTGTGATTACTTGGTCTCACCCGAAGCATTTAGTAAAACGACTATGGTTTTTCTTTTTTGAATATGCCCCAAGTTTCAGGCCTATTTGAAAGGTCTGGTTTTTTTTGAACAGGAATCGCTTGGGCTGGTGGGGGGTGCTGTTGGGTCATTGATCTGAGTCACTTGTTGTCCTGCATGACCTAACTGGCACAGCAACCACAGACAGGGGCAGACAAGTCACTCTGTGTGGCCCCCAAAATGGCCCCCTGTGTCTTTAAAAAGACCCCGAAAATGGATCAGATTCACCTGGCTATGAAACGGTCCTGGGCGCTGGGTATTGGATGAGGATATGGCAGATATGGCTCAGCGTGACCCTGCCCTGGATTTCCTGTATAGGAAGGTCATGAATCAGTAAGATATATTGCTGACTGGCAGCTATACTCTGCGATACATGATGTATATAAAGCTGTTTTTCAATTGTGCATATAGACCTTAATGCCGTTTCTAATCGTACCAGTCCGACCAGCAGGTATAACCGGTCTCACATGTTTCCTTAATCCATACAGAGATAAACCCCCAGAGCAGGACTGCAGCAAATCCGCTCCAAATGTACCCCTGCTGATATCGTGTCCAAGGCCTGCCTGTAACGAAAGAGTGACTGACATAGCAATACATCATCCCAGCCAGCAGTAAAGATCACTGTTGTTGTTCCTGTACGCGACTCATGATTTGATTTCTTTGTTCGTGGGCTACATCAGTTGTGTAATTTAATTAATTACTGGGCTGGTCTTTCCACAGGAAAGTATCTCCACCCCTTGTAAAAGATGCCGCTGTACCTTTAAGAAACATAGCATGACGCATGAACATGGAGAGGATAGCTTTAAGCCTATTGTAGTGCCGTTTTGCAGTCTGTGGCTGCATGCTGATCAGATGTACTTTGTCTCCCATCATCATGAATAAATGAAGCCTGAAATGCAGGAATCCTCACAAAAATGTGTGACTGTAACCGGCCCTCACTCAGGGCAAGAAGAGGCTCCCCTTAACCCGATCTGCGGCAACTCAGAGAGCTTCATAATCAATTGCTCCTCTGTGCGTGATTGTACTGTCACATGGCTAAAATGGGCAGCCGGGGGGGACTTCCTGCCAAACCATCAGACGGATTCGCACCCTGGACCTGGAATGTGGAAAGTCACAGCACAGAGATGTGTGAAAGTGAAAAAACACTCTCCGAGGTGTGCTTCTCTCTCTCTTTGTGCGTGTGTGTGCGTGCGTGTGTGTGTAATAAAAACCTGTTATTTTTGATATTGTGGGGATCATTTCTCAGGTCCCCACAAATATCTGTGAATGCAATCAAAAAACCAAAACTGGCAAAAGTCTCATATCTTGTTTGGCTACTTATGCTTCAGGTTAGAGCTGGGTAGGGGTTAAGGGTGTCATAGTTAGCGATAGCATTTTTCGCATAGAAGTGAATGAGCGGGCCCCATAAGGATAGGTATACCCGATATGTGAGCACGTGTCTGTGTCTGTGTCTGTGTCTGTGTCTGTGTGCGTGTTTGTGCGCGCGCATGTGTGCTAGCAACTGGATTTCCACTGGAGGCCATTCACAGTGGGACTCCATGCTAGCGGCCTGTGAAGGAGTCGTGCAGAAACTCTTTGAAGTGTGAAAGTCGTGAAGTTCAGGGGCATGGAGACGCACGTGGC
>JAODJW010000026.1:3736084-3754488 GCA_026777045.1 Hyperopisus bebe
CG
Organism: Hyperopisus bebe; assembly: GCA_026777045.1. Taxonomy (NCBI): domain Eukaryota; kingdom Metazoa; phylum Chordata; class Actinopteri; order Osteoglossiformes; family Mormyridae; genus Hyperopisus; species Hyperopisus bebe. Next base: position 3,736,087 of record JAODJW010000026.1, read on the forward strand.
GGCCCCTGACGGAGGCTTCCCATCAAACCCACCACGCGGCCGGGCCCCTGACGGAGGCTTCCCATCAAACCCACCACGCGGCCGGGCCCCTGACGGAGGCTTCCCATCAAACCCACCGCGGCTCTGTGAAGCCTCGCTGCATTATGCCACTTTCATATTTGTCCTGTTTATGGGAAAGAACTGAAAAATCGGCCGGTTTACAGGGTGGTGATGTGGCCTTTTAGACACCACTGGGGGGGGTCACCGCCCCTGGACTGTGTTTAGCTCCCAACCCTAGTACCTCGTGTGTGTAACTTACAGTCAGGACCATAAATATTTGGACACTGACACAAGTTTTACTATTTTACCTGTTTACTGAAATATATTCCAACTGAAGTAGTAAAATGGGTATGGACATAAAGTACAGACTGTCAGATTTCATTTGAGGGTATCTACATTCAAATTGGATGAAGGGTTTTGGAGTTTTAGCTCGTTAACATGTGCCACCCTCTTTTTAAAGGGGCCAAAAGTAATTGGACATTTCAATTAAAAGCTATTTCATGGACAGGAGTGGGCAATTCCTTCATTCTTTCATTATCAATTAAGCAGATAAAAGGCCTGGAGTTGATTTGAGGTGTCTTGTTTGCATTCGGAAGATTGAAGTGTGCACATGCAACATGCAGTCAAAGGAACTCAGTATGCAGGTGAAACAGACCATCCGTGAAACAGGCTGCGAAAACAGAAAGAAAAAAAACAATTCGAGAAATTGCCACAATATTAGGAGTGACAAAATCCACAGTTTGGTACATCCTGAGAAAGAAAGAAAGAAAGCATTGGTGATCTCCACAACGCAAAAAGGTCTGGACGTCCACGGATGACAACAGTGGTGGATAATCACAGAATCATTCCCATGGTGAAGAGAAACCCCTCTGTAACAGCCAACCGAGTGAACAATACTCTCCAGGAGGTACTGTAGGCATATCAATATCCAAGTCTACCATAAAGAGAAGACTGCATGAAAGCAAATACAGAGGGTTCACTGCAAGATGCAAGCCATTCATAAGCCTTAAGAATAGAAAGGCTAGATTGGACTTGGCAAAAAAACATCTAAAAAAGCCAGCACAGTTCTGGAGCAGCATTCTTTGGATCGATGAAACCAAGATCAACCTGTATCGGAATGATGGAAAGAAAAAAGTATGGAGAAGGGCTGGAACAGCTTATGTTTTTGTCTCTGTCCAAATATTTATGGTCCTGACTGTACCTGCTTTCATGGGGTGTCATTTATCAGCCGTACGTACTACTGTATACTAACAGTTTTGGGCGTAAACCTTGCATACACACATTTTTACATTTTTTATAGCATTTATCAATTTCTTCCTGTGCATAGAAATATGCGTATATTTACGAATACTCCAAGCCATGCATTCGTACAAACCTCTAGCGGCAAAGAAGCGTAACTGATGGGCACATAGAATATGCACAGACTGCCACTTAACCAATTATCATCCTTGATAGATTGACAAATACAATGATCACACAAAATATGTGCCGGTAGATCATGCTAATAACAAGGAATCACTGCAAAATCTTATACAAAGAAAAAATATATCTCTGTCAGTAAATATATGCTTTACTGACGTGTCTGGCACAATTCATTTTCGCCAACACTCACTTGTTGGGCTACTGCAGCGTATGACACGCATTACTTGCTGCAGCCAGTTGACGCAACCACAAAAATATCTTTCCTCTTTCTGATGGCCCGGCCCGCATCCATGGGTGATGGAGCTGCACTGTCAGTGTCACCATCTGGAGTGATTCCTGTTAGGGACGTTTCACCTATGGTGGCAGCGATTCTACCATCCAGAGGTGACACTGACGTGGTGCTTGGGCCACCCCCTGTGGCACAGATGAGGGATCTCTGGGCTGCCATCCTTTTTTTGGTGGTCAAACCATTTCTTCCTCTCCTCCGCTGCTGTGTGTGTGTATGTGAGAGAGAGAGAGAGAGAGAGAGAGAGAGAGCGGGTGTGCCTTACCTTATGGGGACACAATGTCCCCACAACATGATGAAAACTCAATTTCATAAAAATCTGTGACTGCAATGAAAAACTAAAAATGCAAAAACTCTAGTATTTTGCTTGGTTACTTATGGTTATGGTTATGGTTAGGGCTGGGTAGGGGTCAAGGTTGTCATAGATAACGTTAGCATTTGTCCCATAGAATTGAATGAGCGGTCCCCATGAAGATATGTTTACCCGACATGTGCATGTGTGTGTGTGTGCGTGTGTGTGTGTGTGTGTGTGTGCGTGTGTGTGTGTGCATCCTCTTCCGGGTATCTTGGGGCCTCTAGGTGCGGTCAGGCTGCTGACTTACACTTCACTGAATACACAGTTATTGAACATTATCAGATGAATCAAATTGAAAAGCTTTTCTGTGCTGATGAATGTTCTTTATAAAAAAATAATATGACTACATTGGCATATAAATTATTTACTAAGCAGATGAGGGTTAGTAAGCTCCATCCATTCATACATATTCTAAGCGACTCTCCAGGTCGGTTGTGGTTGTGGATAAGTTGTGTTAGCAAATAATGGCATGAGGATTAAGCGCTCTCAGAGTGAAGGACTACCAGAAGTACAATCGCTGTCGGCTTGTGACTGATTTGCATATTTGGACTGTATTAAAATTGCTGAAAAAACGATTGTGTTTACACTACCAGTATACAAACGATTGTAATTAGGGGAGATTCAGTTCCATGTGACCCAGCGCCAGCTGACCTTCACACAGGAACATTACCCCAGACCTCTGGCAGAGCCCCCAAATCCGGAAGGTTCTGACTATGGGAGACAGAAAGCCCCTCATACTGGGGAATAGGACAGAGTAATAAAGAATCAATGGGCTGGGGTGGGGGGGTGGTTCCATCCACTAATCTTTCTGTAATCTCACCAGAGCTCCTTTCCTGAGAGGGGCTTCAGCAAATTAGCAAGGCAAGCAAATAACCCCCCCAGGTAACTCCATGCGGAACAAGTGCATTATCAAGGAAACGTTGGGAAATCCCAGCCAGACAATCAGGTCTCATGAAAGTAGAAATTTTGTTTCAACCAACCAGTTGTGTTTTAAGAGTCACAGTCACATAGTACTGAACTGGCTGGTTGAAACAAAATCCTAGTTTGCATTTTTACTTTCTGAATGTGATCTTTCCACGTCTGATTATTTTCAAGAATGTCATGCAGTACAGGAATTGGGTGTAGAGTGTGTACGTGTGCATGTTTGGTTTTGATTATCTCTCCTCTATAATGCCTCTTTAGGTTTCGCATATCCCATCATGCTTTCCTTTGAGACAAAAGCACGTATATTTACAGTTGAAAGTAAAGCTTGAGATCTGAGTACAGGGACAGGCTGTTTTTCTGGTGCCTTGGAGCATTTCAGGGAGTTAAGGATTTTGTTCAAAATCCCAACAGAGATGTAACTGTCCCACCCAGAGGCCTAACCTTCACCCCCATTTTCCGACCAAAGCTACATTGTGAATTTAACTGAATTCTGAATTGTACTGTTGCCCTCATGTGATATTTTGAGGGTCACTATCTGTCAAAAATCGGACTTTAAAGAGGAATCGGAATCCCCTAACTCCCACTGTCCTCTCCTACTGCCTGTTCTGTCTTTATCGTCACGGGTGATTACCCTTAACCAGCAACTCGGGTGCCCAATTGACCTCCTACTGGTACATTTAAAGGACTCACCCCTCCCATGTCTCCCATAGTAACTCCCATGCCAGTCTCCGAAATTAACAAGGCACACCGACAAAAGGTCACCCCCCTCAACCCTCACACCTGCCTGGAGAGGTCTTCTGCCTGACAGTCCTTTCATCTCTGGCAGATGAGCCTAAGTGTTCTCTGTTTGGACAGGACAGGGGCCTTCACCTCCGAGGAATGCAACTTTGGTGAGGTCACCAAAGAAGAGTTTGTGGAACTAAACAAAGGTGGGCCAGAAACTAAAAATCCAAACCAGGATTTTGTGTCAACCAACCAGTTGAATATAAAGAGTAACAGCGTACTCGACTGGTTGGTTGACTCCTGCAACCAAATCTTTGTCTGGATTTTCACTTTCTGGACCTGAACTGTCCGCCTAGCCAAGGAAACCAAAGCTTGGTTCACAAATGAATTCCGGACATTGTCCCAAGAATTAGGTCCAGACATTTTCCAGAGTTTCCCTTCCACGCATGCAGCACACAACGGAATATTTCCCATGTCAGATGTATTCACACCTACTATTAATACTCCTTTGGTTTACGTGAAGTATGACATTTGGGTAGAGCATGCAGGAGTCAGGAGACACAGAAACAAAGCAGCTATACTATGTGCATGAAGTGTAAATGACGCTTCTTCATGTAAATGACACTTCGTTGTGTAAATGACGCTTCTTCGTGTAAATGACGCTTCTTTGTGTAAATGACCCCTCTTCGTGTAAATGACCCTTCTTCTCCGCTCTCAGGTCTTTGTTTTTTTCAATTTTTGCACCAGTTGGGGGTCAGTCGGACTTTGTACTAGGGAGCTGCCAGGGTAAAGTCTGTTTAATGTCCAGTACAAGTGATTCGGACATTTACGTTGACACATACAGCCCCTCCGGCTAATGTCTAGACAAGTGGATGTCTAAAAGGGGCTTAAGACACTGAGCCAAAACCAGAAGGCTTGCCAGTCACATCCCAGTCAGGGAACCAGAGAACGAAGAGATCAGAAGGGATCAGAAACAGATTCCAAAAACCCAGCCCAAGATACCCAAACATTCAGTCTAAATGAGAATAACCCAAATCCCAAGAGTAGGCAAAGAAGAGTTTAGCAGAGGTAGGAAAACACAGACCAAATCACTCACAAAATTCACCATCACACTACACAGATGGCCAAATCACACTCATGAGTAAATGAATCAACGGTGTTAAAAACCAGCAGAAGAAAATACCATAAAATGTTAACATGTTGCATCTTGCACTCATGCAGTTACATTCCTTCATCTTTCCCAGAATTTGTCTCTCATAATACATATTCCCCTCCATCTCTTAACAGGAATTACTTCTCTTCTCATAATCAATTTTGGTTCTTGAAAAAGGGTTTAATATTCTTTTATTTCCAAGACCCTAATTAATTTCTGTTATTATTACAGGAAATGAAGAAGCTCTGAGGCAAATCCTGCATATTTTCTCGTACATAATCCAACTTTTTCCTTAAGTGGCACAAAATTAAGTATTTTTCTCTCTCTCTCCCACAAATCATCCTTTCAAGAAGGAATGTTATACCAGTTATATAGTGAGCCAAGCAGGAGTCCTTGATTGATTTAAATTGTGATCATCATAAATGTCTGATTGACATAAAAATCTGGTTGACAAACTGAAGTGGTCAACAGGGGATGGATGGTTAGCCAATACAACAGCCAATAGGAACCCCGAATACATATTATGCAGGTAAGACCTTTTTACAGTGTCGAATATATTGAAAAATAGAGGAGGCACATCTTCAGTTCCTTAATCCAACTTCCAAGCACTTATCCCGAGAATGATTGTGCTGAGGAGTCTGGGAGACTATTACTGGCAGCACAAGGCACTAGGCAGAAGTACATGTTAGATGGGAGGCCAGTCCATCACAGGGTACATACACACACTACAGGTTCCATTAATCCAAACTACTGAGGAAACCCACATGACAGAAGCAGAACATACAAGTTCCACACACAGAGAGTGTAGGCAGGATTTAAACCCCCAATCCGATCCACTGTGCCACAACCTCTTAATCCTCATATTTCTATCCATCTTAGCTTTGCTTTTATGGTATAAGTAGCAACCTCTACCCCTGAGCCAAATGGCCCAGGTTATGATGAGAGAGGATGAAATTGTATTTGCTCGCTTGCCACCGCTGGCCCCAAGTGCTCAGCACGCCACAGGGGTGTGACTCACCTGCTGTGGCCTGGACCAGCAGCCCGGTAAGCTGTGTGGGTCAAAAAAATGTTCTGGAGCACAACAAGAAAATGGGAGGAAAGGGGGATGAGCGGGCTGCGGGAATCCACCAATAGGAACTCACCGATGTTTCATGTGACATCAGGGACAATGACCATTCCCTGACTGGAGGGCCAAAGCAGATGTGGGCTGTCCACTGCAAATAGGCAGCGAAGGCAACTTAACGTCCCTGGGGGGGGGGACTTCCTGGTGAATCCTTGACCTCCCTCGTATTCACTCGAAGAACCTGACCTGACTGGCATCACAGAAAACCCTGCTGTACAAAATACAATTATACAAACATTTGATAGCCGACTTGCAAACTGAATAGGTAATCAGTAAAGGGGCAATAATGAAGCAATTAAAGACTGACATAGTGGTTAAAGGTTGGGGCTTAAAGGTGGCATAGTGTTGAAGGATGTAAGCTGTGCCCTAATTCAGGGGCTACACCCTTTGAAGGATGCAGTCAGCCAGGCCTTTGTAGGCCGCATCCATATAAAAATCCATACAATGAATCTTGGGATAGGACCTGATGGACCCTCTATGACTTGTAAAGAGAAGGATGCATTTCTAGGCTGCATTTAAAGGAGCTTTCGAAATGAGACAGCCTTGTAACACCCTTGTAACGCATTTGGACTTTGAATGCAGCCTTTAGAAGAATGCAGCTCCTGAAATGGGACACAGCTATGGACATACAGCTTGAAACTTGCCAGTTAATGTCCTAGAAGGGATTCTGTAGTGCCTTTAGGCCAGGAACTTATCCTGAATCGCTCCAGCTGAGCATAAATGTATGTCGCTTTAGGGGGAAAAGTGTCAACTAAGTACAGAAAACCGTTTTTTTTTTTTTTTAAATGTCACAGTCTCTTTAAAGTTTTATCTTTGGAACCATACAGAAATGAATATTGTAAAGGGGCAGAGAAGCAAGCTGGCGTGCCGTGGCAGTTCTGCAGGACCCGTGTTTAAACTCACCCTGTTAATGAAGCCCTTTCACAGAGCCGTCCGTGGGTAAGCTGGCACTTCCATTCCGAACGCCGTCCCCAAACATGCAACACTGAACTTTACTGCTGCTCAACCCCTCCCTGAAGTCAGTAGAAACTTCAAGAGCCAGAAATACTCTCCCCCTTCCCCAGACATGAACAGTCTTTGGGGGCGGGGGGGTGGTTTCCTTTAGATATACAGTATATAATCCTCGGGTGAGGCAGAAGCACAAAGGGAATGATAAATTTGATGAGAATCTGGAAATGGAAAAAGCCCCTTCTAATCATCTGCAGACAAAACTCGAGTCGTTTACGAAACCCCCTTTGCCGAAATACATGTTAGAAGCCAGTGCACGCCGACTTTCTCCACAAGATAATTGCTCATCCTGTGTTTCTTTGTTTTTATTTCTTGGATTTTTTTTTTGGGAAAAAGAAAAATCTAAGAAAGAAAAATATGCATTGCTATTCTGCACTTTGAGGTATTTTAAAATGCATTTTAGTTATGTCTCCAGTGCTCTTTTATATGCAGAAAAATAAAACTTTTAACAATATTTGTCTTGTCATCTGTAAGAATTGGAGGCTTTTACAGAAGCAGGTATTGCAGGAATAATTAAGTTATCAATTGAATAGTCAATATAAAGTATAAACTATTATCTTTGCATGTTCCCTGTGTGTTGGGTATTACGTAAATTAAAGTGATATTTTCAAAAGCAGAGCTGAAAATAAAACAAGTGAGAGATCTTCAGTTTTCCAACACCAAATGTTAAACGGTTTGATAACAAAGAGCTTAACATTGACAGTTTGCCAATTCAGGAATGGTGCTCAGGGAATCTGAATCGTGTACTTTTCAAAGCCAAAATACGACTGTGTCAATGATTTGACTAATATTGTCTTTGGGACAGAATGTTCTAGATTAAATGCTTTCATTTTAATCGTCGCTATTTGCTCTTACAAACTTTTCCACCATTTCGCTGATTGCAAATTTTACTATGACTCATGAATGACAAGCTACAGAATTCTGAAAAACTCCCTTTTTACTTTATTTTAGTACTTGTAATTTTGCCAATAACAACCTATTCTTCTCTGAAGAGCCTAAATTAAAAGTAAATATATGAAGAACTACAATATCCCATTGTAAATCCTTGTCTGACTTTAAAAGCTTTTCTGAAAAGGAATGGGTACCTTTGTCTGCTGTGTTGTCATATATCACCTTAGCGACACTAGGCCCATAAATCCTGTTTAAAGAGTTTTAAACTGCGGTGGAAAATTGGATATTGTGAGCAACCCACAGCTCCTATCGCTGTTCTTTTAAGAAAGCTTTAGTCTTTAATGAAATTCTTCCTCTAGTATTACATGTAAGCTTTGGAAAATCTCTATCTGCTGTTACACATTTTTGTTCGTCTGTTTCATTAATTCTTTCTTTCTTTGATTTAATTTTGTTTCCTTGTATGTGTTATTTTAAATGCAAAATTACTCAACTGGCACATCAAAAGTGAGAAGAAAGTGATACAGGCTGGTCAAGCAGCACTACGTGTGGCAGAGAGAGATCTAGAATTGGAGACAGAACAGGAGCCTGAAGCATAGTTCAAAAGCTCCAGCATAGGTAACCAGAGAGAGGTAAGCAAGCAGGCGGGACAGAGTCCAATACAGGTCACAGGACAGCAGGAGGGATAGGCTTAGCAGCCTGCAGACTCCGTCCAGCACAGGTCAGCAGGCAGGGGGGGAGCGAGTTAAGCAGTGGGCAACTAGGACTGAGGCCAGCACAGGTCGAGGGAGAGCAGGAAGTGCGAGTTACTGAGGACATCAGCCGGGGAGCCTGTTTAGATGGCACTGCGAGGCCAGGCAGCCGTGTGACAGTGATGAGGAAGTTCTTGAGAATTTGGGTAATCTGAGTAGGACGTGCCACATGCCTAAAATCCAATGGAATGTGATTCAGAAAATACGTAGCCTCCTGCTGCAGGCAGGCGAGAGGTTCAGTCAGCCGAAAAATACAGGAATGTGAGATACAGATCATTGTCAAGTGAAGGACTGGCTGCTCTTCGTGGAAGATGGAAAAACCACCATGAAGCCGGAAAGGGCATGGCACTCGTGTTTAGGAGTGCAGAGATCAAAAGCTCCCCCAGCATTTACTCAGGAGAAGTTGTACACATGGGTTCCTCTATTGAGAGGCTGGACTCAGACCCTATACTGTATGCATCTCTGTGGAATATGGCCTTCGGAACTGCCTCAAATGGAAGTGGAAGAGGTATGGACACAATGACCAGATCCATGTTTTGTGGAGACCTCAGTAACATGTACATGAAACACCAGCTGTGTCCATCCATCAGAACAAGAGGGGCTCCAGGGAGGTATTCCATGAAAGTAGCTAAAGAAAGCCAGATCTTTCTGAAAAAGTCAGACTCAAACTAGCGCCATCTCTACAGTTCAGCTTTAACTAATCAAGGCTCATGCAAGCCAGACTTGCATAGTCTCACTTAGTGCGCACACTCAAGAACTTTAAGATGTCCAGATTAATAGATGAACGATAGATAGATCAAATGAGTCGGAAAATGTGTAAAACAAGAGCAGTGTTTTTTTCCCTCGCAGAACAAACACTGCTGATGGAGCTGTATGAAAAATACAAAGATATCATTGCTAAAGGCAATACTGTGGCCATAAATAAAGACAGGAAGTTGGCTTGGCAAAGAATTGCAGACAGACTAAATGCATAAGTTATGTAACTGCTGCAAGTGCCCAGTACAGTGGTACAGTGGTTTATACTGTCACCTTACACCACAAAAGTTCCTGGTGCGATTCCTATAGCCAACGGGGAACCTTCTGGGTTAAGTTCACATGTCATTCAACTGTATAATGTCATTCTGTATTATTTGATCTCCGTAAAATACTTTCAATCACATCTGTGTGAAATGTCCTGCACAAATAACTGTACCTTGTCTTTGTTTTTTGGTAATAAACTTTCAAAGTAGACTGTGACTAAACAAAGTAGAAAAATATCTTACTGTTCATATTATTTTAAAGGATTTTTTTTTTCAATTTTTCATTGCATTTCATGTTTGACCTTTGTAATTTGGGTATGCTTCTATTTTAATTATCTTGTAATAATTTACTTTATTTTATTTATTACATGACATGAGCAGAGAGAGCTCTCGTCTTTGGGAATCTGTTCCCACACATCGGACGTTCTTTGAGACAATGCTTAACTAAGCGAGACAGTTCACCTGGTCCTGAGCAGACTTGTTCACTCGCCTAAGTCACCAAGGTAGTTCAGCGGGGATTCATTTAAGGCAGTGGTTCCCAAACTTTTTCCAGCCACGTACCCCTTGAGACATGTCAGCCTCAGCCGCATACCCCCTGCTACCAACGACTCTTAATTAGTGTGTATAAATAGATTGCAATACCGCATGCATAAAAATAAATACTGAACAGTCGATTATTTCTCACCACCAAATGAATTTATTAATATATTTTAGTAATGGATTGTTGCTATCCATTACTAAATTTCACAGTAGGGATGGGCACAGGAAAGGTTTTTGGTTCCCGTCCCGTCCCATTCCCGTTGGAGGGTTTCCAGTTCCCGTCCAATTTAACCGCCAAATTTTCAAAACCCATTTAGTTTGGGAACCGCTGGTCTAGAGCGAGGGTTTTATTATTTTGTGTGTTTTAAGTCTGTCTTGGGTTGGTACGCCACTAGGGAGGAGGGGAACTATGATGGCGTTTTGTGTGTTGTGCAGCAGCAGGGCACTGGTATGTGTGCAAGGGAGTTGTAGTGCTTTTGTTCCAGGATGTCATCTTCTGCCTGACTGCTTAACCTCCTATCCTGTGTGGACCAGCTCAGAGGTTTTATTTTGTGTGAATCTTCGGGTGTTTTTACTGTGATTGTTAATAAAAGATTGTAAGTGGTGTCACGTCTCTTGCTGCTGGGTATAACGGACCTGAGTGCCTTTTTGGAGTTTTATTTAGCTTAGAAACTATTTCCCTGGGGGCAATTCCCAGGGTGGCGTAGTTGGTGTTTTAAGGGGTGGTTCCCCTAAACGCTGAACCCAGCGCTGCGACAATAGCATGACCCAGTAAGAGACAGATGAATGGATGACATTATTAACTTATTGGAATTCTTATTCAGGACTCGTCCAGGCTGGCAAAAATGAAATACATGTAATGACACAGGCAGAACAGTGCTTGCTTACTTTCCTCATTGTTGGTAGGTTGCGTCTGCCGTGTATAAAGGATTACATATAATAATAAAAAAGCTTCACTCCTGGTTTAAATGGCTTATGGTTATGAAAAGTCTCTTCCAGATAAATTGAGATCTATATTTTGAGTGACTGTTTAGATATATTCTATGGGGCTTAAGCCCATGCGCTCCATTATTTTTTATCCTTAGGTTTCTTCAGACTAAAGGTAGCTAATGTATCTCTGTGTGAAGAAGGTGATGCAGCCCATGTGGTGGTAGCGTGTGGGCCAATAGCACTGTATTACAGGTGATCGATGCAGAGGAGTCTATCACAGCAGCTGGTTGTGTCAAGCAGGTCATGTGACGTCTGCTTCCTTGACGCCTCAAGGCACCAAAACTGACACAGATGCCCTTTTCAAGGGAATTTCACGAGAGGCTGAATTACAGAAGGGGCTCTTTCCGGTTACACCCAAAAAACAAAAGCCAGAAGTAGCTGCGGGAAGCCCGTTAAAATGTATTAAGATATTATTTCATGAGTTCTTTAATTATATTGAAGGGTTTTAGTTTTTGGATGAGGGTCTTAGTGAACTGAGGGCATGTTTATGTAGGACCTTTAGACCCCATAGCCTTTTCTGAAGTGGTTTCCAGGAAACACCAGCAGTGAGGCTCAGTAAGCTTTTGCACAGCTGAAAAAATGTACTTATTTCTCTCTCAAAGGAGAAATAAACAAAACCAACAACTTATTAGTTCACTGTTGGTGTTTTGAGTCTGTTATTCAGCTCATTACATCTTAAATGCACAGTTTAAAATACACTGTGTGCAGAATTATTAGGCATGTGTGTATTTTACTTGTATCTTCGCATCCAACCAATACTTTCAGTCCAGATGAATCTCTAATTAAGAATCAACTGTTCAAAAACAGCAAAATGTTCAGTATTTGGTCTGAGTACTTTCTGTTTGGATAAACACTGATACTTTCCTGTGCAGAATTATTAAGCAAATTATTATTACTATTAAAATGGGCCAAAGAGGACCTTACAGAGAGCAGGAAAAAACCAAAATAGTAAAGTGCCAGTCAGAGGGATCGAAACGATCGAAACGATTGAAACTGCCAGACTTTTGAAATGTGATCACTGTACAATCAAGTGTTTTGTTGCCAACAGCCAAAGAGGACTGGAGAGGCTTGTAGAGAGAAGATGACACACATAAACTGCTAGAGTTCTGTGTCAAATTAAAGGGGAGACTTCCAAAAACTCTTGAGCATCAAATGCCGTCATTTTTCAAAACTAAAATCTGAACAGAATCTCCGGAAGTACTAGGTGCAGTGTGCTGTGTGACACTGATAAGGTCACAAAGACTGAATTATGACCTCCACTTGATAAGGTATAACATTAAGAATGGGCATGGACACATCTGGTACAAATGTGTCCATGCTTTCATGTATCTGGTACGACTGATGATACAAAGGTTTTGGGGACAGATGAGATGAAAGTGGCTTTTGATGGAGCAGATGGGTGGGCCAGTGGATGGATGTCCTCTTTAAGCACCAACAAGGTGGTGGAGGAGAGATGACGTGGGCTGCAATTATTAGTGGTGAACCTGTCAGACCTTTCTGACTTGCAGATGGTGTAAAAATTAACCATAATGTCTACTGCCAATTTCTAGAAGATACCTTCATTCAACAGTGGCACATGAAGAAATCAGCAGCTTTCTAAAAGGTTATGATATTCCTGCAGGACAGTGCCTCTCCCTATGCATCAAAGTATTTCATAGAATGGCTTGAAACGTGATTGAATTATGGCCTGCCCCCCTTCCTCACCTGACTCAACCCCACTGAGAACTACTGGGCCTTACCGAAGTGTGAGATTTACCAAGGTAGCAAGCAGTACCCTTCTCAGAGCAGCTTCTAGGTGGTAGTCCTAGCTGGCTCAGCTAATATAGGACAGGATCAAATCAAAAACCTGATTGGTTCAGTGGGCAACAGGCTCATGGTGGTCACTGAGAATAAAGTTGGATATACTGGGCATTAAACTCGATGAAGTGGGCTGTATAGAATGACTGATAGCTTGTTATTCCTTAAAAATACTGAATAACAAAAATTGTTTCTTATTATTTCTATTGATGGTGAAGAGAGAAAATCCACTTATTTTCTGATTGCCTAATAATTATGCACACTGAAAATCAAGCGTTATTCTTTAATTTTTGTGTGCGAAAATCAAATGTCATTTTCTCTCCAAATAAATTTACTTGGTGCACAAGAAATCTTCTGAATTCATTTCTATAAGTCTGCCCAACTTTTGCTAAAAATTATCTCCAGGAATAGTACTTGCCTAATAATTCTGCACAGAGTGTATGCCAGTATATATGGCACTCGGTAATATCCAAGAGGACTCTTTCAGCATGATGCTTTCTGGGGCCTAAAACTTCAGCTTTCAACCTGAGACCAAAAGCCTTTGGGGGGGGGGACTTAATTAACCAACAGATTGTAAATGACAGATCATTGTCAGCCCAGATGCCAAGCCCCTGATAATTAATGATAATTAAGCTGTGCCATTCGCTAGAGGCCTGGGTTAGAGTAATACAGAAAGAGAACCTGCAGCTTTGACTGCCATCGGATTCTGGGATTTCTGGGAATCCATATGGGCCAGTAAAGGCCTGGGTCATTTGGGTGAGAGCTAGAGCAGGCCCCTGCCACAGATCCCTAATTCCACCCTCATCTGGCAATGGTGGCGCATTAGCACCAGGGGGCGCTGCCTAGCGCTGAGCTTTCATGCATGCTCCTGATTGGAAATCAGATGGTACTCCATTGCCCAGAGGAGCGTGAGCATTTTATTCAGGGAAGAGCAGGCCGCAGTATCAGTGACGATTTGAGATGTCTGGTTGCGTGATACTGGCGAGTGTTCTGAACTAAGCATTTGAGATGGAGGGGGTTGCAGTTCCCTGCAAGCTAGCTGTGCTAAGGGCAATCACTCCTCGGGTCCCACAAAAAGAGCCCGAACTTCCCCCCTAGGGGCTGCCATCAAAAACAAAATGCATGAAAAGCATGAGGCTGGTATGCTCGCATGTCATTCAGTGTCATGGATAAAGGTGCGTTTGCAGATGGCACCATGCTGCACTGATCCTGAGACACGGAAAGCAACCTTGAACATTGAGACTAATTAAAGATCTGAGACAACCGGGCCGATCTTCACGTCTCTCGACATCTAACTATGAAACAGCAGGGGGCGCCGCTGAGATGCTAGCACCCTCACTGAATAACGTGGTAAGGAGTCAGTGTGTGATGAAAGGGTCCACATGGCACTGCAGGAGATGAGCAGCTTGTTTCTGACAATATTTAGACCCTGAGGCACATGCAAGAGCCATTTTTTTTGTTTCCTTCCACACTAATTTGTCTTAAGTAAAGTTGCTCGGGGGTATGACAGAGATTTTACATCATAAAGCTCAGGTCCTCAGCAACATGTGTCCACGCGACAACCTCCGCCACTGACTCACCGTCTTATAATGTTATGCTATGCGAAACATCATCTTAATATGCAAATCCTGGCACCGCCCTAACTTCATGCGAAGGAGGTGGGGGGGGCTCGGTGACTTTGATTTTCCTCAGGCTCCCCCTGCCTGCTACATGGTGTGCCGCTGTGCATCCACAGCTATTACTGCTCCTGTATCTGTATATTGCTGAGTGTATAAAGCTCAGCATTAACATCTCCTGCTCTCCTCCAAGCAAGGCCTCTCGTGCGCAGGCAGCTGAGCGAGCCATGACAGTCAGGCGGGGTTTGCGAGGAGAGCCTTACGGGCATAAGACGCCATATGTGGAGACCTATAAGCCGTCTCCTCACAGTCCCAGTCAAAAGAATGGATACACCTGCTTTTCATCCATCCATCCATCCATTTTCCAACTCGCTTAATCCTATTGGGTCGCAGGGGGTCCGGAGCCTATCCCGGAAGCAACGGGCACGAGGCAGGGAACAACCCTGGATAGGGGGCCAGCCCATCGCAGGGCACACTCACACACCAGTCACTCTCACATGCGCACCTACGGGCAATTTAGCATCCCCAATTAGCCCCAGCATGTCTTTGGACTGTGGGGGTTAACGGGAGTACCCAGAGGAAACCCCACGGCGACACGGAGAGAACATGCAAACTCCACACACATGCGACCCAGGCGGAGACTCGAACACACAGGTGTGAGGCAACAGTGCTAACCACTGCACCACCATGCCACCCCCCTATGTTATTCACCTTATACTAAAAGGCCTCCAGGCAATGAATTATCAAATATTGCAATGTGCCAAGAGAAATATTTCTCTAATTTAGGACTCCTCAAAATAGCCCCATTTTGCTTCAATGACAGCACTGCAGACTCTTGGCATTCTTTCATCCAGCTTCCAGATTCCAACTGGAATGCTTCTCCAACAGTCCTGAAGGAGTTTCCATAAGTTCTGGGCAACAGTTGGCTACATTGCTCTTACTCTTTGATCCAGCTCATCCCAAACCAGCTCTTTAGTGCTTTAGGTCGGGGAATTCCCTGCTAACACTCTTTTGTTCTAGGAACATGTACACATTTAAAATTAAAGTATGGAAACTTTTAAAATGTCCAGCTTTCCTGATGTTCCTAGAACACTATACCAATGCTACTGCTACTACTACTGCAATTAAGACTAATAACACACATGCAGATGAAGGGCATGGTACAACCATAGATAAGGCTGTTACTTAACACCGCAAAAGTCATGGATTCAAGGCTAAATGGCATATTTTCAACATACACATATAGCACTTTTACAAAATAATACTTTAAAACTGTTTTTCAACACTAATTGCATTAGAAGGATGTTCAGGTCATAATGTTATCGTGCTGAAGTTGACAGAACCTTTGTTAAAATGTAAAATATGCAAATAACGTTCCAATAACGTTACAGTAAGAACATCCTCTGCTAACCTTGAGAAGACCTTCACATAACGTTTGCTAAAGTTCTGTTCCCTGTTAGCTGGGTATGGGGGCCAGTCATCTGTCACAGTTTTCCATCTCTGAATCAGAATCTAACTCTTTTTTATTCACCTTGTACAGAGAAGCACAAGGCATTTCTTTTGGTGTGGGTGGTATCATGACAGAAGCAAATTAAACATACTAAAACTAAACATCTAAAAGTAAAGATACAAGGACAAATAAGTTGATGGCAAAAAATAAGTTTCCTTCCTTTTTCACAGGATAATATGATAACATAACCTCAAGATGTGCTTAGGGTCATTATTTTGGTGAAAGACGATTTTCAGAATATGTGTCCAGACTTTTGACTGTCACTGTATGCTGTGGTCCAGTAAGTTATACATCTTCCATAAACAATTATCTAGTCAAGGATGTAGGAAAGAGCTAGATATTGGGAGGGGGGGGGGGGTTCACAACTTGATTATTTACATGCAAAGGTCTATTTATTGGGGGGGGTGAATGAAGCCTAATCAAATATGAAGGGGTCCATCCTTCCTTTGGCCCTGTATCCAGTACATGTTTAGAGCTTATCCCAGCAAACACAAAGCAGGGGAAACTCAGAGTTACTGGGAGGCCTAGAGCTCATCCCAGGCAGAACAGGGCACAAGGCTGGGGTGGACTGGACAGAATGGCAGTCCATCAGGGGCCCATGTAGTACACATACACCTAGTCACACAGTATGGCAATGTGGGGAGGCACAGGCAGAAAGGGGGCAGCATTTCAACCCCCAGCACCGGAGGTGTGAGGCAACTACGCTACCCGCCGTGGTACCCGAGAAGGACACAGATTTGTAATATAATAAAACTATTTTTAAATTACCAGAGGCTCCAAATCAGCTAGTTTGCTTTCTGGTAGTTTATGGGTTTTCTCTTTTAGATTGTCAGACTGATGCATATTCATAACCAAGCACTGAATTAGTAAAAAGAAAAAAGAATACAGGGTGAAAATGAAACAGCATTTTCAGATGAGTCGCTTAATTTGAATTTATGGTATGCAGTGGCGACACTGCCTGCTCTCTTCTAGACAAATTAAATCCTTTCAATTGAATAAAATGTTAAAAAGGGGACGCAAGGGCAGTGAAGCCTTTAGAGACTATGGTTGTCATGGTAATATGATGATACTGACATAACAAGGAAAAATGTACACTTTGCTGTTATGCTCTCAGAATTATTTCAACCTTATCAAGGTCACAGTTTCAGCTCAAATCTGCTCCTTATCTTAACTACAGGATGGATTATAATGAAGCTCTAACAATCTACACATTTTGGATAAATAGGAAACAAAGTCTACCATGAAGCATAATGAGTGTGGGTCCTTCTTTTTAGGTTTGATTTTTAGTCTACTCTTTTAGCGTAGCACTTCGCAGAAGAAAAACGAATAGAAAAACCATTCTCAGTTATCGTCAGATGGCAATCTTGACAACTTACAGACAGTCCTTATTCTAGGGAGGCATCTCTGGGGACCCACCTTAACGTGAGAGCATGACATCACAGATACCTGTGGGGCAGCCTGGCTGAATCTTGTTATCATAGATATAAGCAGAGTGAGAAATTTCATATCAGGCCACAGCCAAGGATGGAAAATCATGCCAAGCTGTAACTCTCATTTATGGCCAAACCTGAGCCAGATCAGACTGAATGCCAAGAACATCGAGTTTTATCTCTGTAAGATTTTCTCCTATATACTAAAAATATGATATTCTGGAGGAAGGACACCACAAGCCATCGACTTGACGACACATAATACAGTGGAACCTCGGATTACGAGTAACGCGGTTTACGAGTGTTCCGCAAGACGAGCAAAGATTTTTAATAAATTTTGACTTGGAAACCGAGCAAGTCCTGGTTTACGAGCGCCAAGTATCATCAAAAATCATATGGCACACATGCGCTCCTTGTTTTTCTTGTTTTTACGTGCGCTCAGCTTCAAAACAGGAAGCACATGCGTGCGCTTCTTGTTTTGACGCTGAGCGCACGTCATCACAACTATGGTTCTTCTCTCTCTCGCTGCGGGATTGTAGGTAATCGTCTCCCATGGTCAGTCTCAGTGGGCGTCCCTCACTCGTATAGTCAAAATTTAGTACAAATCTGCCATCCGAATAAGGCCGTAGCAGTGCGAGCGATGAATCTGTTTCACGACAATGCAATGTCACATTTCCACGAAATTGAAAAGGAGGCAAAAGCAGCTGTCATTGGATAGGTTCCTTGTTAAAGTCGTACAGAAAGAAAACGATTCCAGTGAACCAACATATAGCAGTGATTCCGTTAGTTATATAGTGAAAGTCGTCCTACAAAATAACCCTCCTCTT